>CM041031.1:12834974-13434974 GCA_023078785.2 Hyles euphorbiae | reverse complement strand
GTCATCGATAAATGAGTCTATTAACATTCATGTTTGACAAGCTGGTCTTATGATAAAGTAATGCAATGATGTATATATTCGAGTCTACTAAACAAATATCTATATCATTGGTTGAGAGCAGTTGTTCTGGTATGCTAATATTAGTGCTGTAAAAGTAACAAGAAATAAGGTACCCGTATGTATTCGTTACTTTAGGAATCAGTACTCATTACTATCGTATCGTTACTTTACTCGTTAGTTTAGATGGTATTACATCTTAAAATAGAGCTTGCATCGAGTCGTATTGCATACAGAATGACGTTGACATCGACGTACGTTCAGTATGTGATACAACATACCTAATTATACGTTACCTAGTTGCGGAAGTTGCATGTTAATTTTTATTTTTTCTTATTTTGAGCCAGTCATGTTTATCATTTGATAGGTCAATCAGATACACGTATCCCGGAATTTAAGGATCTTATGGAAAATACATAGCTTAAACATTTGATGTAATATAGAGGGCCCTGATAGTACTTAAGTAACTAGGAATTACATAATGGTATTTAACAATTTATGCAGTTAAAGTAATTCGTTTCAAAACGACTTTTTTAAAATCTCCGGATAACTACACGCATGCTTATCATAAAACGTACCAGTATTTACATACTCGGACAACCAACCGTTTCAATTCACGTATCATGGATCCTTGCGCGAACCGAAATAGTCGTACTTGGTCGTACGTATAACATCTTACATCAGTAGATACGAAAAATACGAGTAACGAAATGTATTTGTGAGTAACGATTCGGTACTCTATGTCAAACGGAGTACTCGTTACTCAGTAACGAATACATACGGTTTGCTACAGCACTAGCTAATATAATCTTCTAAAGACACATCTGCCTCTTTAAACCATCATTTGTTTGCTGTTGTTTAATATAAATGGAGACAGCTTTCAGTCATCTCCATACGCAAAAATGTGAATGCAGAAATTAACAAATTCAATATCACCCATAGTATATAATATTAAGATTGCTAGGAACACTAGTGAAGTTATTAAAAAAATATGTACCAAATTATTTAACCAACATGCTTGCCTTTTCCAGTGTTAGCAACAAAAACTACACAGTTTGATGTTGAAGACGAACCGCAAACCAATCTCGAAGATGATGCTGACATCAATCCAAATGTGGATGAATCAGAATCAGTTCTCTCCAATTCCAAATCACTGCTCTCCAATGTGATATCTGATGTGAACAAGACTCTCACATCACTCTACAACACTGTCACATTAGCTAACGTCACAGCTGAGAATAAAACACAAACAGCTAACGAAACAAGAAAACTAATCAAATGTAAAGAAATTGTTTATGATCAGACTGAAGAAATTGAACCTATAGTAGAAATTATTAATGGAAGTCATTTATCTAAGCTTTTGCAAATCAAACCTGACATCACAAGCAGGGACATGGAGGCTACTTGTGTACTAGTGTTGTTCTTTGCACGGGCATGTCCATTCAGTGCTCATGCAGCTCCTCATTTTAATGCACTAGCCAGGTCATACCCTAGTGTCAAAATGGTGGCCCTAGATGCTTTAAAATACCAAGGAATCAATGCACAACATGGTATAATTGGAGTGCCAACTTTGAAAATGTTTCATAATGGCCGACCAGTGGCTAAATACAATGGCACAGAATACAACATTCAGCTGTTCAGTAAATTTGTACATACCATCACAGGGTTACAGCCTCAAACCCTGTTAGTCACCTCCAAAGATTTCCAGGGGCCTGTCCCCAGTGTAGTGGAGAAGGAAACGGATTATTTCCTTATTTTGTCATGGCTATTTATTATAGTGTGCTCAGTTTACTATTTTGTTCAGTCTAAATATTGGCAGATGATTGTTGAAATGGTACAAAACAACTGGAGGGAATCAGAGGCTCAGCATGAACACAATGATTAAAATTCTGCAGAAAAAATAATTTTTTTTAACATTATTCCCTTTTTTAAAATATTGTCAGTAAACAACTTCAAATAAAGCAAAGGTTCTCATTTGCTAAATTTTTTAGCAGCACAGTGATTTGTACAATTCATTCAATAAAGATTTTGTTATGTTTAAACGTTATTGATTTCTGAACGAAACTTATTTGATAATAATATGAAGTGCTGTTTAATTGATAACAAAATGCACTATAAGTGGATTGGCGGTGTTGTTTTCTTCTGTGGTTTTCATCGCCAAGCTAGAATGTGATTTCTACTCGTACTTTTGGTATTAAGTATTAATTATTTGTTAATCCTGAATTCCCTCGATGAAAATTATCTCATTGAAGCACATTGTAGGAATGATGAATAAAATGTTTTTTAATAATTACTAATTAGCTATTAAGGGTGTCAGTACTTTTTCAATATCAAGAAGATAATATTTCATGATATAAAAGTACCTATACAGAGATGTAATTCTTAGCAAGCTTTTGTATTGTTTATAATATTTGTGAATATCTTATTTCTTACAGCCTTTGCTTACAACCTTAGAGTATTTTTATAATATAGAGGAGATATATTTTTATAATGTACCTAGAGGCTGTAATTGTCTGTCACGCATTCGCGTCTTGAAAAGCGTAGATATTTTCTTGTTCGTAATTTTAGTATCGCTCCTATACCTTGGTATTAGTGAAAAGGACCTGGACAGTTTCTGCCTAGTTACTTTTTATCATGTACAAAAACAAGGCAATAATTGAATGAATATAAAAAATCAACTATTAATTTAAGAACATGTCATATTTCTGTAGAAGTTTAGGGAGTAAAATAAAGTTTAATAAGATTTTGCATTGATACCTACCCATTTCCGCCATTGTTGGCCCCGCATAAACGTTTCGTTCGCAGTAAAGCAAGTGCAGGAAAAAGATAATAACTTTGTCTAAAATATTCCTAAAAATAATCTATAAGTAGGTAATAAGTCATAATAATTAACAATACTAAATATATATAAAGCAATGTTTGCCGTATATACTTACACATATATTGTTCCCATTTTTACACACTTTCATTGCAACAACTAAACGCTGCAGTAAAATACTTGACACTTGACAGTTGCTTGACAGAAACCATGCTTTGTTTATTTATCTTTTTTTGTTATTTGTTTACATTGTGGTACAATTAAAATACGTCTCGGCGTATATTTTGTGTAAATTATAAAATAATAGTTAATGTAAATTCCAAATTCGATGATAAAGCATTTTTGTAAACGTATTTTTATTCGATTCAATAAATTACAAAACCTAACCTACAAAACCTAACCTGAAAATAAGATATGTTTTTGTAAATATCTAAAAACCCTAAACTTCCTAGGCTTTGTAACTTTTCTGTATTAATCTTGGAACAAACCTTACCCCAACAATGCATAACTAATTGATGTAGACGAGATTCGAAGTACTAGGCACAGCGCCATACAAAAACTGGCCATGTCCTTTAATGAATTATTTAGCAACGGCACCGCCATTTTTAGGGGTCCGCTTCTAAAAGGTAAAAACGGAACCCTATTACTGAGCCTCCGCAGTCTGTCTGTCATAAGGCTGTATCTCATAAACCGTAATAGCTAGAAAGCTGAACTTTTCACAAATTATGTATTTTCCTTGCCGTTATAACACACGATAAAAATATTAAAGGGGGGCTCCCATACAATAAACGTAATTTTTAAGCAATTTTAACTCGATTTTATAAACAAGAACAAACGTAACTATTAGGGTTTCTTGTACTTATAGATAACATGACCATTTATTTTTTGTGCTAGAACGGGACATCAGTGGTATTAAATAATAATAATAAGTTAAAATATTTTTTTGTGTTTTACAAGTTTTTATCGTAGAAAATTGAATAACATAAAATAATAATCGAAATCGTATTTTTGTATTTGTCGGCTGAACAAATTGTTTCTACCCATCGGGTTTAGTTTTTAGCTGTGTGAACTCAGTACATGACTTAATCAAAATAACTTTCATTACTGCGACACTCATCTGTGTTTTATCGCTTGTCCTTATTTTGATAATATGAGAAAAAAATCTTTCGATAGGTCCGTTACTTTCAGGCAGATATAACCATTGACTTATATTCTACCGATAGACGAGGCGCGTCATAGAAACTATTTGTCCCGTATTTGTCAAAAGCTCAGTAGCGACATCTAGTACGTTTACTTGAATATTACAAATTATGATCAAAGATTATTAGATAGACAAGACAGTTCATGTCAATAATAGCTTTGCCTAAGATACTGCCTAAGTATGAATACCGTCAATAATATATTTGTAATGTTTTTTTTTATTTACGTGAATAAATCATGGAAATGATGTAAATGAAATTAAATACTCTTACAAGTGTACAAGTCTGTCAAGCAGTCAATCAGTGTACAATCAGTCTGACATTTATTATAATAACATTTATGAATTTTTAACAAGCTGATAAACTTTTATCGAGACTAATAGACAAAAGGAACACCAGAAGTTTACAACAATGACTACCGCATTTGGAATATCTGAAATCTTTGTATCGAAAATGAATTGAACAAATATAGGTATGTTCTCATAGTAGCCACTTATATCCATTCTAATAATTCTGGACAAATATTATAGAGATCTCCTTTTTTCGTAACCGAGGCGTAAGAATATAAAACAATTTTAAATGATATTAGTCTTCAATAACAATGGGTTCGAATAGTCCATTAAGTAATTCATATTAATAAACGGTGTCTAAATACTATCCACTGTTTCAAAACATACATACAACACACATATTTTGAGTTATTAATTAACAATATATGATTAAAATAAAATACTGAAATCAATTTGCAACTACATTCTTCCAACATATTTGTATTTGTAATGTATTCGAATAGTTTATGCCTATTTGGTCCTCTGATATGAATGTCCCTTGAATAATCTATATCTTATATAGTTCGTCTCTCTCACTCGTCGGGCAGTTTTTATGCGCGGAAATGAGATATACGATTAAGGAGCTCACCTTGTACTTTAACGAGCTCTAAAATATATTTAATCCATTAATAAATAAAAGATCTGTATTATCGGCATTATTCTGCAATATTATATCACTTACGTTGTATTCTTTAATTATATTGTAACTTCAGAACATTTCGCTGTCGGTTTGACGGGGAAAAGTCAAAATAAATTACTTATAAATATAACCAAAGAGGCGTACTGTTGTGCGGCCGTCACGCCGCAGACTGATTCGTGTGCGGTGCATGCACCGCACTTGGGTGGGACACGTTTTTTACAAAGAACGTCTTATCTAGTGTAACATTGATATCGATGGATATAACGTACTCAATAATTGTGGAAAAGATTATTAAGTCAAGATGTTTTTACGAAAGTGTTGTTATAATACGGCCCCCAGGGTATTCAGTACTAGTTCAGTAAAACATTTCGAGCGAGAAATACATTTAAAATTATTGTTTGGTCTGTTTGCAAGAGCGGGACGATGTCGGCCTTGCTGGAGACATCGGGACAAACTTCCTGAAAGCGGGACGTATGGTCACGTTATGTATAGATGATGGTACGGAACCCTTCGTGCACGAGACCGACTCGCACTTGGCCGGTTATATGCTGTATAGATTGTTATAAATTACTTTTAAATGAATATTAGTTTGACATGTATTAAAGATAAATTCAACGAAAGATTGAACTAGGCTTCACTGTGCTGATATCAGAAACCATAAAATCTAGACATTTTTTAAAATAGACTTATGTTTTGGTGTCGTGGCATGGTATACGAGCCATGAAGTCCGAGTTCCTAGATTTACGTTATGGAAACCTTGCGTGTTTTTCTATTAGGCATGAAATAGCTATCCGTGCGATAGTATGGCGATCAGCTCGCCCCCTCTATTTCAGCTTGAAAGGCAGAAAGAAGTGGAATAAGGAGGCAGGTAGCTTCATTGACATCTCTTCCCTCCAGATACAAGTTTGTCAGGGTGGAATCATCTTCACTCCACAAAAAGTCCCTTGCTGTACCTGCATATACTTTTCTCAAGAATTTACACAGTAATTGATTAAAACATGCAGAGGGTATGTACCCCTTTCTTGTTCTTGCGGCTACATCGAGTACCGTAAAACGGGGATAATAGGAATGGCGGGGTAAAATGGAATAAAAATCTGCTTTTCTAAAACGATCAGTCAATGTAGCTAATTCTATTCACGATATGTCAAATCTTTTATTTCTGAACGAGCTTAAATTTTTTTTTACTGGGCACACTGTAAATTCAATGCAGCCAATCAGGATTCATTAAAAAAATACGTTTAAAGTGAGGTCGTTGTGAGCAAGTGAATATTGTTCCTTTTAACTTTAAGATTTTGTTGGGTTTTATTAGGAAAAAGTTGTAAAATCGATCTAATATTGATTAAAATAGTCTATTGCCATTTGTAGAAACTTGAAGGTAAGTAAATTATTGCGTAATTTTAATTTAAATCTTAGTTTTAATCGAACACTCCTTTTTAAATAATTTTGGAGATAATAGGCACGCGAAAGGGGTATATTGGCACATGAACAGGTATATTTGGAACAAAACGGGGGTTATTTGGTTTGAATGGGAGGTAAATTGGAATTCCCATATAGGGTTGTCAAAAACCAGAACCGAATTAAAGTAGTAATCTAAAGTAATATTCATTCCGGTATTCTGTAAATAATATAATTTACACTTTTATAAAAACGTGTTAGGTATATATATTCTTTACCATCATTTACTTTTATACTTAACTCGGGGAGGAATCTGAATGTGTATTGTGTATGTATTGTTTATATATTTTTTTCTTCAGATATAATATTTTATCTGATGTTAGGCTATGAAATACAGTCAGCGTTACTAATTTTAACCCAAAAAAATGACATAGTAATGTTGTTTTACAGAATGCCTCGCAACTACGTTCCGAAACCAGGGGCTAAACGGTATAAAAAATATGATGATTTAATTATCAAGCAAGCACTGAACGAGTTAGCTGCAACCAATCAGAGCTTATCTGCTGTAGCTTCAAAATATAATATTGCAAAATCAGTACTATGTCGCCATAAAAATCGAGAAATGAAACCTCATGGTAGGCCAACAGCACTAACCAAAGAAGTAGAGTTATACATTGTGGAAAATTTAAATATATGCAGCGATTGGGGCTACCCTTTAGATACAACAGACCTCAGATACATAATTAAAATGTATCTAGACTCAATGAATATTAAGCACAACATATTCAAAAATAACATGCCCGGTATAGACTATGTAAAGGGTTTTTGAAGAGACATGCAAATATAATATCTCAAAGAATATGCCAGAATATTAAGAGAACTAGAGCTTTAGTGTCCTCGGACATAATAAAAGAATATTTTGGGGAATTGTCAAAGTCCTTGGAGGGCGTTCCAATCCAAAATATTATTAATTATGATGAGACGAATCTGACGGATGATCCAGGCCGCAAGAAGGTGATAGTAAGACGGGGATGCAAGTACCCGGAACGCATATTGAATCAATCAAAAGGTTCAATATCTTTGATGATGTCAGCTACAGCTGATGGTGAAATCTTGCCGCCCTATGTCGTCTATAAAGCAACACATTTATATGATTCATGGACGACTAGGGGCCGCCTAATGCAAGATATAACAGGTCTTCGTCCGGTTGGTTTCATGGCGAAATCTTCGAGGATTGGATTAAAACAACAGTTGTACCTTTTTTGGAAAAGAAAGAAGGCAAGAAAATTTTGATAGGAGACAATTTGTCATCACATTTGTCTATAAATGTAATAAAACTGTGCCAGGAAAAAGATATCCACTTTATATTTTTACCTGCAAATTCGACGCATCTTACGCAGCCCTTAGACGTGGCTGTTTTTAGACCAATGAAGATGATTTGGCGTCGCTTATTGGAAAAATGGAAAAAAAGTGACGATGGGAGAAAACAATCATGTGTTCCGAAGGGATGTTTTCCACTGCTTTTGAAATTTCTAATGGATGAGCTAAGTGTAAATGCTGAAAAAAATATTAAAGCCGGATTTAGAAAATGTGGAATTGTACCTTTAGATGCTAACCAGGTCCTAGCAAGGCTTCCTTTGCAAGAAGAGAACGGTGAAGCAAAAATAGCTGCAGTGAATGATAGTTTTTTGCAGTTATTAAAAGAAATGCGCTATGGGTCTATGGATATAAAAGAACCCAAAAAGAAAAGAAAGCTTGAGGTAGTGGCAGGGAGAAGCGTAAGTGCTGAGGAAGTTCACCAGGAAGAAGATCAGGAACTTGTGAAACCAAAACAGAAAAGAACATTAAAACCAACAAAAGAATTAACTTCAAAACTTATGTCGTTAAAAGGAAAGGGCGTTGGAAAAACAACCAAACATAAAATGGACAAATTACAAATAGAGGGAACTGGAGAAAATAAAAATTCGTATAAAAAAATATGCAGTCAAAGCAAAGAGTTAAGTGACACTTATGCATCGGAGGTGCCTGTTTGTTTAAACAACCCTAATATAGTAATTTCTGAAGATTTTAAACAAGCCATTGATACCATGCCAATTATTTTTGCTGAAAATTTAGATTGTCAAGAAATTATTGTAAGAACCAGTGACGAAACCCAAAGTAACCTTAACGAGAGTAAACAAGATTATGAGAAAGAAAATGGAAGTCTTAAAATTAAAGACACACACATACCTAAAATTCAAATAATATCGGATATAAAACTTAATTTGCCTTCGAAGAAGTTTAATGATTATTCCATCCCACACAGCAACAAAAGAAGCAACTCAGTCCGTTCAATGAAAGAAAGGAGACTGAATTTGCACAAAGACGCGGGAGAAATTTTGAAAATTTTAGAAGATAATGAATAAATATATATTATAAGAACCAAATTATTTTTCGTTGATTTAAAATAAGAATATTTAAGTTTTTTTGTTTTAATTTTTTTGTTCGAATTATTCTATATAGACTGATTGTATTATTAAGAGAATTGTTATTTTTGTTATTAGATAATAGTAAAACAAAATTTGATCTCACATTGGACTTTTTTATTAACCAAACTTTCAATTTTTCATATTCATGTAGATTTATTTAAGTAGGTAGGTACCTACCTACTTACTTTGGATTAATAGAGTGACAGCCCTTGCAAAATTTCCAATTAACCACGTTCTCGTGCCTATTATCCCCGTTAGGGGTAAATTGGAATGCAAGGGGGTTTTTATCGAATTACTTAAAATATGACTATAAATTGGGTATCTAAAGCTACGTAACATCTAAAAGACATTACCACACATTCTTAGGCATACTTTAAAAAGCCTTCATCGTTAAGAAATAAGGCTTGAATTCCAGTTGAAAGTTAAGATTGTACCTATTTACCCCGTTTTACGGTACTTTTTCGTCTGCAGAGTTCTTTCTGAAACCCGTCAATGCAATATACCACACTTTTAATATATTTATGCTGGGAATCGGAAAAACGTCTCCAAACGTTAGTTTATAAATAAATCCTAAAAAAGAAATATATTTAGATAAAAAAAATACACATGTCCAGGCTGTATGGCTTTGAAATCTTTGCCTCCCCATGAAAAGGGAGAAAATAAAAAAGTAGGTAATAAATTAGTGATGTAACAACTCGGGATAAACTCGACTCGAGTTAACTCGAGTTGAAATTCAGGTAACTCGAATTACACAATTCGAGTTGAAAGGAAGAAATCGAGTGTTGAACTTGATATGTAGGATTGAATTTAAGAGGTTTTTATAGTTTTTACTGGTATGAGACGGTACTGTGATATGTGTCTCATACGTAAGAGGGCGTCATGTGTCTTTTACGTTACAATTCATAGCAATTTGATGAAACTTCGTAGATAGGTAACTGACACCCTGATTTATCGCATGGGATACTATGTATACCGAAAAATGTAATGTTCCTATAGTAACAGCAAGGAATTCAAATATGCATATTTGCTACTCTTTCGTAGTAAAATTCGTTAATCTACCGCGTTTTTCAAACTCGAGTTAGGAAGAATTCAATTCGAGTTAATTCGAATTTGGCACAACTCACGTTAACTCGAGTTAGTAAATCGAGTTGATCATCCATGATCATCTCTACATTGAATAAACGTCAAAACGTGTTTTCAAAATTTGTTTTGAAATGTTAGATTTTTTATTTTTTACCCCTAAATGTTTTTTCGTACATAATAGCATCGTCATAAGCGCCTTTTAATATGCAATTTAACTAAGTTTGAATAAGGTGTAATGGCGTGCACTAAAGAAGAAATAGAGCAAAAACGCCTAGCAGCTTTACAAAAGCGGCAAAGTAAAGTTAATAGCAGTAGTTTACCGTTCAGCCCAAACAGTAAGCAGGCTGTTTCTTCACCGGGACCTATAAGAAGTTCCTTTAATCAACAAAACGGTTATCAACCATACGCAAAAAGCAATAATCAAAACAGTGTGCCGGTGGATAAAGTAGTTACTGGGAATGTATACTTAATATCTGAAGATAGATTTGAAGTAAACCCATCTGAGTTCTGCTCTCCACTCATAAAAATATTCTCGACTATACCATCCAAAAATTATGGTATGTTGCACATGAACTATCTCTCTCTCTCTCTCTCTTCAGCCACAAGAATTTAATTGCTGAGCTTAGGCATCCCCCAAGGATCTCTACATCTACCTGTTGGAAGTGCTCTGCATCCAGTAACTTCCTGCAATGTTACCGGAATGCTGATACCAGAGGTCCTTCAGGGGCTCTATTCCATTCTACTCGAGGGCTCTATGCCAAGGCCATGGAGCAAGTAAGGTGGTACGGTTCTTCACAAATAGTGATAACACATTATTGAATAATCACACCCCATCTCACTGTTGAACCATATCCACAAGTTGTTCTTAAGGGTTAACAAAAATTGTCTGGAACACACATTTGATGACTTCCAGCCTGCCAAACAAGCTTTCAAAATGGCTACAATACCATAGACCACATTTATACACATTTATTCTGGTAGATGATGTAGATTCTGGTTTCTGCTAGTGTTCTAATATTTTAAATTATTTAAAAAAAATACTATTTATTATTACATGGCAAGCAGTTGAAACCACTGGTGTGAACCTATATCCCAATGATCTGTGTCATGTATCAATTTTAAAATATCTGTCAAGTCTCTTCTTATATATATTTAAATTTGGGGCAGAAACTATTACTTTTGGCAGTTTATTCCACACTTCAACCACTCTAAAAAGTGTTTGTGGGGGTTGTATGGTGTGTATGGGACCGGACAGTTGTCAACTTATGATGTCCTCTAAGCCGGGCATTGGTGTTGATTTTAAACATTTTAAGATGGTGGACAATATCACATTGCCACTTTTTTACCTGCAAGTTTATTATTACAGATCCCCGATCTAAGCTATGGAGTTTTTCAGTAAGTCATTATCAAGACTTGATGTCCAAAGTGGCTCCGTTAGCTCCACACATAGTTTTAGGCACTCTTCCATCTTATGTTTTAAAGGTGAGGATTTTATTATAACTTAAATAATGTTAATTTCAAGTACAATAAAGGTGAAGTAAGCATACATATGTAATTATTGTAATGTTAGTTTCTTTAAAACATTTATTATCATTACAGGTGCTTAGTGAACCAGTAATGGATCCAAACAATATTAATTTAAGCCCTATTGAATCAACCCTTAGAAACAAATTGATGCCTTTTCAAGCAGATGGTGTCAGGTATATTTTGATATTTGCCACTATGCTTATTTTGTATTTTAGGAATTAGATTACTGCCTTGTTGAATATCCTGACAGAAATTGTTGGTACAGCCATGTGAATTTGTCATTGTAATAAAAATCTTTATTTAATTAATATCTTTACAATTACAACTGGCAATATCAGATATATTGCTATGAGGATGTACAAACTATGCTTGCATAAAATGCCTGGAATCAATGGACGCATGTTACTTCCATAATGTTATTGAGGAGCCGAAGTTCACCATTTCAATAGTTTTAGTCTTCTTGAAACTGATAATGATAAGATACCAACTGTTAGTGTATTATTGAATTTTTTATATTTGTATTTGTTTTGTCATTGTAATTTTTTTTTGTCTTTACACACAGTCTTTGTTTAGTCTGCCAACCCAAACTCGGCCAGTGTAGTGGACTATATGGCTTATCCCTTCACAATCGTACTCTAGATTGAAGAGGAGGCCTGTGCCCTGCAGTGGGATGTATATGGGCTGATTCAGATTTATCTTTGATTGTGATGGTTATGGTATATGACTAAAGATTTGTAATCGTCCCATGCTTAGGTTTGGTATAGCGCGCCGCGGGCGGTGCATGATCGCAGATGACATGGGGCTCGGCAAGACATACCAAGCCCTGGCCATAGCGAGCTACTACAGGCACAACTGGCCTCTGCTCATCATCACCACATCATCCATGAGGTTGCTTTATTTATATATCATACTTAGATGAATTAATAGTTGTTCTCACACAGTCGTTCTAGCTAGTGGTTGATTTCAACTATATAGGAAAATACTATGATTTTGAACATCAGTCTATTATAGAAATTCGTAGAATATTGAATAAAGGCACGCGTCCACATTTTCGCATCGTAAGTCGCTTAGTATTCTTTAAATAGGAATAAATAGATTCGTTCGATCCGTACCATGCGAGTATGTGGACGCCTGCCTTAATAAAATTCTGTTTACACAAAAATTTCAAATAAAATATTACAGAAACTTAAATTGAATAAAAACTGTAATTTGTTCAATTTGAGAACGAAATATTAGCGGAATAATGCTCATCATAACATTTTTATGAAACTCATAATAAAATTTGCTTCAGAGAAATTTGGCAAAGCAAGATTCAAGAATTGCTACCATCAGTACCGCTAATGAACATTGTCACTCTTTCAACCGGAAAGGATACACAATTGGTTGCTGATAAACAGGTTACTTCAGTTCAATTTTATTTACAAATATATGGATAATATGCCATTTTTATTCTATTTTATGCTTTTCTGCCCCCCAAGATAGCCCAAAGAGAAATTATAACTATTAACTTACCATGAAAGTTACTTTTATTTGTTTTAGACCTCAAATTATAAAATTTGCAAAGTGTACAATTATAATTGAATTTATTAAATGGAGTGAAAATTGATATTTAGTAAGCTGTAGCACAGTGTAACTATATAATTCTCACTGCAAATTCGCTAATTTAATGAGAGTGACCTAATTTTTATATTGTTTTTATTTCAGACGGAAGTGGTTATCGTGAGTTATAAAATAGCGAGTATGTACGCAGATTTGCTGAAGAGCAAGAAGTTTGGTGTTGTTATTATCGTAAGTGTAGTTGGAATATTATTATCTCTAGAATAATATGCTTAATGAAATGTGTGGTGTCCAGACGGTATCGGACCAGACGCGCAAGTGGAATGGTGGTCACGGATTTGAATCTTAGGGCACATCTCTGATTAGTTAATTACGTATTCATCTAATTTAATTGTAAAATAAATCCCATCAAAAACATCCTGTAAACAAATACTAAGTTTCGCAGGTCAGTTTTTCTATCGCAAAAAGTTGTGAGATCTATGTAATACCAAGTCGGTTAATTTATTTAGTCCTTGCTTAAGCGACCTTTTGTATAAAGTTATTACGTAAGCATTATTATTATCATATCAATATTAAAAATCTTTTACGTTTTAAATAAATAGATCGACTTGGCCATTGCATGAAAACATAATGTATCGTACAATTTATACATAATGCTGCTGGCCAAGTCGATTGACATTGTGTGTTTAGTCACTAAAACTAACACCCGGCTTCGTTTTCGGTAGCAGTGTTGATATTCTGTATCTGTATCAGCCCATATACGTCCCACTGCAGGGCACGGGCCTACTCTACAATCGTAAGTACGATTGAGTGTGGTTAGGCCATATAGTCCACCACACTGGCCTAGATGCGGGTTGGCAGACTTACATACCATAGAAATTTATATAAATCGCTATGGTATGCAGGTTTCCTCACGATGTTTTCCTTCACCGTTTTAGTGCGTGGTGATTGACTATCACCACGCACGCAGTGTTGATATACCCAGTATGAATATTTATGAAACAAATAAACATGTGTGTGCAGGACGAGTCGCACCACCTGAAGTCGGGCAAGGCGCAGGTGACGTCCTGCGTGCGGCGCGTGTGTGCGGCCAGCGCGCGCGTCATCCTGCTGAGCGGCACGCCCGCACTCAGCCGCCCCGCCGAGCTGTACACGCAGCTCGCACTCATACACAACAAACTGTTCCCCTCATACACGGAATACGGTAACACATCACACGTGGCTCACCGTTGCAATATTGTGCTGAGTGCTCACCTAAGGGTCACTGCAAGGTCGAATCCAAATTTTAAGCCAAGGGGTAGTCATATAAAAGGTAAAGGTAAAGGTCGCGGGACGTCGCTGGATGCAGGCTGCCTCCAACAGGTCTCTGTGGAAATCATTGGGGGAGGCCTATGTTCAGCAGTGGACTTCCTTTGGCTGATGGATGGTAGTCATATAGTTCTATACAGTTATGTCAGAACACTAAGTCTGATTTGATACACGAATTCTTAACAATGATTTTTTAAAATTTATTACTACCGTGATTTGTGGTGGGGCCACATACTTTTTTACTTTATTTATCGATATACAAAGAATTATTGGGTTTATAAGTTTTATCAACAAGAAAATAATTAAATTCTGCCAGTCTCGAACCAGGGGCCCTACTATATTCAACGAAACGAAGTTCGAAACTTCGGATGATCGAAGTTTATATACGATACGAATGTACCCACATATACTTATGGTCGTTATTGACTTATGGTCGTAACCATAGACTTATAGTTACGATGTACGTTACATAAATACGAACTTCTACAGAGTAGATACATTCATATTGTATATAAATTTTCATCGTCCGAAGTTTCGAACTTCGTTTCGGATTTATATAGTAGGGCCCCAGCCCAGGAGGAGGGTCATGACCCCCATAACCAGGGAAGTCATAGGGCCTGGATCCGCCCTAGTTGCAATGCCACTCGAAACTCTTGCGTTATTGAAATATAATAATATTTTTCTTCTTTAATTTTTTGACCCCATACTAAGACCAAGTCTTGTGTAGTGGGCATCAGGAACTACGAGAAACTTTTCGATCTCATAAACACCCAGACCCAAAACAAATTCTATGGATCACACAAATATTTGTGTAATTGTCTCGATGGGAGGATCGAACCCACGGCCTCTCGTTATACTGCCGGCCTCAAACCACCTACTCCACGAAAACTTTCGTTATTCTATGAATCTTAAGAATTGCACATTTTTACGATGACTATCAGGTAAAAGATACTGTGACGGGAAACAGACTACGTTCGGATGGGACATGTCGGGGCAGTCCAACTGCACGGAGCTGCAGATCCTGCTGCACAGGAAGTTCCTCATACGCAGGACCAAGGAACAAGTCCTCACTGACTTGGAGGAGAAGACCAGGTAATACGTCATTTTTATTTATGCTACGAAAATATTTGATAGTCATGCGGGAATCCAGTGGAATGATAGGGAAAAAAGAAAATGGGAATAAATACGAGTGACAGAAAGTAAATATGAAATAACGTAGCTCATGTTACTCCCGCAAAAATTAACTATAAGTGACAGTCCCGTCAGACAAATCAGTCATTTATGAGATACCTACCACCACTGATGATGATTCTCTAAGGAATTCAACCGGCATTCATTAATATGAACATCTTATCTTCTATCTCATCTGTTTTTCCAGAGAAGCTGTGATGCTGGACCAGTCTCTCCTCGAGTACAGCGCAGAAGAAGAGCAGGGTTTATCTCAACTGGCGGCCGCGTACCGAGCCTCCAGCAAGGCAGACCAACACGCCGCCCTTATCTCGTACTTCAGCCAATCCGCCAAGGTCAAGATACCTGCCATATGGTCAGTAACATTATTTTTTTTTTTATCATCCCATATACGTCCCACTGCAGGGCACGGGCCTACTCTACAACATTCCATCCATCAGCCAAAGGAAGTCCAGTACTGAATATAGGCATAGGCTGCCCCCAATGATTTCCACAGACTTGTTGGGGGCAGCCTGGAGCCCTACTATGAAAATCCGAAATAAAGTTCGAATCATCGGACGATCTAATTTTATGACTTATCACACACTAAAACGGAGAAGGAAAACATCATCGATCATTGAACAAACCTGCATATCATAGCGATTTATAAGAATTTTTATGTAATAATCACTCTCAATCGTACTATCGATTGTAGAGGCGGCCCGTGCCCTGCAATAGGACGTATTTGGGCTGATACAGAAACATTATCCACGTTATTTTTTATTGCTGAACGTAAGTCTCATATACACTTATTATTATAGTAAATAATTATATAGTTATTGTTTCCAGTAAGTACATAAAGCAAGTGGTGGAGGCTGGTACCTCCAAGTTCCTGGTGTTTGCTCACCACAAGTGCATGGTGGACGCCATATGCCTGACGCTGGACGAGGCGGCCACGCACTACATCTGCATCGTGGGATCCACGCCCACCGCCTCTAGAGCGGTACGTTTGTACCACTGCTGGGATTGGGTTTGTGGGCTTTGAGTTTGGGATTTTGTGTAAATAAAGGTTGTGAGGGTCTTGGATGTTATCATAATTTGTAGGATATCGTACCTAATGGGTATAAATTGAACATTATTACTGAGCCTCCGGTGTCTGTCTCTCATAAACCGTGATAGCAAGAAAGCTGAAATTTCCCATATAACAAACAAATCAATTTTTAACTCGATCTTAATAAATAAGAAAAATCGTGATTTCTAGAGTTTCCTTTATAGATAATATACGGAATCCTTTGTTCTTTTGTTTGGATTTAAAAATATTTTCAAAAAATCATTGAGTTATTATACTAGAGCGGACATCGGGAACAAAATCTCTGCGTATGGTACGTGCACAAGGGTACACATTGAAGCGAGAGGGAAGATATGTTACTTGGTAGGCGTGACAGAGACAGAAATAGAATGTACCCTCCATTTTGTTACAAACTTTTTGTTTGCAGTGTCCCCTCTAGTATATTATCTCAAAGCAAAAAATGAATATACTGGACGGGTAGTATTATTATTTATTTATTTTATTTATTTAATTCTTTTTTGCACTGTACAGAAATACTATGAAGATATTATACAATAAGAATAATAGTACAAGTGGTTATTAATCCTGCGGTATCATCATCAGGACCTGGTGAACAAGTTCCAACACACAGCATCATGTCGATGCGCCGTGCTGTCCATCACGGCGGCCAACGCGGGCATCACTCTCACTGCAGCAGATCTTGTATTATTCGCTGAACTACACTGGAATCCGGGGGTAAACACTACATTATCTGTATCTGTATCAGCCCATAATCGTCCCACTGCAGGGCCAAGTCTACAATCAAGAATACGATTGAGAGTGGTTAGGCCATATAGTCCACCACGCTGGCCTAGTGCGGGTTGGTGGACTTACATATCATAGAAATACACTACTACTACTACTACATTACAACATAACGCATTGAATAAGATTACATTCAAGTTGTCTAAACTTATTTAAATAAAGCGTGTAATTATACTTACATTTAATTTAATAAATAAAATAATACGCCTCCGAAAACTGAATAGGGTTGCTATTTATGTCGAGCGCATCCCGTGGTGGCAAAAAATGCTATTTAAATTAGCATTAAATTATTTCAAATTTTAAAATTACAAAATTATAATTAATGAACTTGAGTGGCCTACTGGTCGATGCGAGACCTAGAAGTGGCGGTGGCCTGAGGGGCGAAGGCTTTGGTTTTGCTTCTAATGACGTCTGCTGAGTCAGCGATCCTTCCGCTGCTAACTCTAATATTGACAAATAGCAGAATTGCAAATCAACGATATCTAAGGGTTATCGTTACACAACGATATCTAATGGTTATCGTAACTCAGTTAATGAAACTGTACGATTTCCCCAAACAAACTCTTCTCGGAAATGAACTTTGTGTCGCTTTTTCAGTTCATAAAATAAATCAAGATTTTAAATAAGTTTCAATTTGACTATGTGATTAATGATATTATGTGTATGTATGTGTGTGTGCAGGTATTGTCTCAGGCGGAGTCCCGTGCGCACCGGCTGGGTCGCGCGGGCGCGGTGCGGGTTCGATACCTGCTCGCGCCACACACTGCAGACCAACTCATGTGGCCCATGCTGCAGGACAAACTCAATGTATGCAACACGCTAGTTACCACATAACAATACCAATCAACCATCGTCAATATTCTTCATCACCATCATCATCATTATCAACAAAATTAACAACTTCTCTACTGCGAACTACGAATATCACAACGACAGACAACACCACTCAACCATCACCATCGCCAACATTCTTCATCACCATCATCATCATTATCAACAAAATTAACAACTTCTCTACTACGAACTACGAATATCACAACGACAAACACCACTCAACCATCACCATCATCAACATTCTTCATCACCATCATCATCATTATCAACAATATTTACAGCTTCTCTACTGTGGACTTGTACAATTATTTCAACGATATGTGAAAAGCATTTTCATGAAACTTTCACGGAGTATGACATGTAGATACTACTATCATAATTTAAACAGAAGCACAAAAATTGATAACTAGATTTGCCTACCAATTGGAGAGTTCATGAACATGTCCAATATTTATTTCTAATATTATTTGCAGGTTTTAAACAATGTTGGACTCAGTCACGATACATATGAAGGCACAACAACCACACATCAGGTAAAATACGTCAGTAATTTGTAAATCACCAGTTATATCACTCTGTTAACTGAATATTATTTTAAAGCGAAAAAATATTACTACAGATACAATTAATTTATTTGTAAAATTAATGTACTTTAAATTCTGATTTACTTTTGTATAACACGTATTTCTAAAAATGTTTATATCAGATATAACATGAAAAAATCCATCTACAGACTTGTAATGAGAGTAAAAAACAAAGACTTGGGAAGATAAATTAACAAAAATATTACTTATATACTCGGAAATCGAATCCGAGATCAAAAATGTAAACAAAAGTGTTACCACTACAATAAAATAATTTGTCATGGTAGATTGTTCACAACCGTTAAAACAACAGGTTGGAATTATTCTCATTCGTTAAATAAGTATAAAACAAAACCAAATAAAAATTATTTGGTATAATATTTACATAAACTACAATTTCAACTTCTTTTTTAAGTATGTGAAAAAAATGGTACGAAAATATTTTATGCTACAGGTATTATGCAGAAATTCGTAACCTTAGGCTACTGAAATAAAACTTTTTTTAAATTTCGTCTCCTTAACTAAAAATACGTCGCTTTGACGCCCGCGACACCTCCCTTTAGTTCATTTAGTTGCTTAACTTGATGAATGTGCATCATATGATAAAGTTACGTCGCCGTGATGCTGGTTTCACGTTTTCTGTTAAGTTTTTGTTCTATTTTGTTCCTAAGATTTCTGGCGCTCGTGTTCCTAGCCGAACGCACTATGGTCTTTGAAAATCACTGTGACTTAAACCCATTAGAAATTGTTTGGGCCCAAGTCAAGGGTCACGTCGACAGGCATAATAAAACATTCAAAATGTTCAAAATTCAAAAATAAATATAATTAAATAAAACATAGTACTCACAACATTTGAATCTATTCACTAATCAAACTATACGCAATATGTTTTTGAGAAAATGTTTCATAACCCTGAAATGTCAATTTTGCAATGACATTGATTTGTTTACATTTTTGATCTCGAATTCGATTTCCGAGTATAGTTTGACATCCTCCGTGGCGCAGGTTAGATGCTGTCAGTGAAACGAGAGGCCGCGGGTTCGATCCCCGCACTGAGAGAAATGTTTGTGCGACCCACAAATATTTCTTTCGGGTCTGAGTTTTTGTGAGACCGAAAAGTCTTTGATAGTTCCTGATACACGACACAAGACTCGATCTTAGTGTGAAGTGAGGACTATGTATGCGACTGTTGGGTGTCATTTATTTATTTTAATTTCAGGAAAGCAAAAACAATCTCACACAATACTTTACGCCTATAAAGAACAAAAACGACTACATTCCCGGCACGAATATAAAGAAATCTGAAGAAATATCACGAGCCGGTCACAGCAAAGAGAACCAACACAACAACTCTATTGAAGACATCGAGAAATCATTCTTCGACGACGACGAAGGCGATGAGCTACTCGCAAACCTTGATTTATGACGTTTTTGTACCAGCTTCTGTATTTATTTCATAAAAATACTCATTATGTAAATGTAAAAGCCTCGAATGTTACAAACTTAGAGTATTTGTGATATAGAGGGAGCTGTCATACATTAGCGTCTTGAAAAACGTACATATTTTCTTGTTTGTAAAGTTGGTAGAGCTCCTATATTAGCTGAAATTGAAATAAATATGTAGCAATACTGTATCTGTATCAGGCGTCAGCCCATATATGTTCCACTATAGGGAGAGTTCGATTGAGAGTAGTTAGGCCATATAGTCCACCACGCTGACCTCATGCGGGTTGGCGGACTTTACATACCATAGAAATTTTACAAATCGCTGTGGTATGCAGGTTTTGTCACGATGTTTTCCTTCACCGTTTTAGTGCGTGGTGATTGATTATCAATACACACATGACTCCGAAAAGTCAGAGGTGTGCCCTGGGATGTGTCCTAAGATTTGAACCTGCGACCACTGTGAACATTTTAGGAGTACTGTATTTTATTTTACTACATTAAACGCACTGCATTTAAGCAATAAATTGTTGTAAATTCCTTTGATAACAGAAAGTATATACGAGTTGGAGTGGAATTGAATAGCCTTAAACTATTTATTTTTATTAAGTAACTCATATATGTTGGACAACTTGTCAAATATCAACCAATAGGAGGGCAGAAAAGTTGGCCCATCACCACTATTTTAATCTACGTTTTTCTAGTACCAGTGCTCCCTCTATAATATAAATACTCTAAGGTTACAAGAAAATCATTGAGGTATTATACTAGAGGGGACATCGGGAACAAAATCTCTGCGCATTGTGCTGGTACAGAACCCAATGAAGCAAGAGGGAAAATTATGTTACTACGTAGGTGGGACAGAGACAGAAACAGAAGGAGCGCTAATGAACAAAAATAAATGAAATAAGTGTTCATTTTTGTTACAAACATTTTGTTTGCAGTTAATTTAGGCCTCTAGTATAATATCTTAATTAAAATAATTATATATTTTATTTCCTCTAGTATGTATTTGATGTAACCGATAACCTGGTGAACTGTGTGTTTTTGATATTATTATTGATGATATTTTTTGGTAATGGTCAATTAGTCAAACTTTTTATTTATTGGAAAATGTGTTCTAATCTACTCAATATAAGATTGCAATTTGTATTCACCGTCTCGAAGTGTTACTGCCCGGTAAGATATAATATATATCTATTAGAAGTCGACTGTCTTAACTCTCCAATAATATTTAGAAGCTATACTAATCGAATGTACTTTAAATATTCTCTAACTTAGCAGTGTGAATGCACTGTTGTGTTCCGGTTTAAAGGACATTGTAGCCAGAGAAGCTACTGGACATATTGAGACTTAATTTTATGTCTCAGGAGGGCGAGCGCAGTGCAATGCCAAGCATTGCTTTATAATTCGTGGTGTTTGGTTTTTGCTACTGTCCATGAGCGATCGTATCGCTTACCATCAGACGAATGACATACTTGTCTCGACATTAAATGCAATAAAAAAAAAACTCGAAATACAAATGATTACTAAATGGATGTTTTGTTACTAGACGAAACTGTTGAATTTTAGTGATATTTAGAAATACATAAAACAAATTCATGAGGTGTAATGGAAATGTCACAAAAAGGTATTTTAAAAAGTTCACACGCTTCAATTTTTACTGACATTTTATGTGGTTCTGTTCAAATTCTAATTAAATAAACTGATTTTGTTATTTATTCATATTCTGTTTCATTTTCTGGTGTTTAATTATAACCCTGGCCTAGGGTTTGAATTCCGGGTCGGGCAAAGTGATTTAGGATTTTTCTCTTCTTTATCAGCCCGTTGTAAGGTATTTGTGCCCGATATGGTGATAGGCTCGCCTCCTATCACATCGTGGGCGGAAATACATGACGAAACGTGGGAGTCCTTTTGCACCTCTGCCTATCCCTTGACAGAAAAAGACGTGAATTTATATGTATGTATGTAATTATAAGTTTTAACCTTGTTAGAGTTTAATGGCTTTGCGTGCTCATATAAGTCGGTGACTGCGTTCTATACAGAATACTATTTGATAAAGATAAATTCTGGCCTCCTTTTTAGATAAATAGTAAACAGCAACACTCTTTCGTAAACGTTTCAAAAATGTGTATCAATATAGACAGCCTCGTTACCAGATCTTATTTTATTAAATAATTATTTTACTGCATCGTAATAATAACAGTTTTTGTTCCCAATGACCGTTCCTAAGTATCTCAATAATAAAGGAGAATTTCCATTCATAGTATCGATAAAATATCGTTAATCCCGATACCTAACTGCTTAAAATTCATTATAGCATTTTTTATGGTTTATACTTTCTTGTGGCTGATATGATGATGATGATGATGATGATGATGATACTTTCCTGTTGTATCTCGGGCGACAGATTTTTATAAAATAATTATCATCATCACATTTTACATTTTGTTCATCGAGACGAAGGCAAAAAAAAATATTATTGAACTTCAAGTTCATTTTACAAGAGTTCCGTAATATATTGAACACAAAAAAGTAGGTTTCATCGAGGCACCAAAATCTTCGCGCTGATAATAAGTTTCATATTGAAATGGGCATTTTCCTATACAAAATCAATGTATATCATATACGTAAACAAGTTGAAGCGCATTAAAGGGAAGGGCATTGGCCATCGTGGCCCGCGTACATACGGCCTCAGACATAACTCATAACATCGTCATGAGGGTAACTTATCGATGCTATAATTGTTCTAGCACCGGCAAGGTTGCATAATTCAGGACATTGAACCTGATTACAGCGTTATCTAGAAACATCGATAAACACGCCGTATGAAGGACGACCGAATGCCTATTCGTATCTATTCATATGATTCATATAACAAAATGTTTGTAACGTTAATATATCTTACATGAACTTCACTTTGATGTTTTCCTTCAACGTTTTCAAGTACATATATGTACATATAGTATATGGTGGGTGAAGTCTGCCAACCTGCACTAGGCCAGCGTGATGGATTACAGGCTAACCCCTTTCAATCGAATTGTCGATTGATGAGGAGGTACGTGTCATACAGAGATTTACTAGCATATTACAAAGCTGAGGTCTTGGATTCGAATTCCGGGTCGGCCGAAGTGATAGTGGATTTTTCAATTCATATTAGCCCGGAGTCAGTAATTTGAGTCCGATATGGCGAAAGGTCAAAAGAATATGAAAGTTAGTAGTTGGAAGTGGCAATGGGCTGGCCACATAATTGTCGCAGAACGGATAACGCTTACTCCAGGTAAGCGTGTTCTGGAGCGGAGACCGCGTGTTGGCGAACGTAGCGTGGGACGCCCTCTGGCCAGATGGTGGGACGACTTGAACAAGAGGGCCGGCATAAAGCAGCAGCCCGGGCTCTGTGGTGTACCTTGGGAGAGGCCTTTGTCCAGCAGTGGACTGAAACGGGCTGATAATGATGATGGCGATAGGCTCGCCCCTTATCACATGGTAGTGATAGAAGTCATAGAACACATAAGGCCGAAAGTGAAAGTACTGGTTCTCACCAGCACCTCTGCCTACCCCTTCTGGAAAAATGGCGTTGGTTTATACATGTATGTATTTACTAGCAGTGCGCTTCAGCTTCGCTCTTCACCTGGATACTTCTTTTTTATCATTTCTTTCCCTATTGTCCGAGTATTTCTTGTGACTTTTATTAGTGTCGCTTTTTCGTTTCTTATAATTTTCAAGTCACAAAGGCGCTACAGAAGTTTCATTTCATTAATAAACCATATCTATCCATATACTCTATATTTATTTAATTCTCTCACATGCTGTTCTTCTGAAGTTTAACTTATGCCGTGTGAGAATTGCAGACATATTATGTAGGTACACTTTGTCTTTTTACTTTCGTATATATTTTCTATTTAAATATAACGATTTTATTCATTTTTAACCAACTTCAGAATAAGGAGGATGTGCTCAATTTGACAGTCATTAAATTATATGGGTAACATATTGAAGTACGGATCGTATAAGTAAATTAATCAACATGTACAAGTACAATGAAAGAAATATTATAATTTGCGTTGCAGTATTTTTTAGTTAGTAAAGTTTTTTTTGTTTCGGAGACGATTTTTTACTTATTACAATATTTATATTATAGTCGCGTTTGATATCAAATCAAATACCGCTGATATAAAAAATTGATACAAGTTTTTTGGAAAACAAGTGCGTACTACTGGGATTCATTTACATTAATGTTGCATTGGCGTATAATTGTACTTGTTTATTATCTTTTACTCATAAGAAGTATCTGTCGAAAACGAAGGTGGAAAATGATGATTTTGTGCTAGTTTTCTTCGCTTTGATCTGGAATTATTTCCACATGTGGACTTTTGATATAAATTGAAGATGAACTGGCAAACAATTGTCGTGATGTATTCAGGTATTCATCAGATATTAAAAAGGTATAAAAATAACTATTTGGCGGCCATTGATGGCCGATGGAGCCCAATCTCTATCAGTTTTGTTACCTACCTAATAAGAGTTGCCTTAATACACTTATATGTAACTAAAATAACGGTGTGTGACTGTTGGCTTATTTATTTTTGTCTATAACATGCCCATTCCTCAATCACAAAGGAATAAAAAACAAAATAGGTTAAAAAATAAATATTTATTAAAAAACGTCAACGACTACAAAAGATCTTACATAATTTTCTTATTAAAATAAATTCTTAATCAACACCACAGTCTTATAGGTTACGAACTAGGTGAGCACATTAGGACTCGCAGGGCCCTTCGTGCTGGACTGTGAGGTCTTTGCCGCCCTTGCAGCGCATGATGCACAGGTTGCTGTAGGTGTTGCCGTCGGCGGCGCACACGGGCTGCAGGTTCCTGGCGCACGCGCACGCCGGCCCCGCCTCCTGCGGCTGCTCCACCACGTGCACGCGCTCCTCGCAGGGGCCGCCGTGCTCCACCCTCAGCGCGTGGTTGACCTGCGTGGCGCACATCAGCAGGCACGGGTTGTTGTACGTGGCGCCGTCGCTGCCGCACACCGGCTTCATCTCCCTCGTACACACGCACGGCTCCAACTGAGCGACCTGGACGGTCTCCCTCTTGCATCTACCTTCGTGTTTCATTTCCAGCGAGGGCACTCCTGACCGAGCGCAGCCGAGACTGCAACGGTTGGGGTACGTTGTGCCGTCCGATCCACAGACTGGGCGGAAATCGTGAGTGCAGATGCAGTTGTCTTTGGGGATGTTGCTTTCGCAGATGCCCGGACTGGCCACGGTCAGATCTTGGTTGCGCGTGTTTTTCTCGCAGTTGAGCTGGCACTCGTTCCTGTACGTGTTGCCGTCGGAGCCGCACACCGGCTTGAAGTTCCGGGTGCACGCGCAGGGCGGCAGCGCGACGGCGGAGCAGACGCACGCGGCTGCCACCAATATGCCTGTTGAAACAGAAAGTGTGTTAGCGAGTGGGAATTCCTTGCCGTCAATACGTTAAGTAATCGGACTACAGCAATCGATGACATCACTTTCTACCATGTAGAAAGCGGCGGTACTTCCACATACTAATGCGAAGATTATAAAGGAGGGTCAACGGACCCGTTAACCTTATGAATTGCATAGCAACATGACATTGGCTGTGAAGATGTTGCGAATTCACTTTTGAGTGGGTTTCGCTCGTGCTGTTTTGTTTATGGAAACATGACCTGGGTGTTTTTGGTAATATGGAAATTTGCAATACCATATGTCCATATCGAGACATATTGTTCTGGTTTCTTTTGTGTTGCGTATAAAAATATATAAAACTGATCAATATTAAACGCACAATACCTTATGATAATTAATTCGTTATTTTTAATAAGAAACAAAATGCTATTGAGAATGATCTCGAACTTGTGATTGCAGCAATACGTAAACATGAACTCGTTTAATTTCAAGGGAACGTTTACATCACAGGTTTACATTGATCTTTAGTATGGCTTAACGCGTGAGGCTTGAAATCATGCGTGACTACAGCGCCTCTAATGTAGGTTATGGTGGCAGTGAAAACAAAATAATCACCCGGCTATCAAGTATCAACAATATACAACTAAGTACCTTTCTTATTTGAGTTGGAAGTGACTGAAAAATGAAATAAAATGAATAATTGTGGTCTGCTTAGGCATTGTTTGCTAACGAATAAAGGACGTGTGTCGACGTCCCTGATGTAGAACATGTTACATCCTTGCATTATTCACAACACCTCAGGGATTTCAACATGATAGCCGGAACAAAGATGTATGAAGAATGATTTGTATAAATATATAAAATATTACAATGAATTACGCTATAATAAGAAATCAATAAATACACCATACATTGTTCTGATCCCACTAATATAGAGTCTTGTGTCGTGGACATTATAAACTACGAGAGAATTTTCGATCTCAGAAGCACCCAGACCCGAAACAAATACCTGTGGATCCCGCCAACATTTGATTCGATGCGGGGATCGAACCCGCGGCCTCTCGTTTCGGAGCCGGCGTACTACGCTGCAGAGGTTGTCTAAATAATTGAAAGAAAACGCCTAACATATCCATCAACCCTTATTTCAGCAAAATTAATAATATTGAGTATTGTATCAGCCCATATACGTCCCACTGCAGGGCACGGGCCTCCTCTACAATCGAGAGTACCAATGGGAGTGGTTAGGCCATATAGTCCATCACGCTGGCCTAGTGCGGGTTGGCATTGAGTATTGACTGCGTCGGAATTTATAAGTGATTATTATAGAGCTATTAAATAATTTCAGAATTAATGAATATTAAAATCGTCTGTTAATGTTACTATGGATAATACAATTGCCTGTAAATCTTATGAACACAAACTTGAATGATAAAGTAAAAAAAAATTGTATGCAAACGTTTTTGATAATACTAATTATTTGAGTGGAATATTAGTATCAAAAATTTAAAACATATTGAAATAAACATATTGGATAAGAATGGTTACTGGCTTAAAAATAGAATACGAAAAAAAATCTTATGATACAACATTCGGGTTTTGTGATACACCACGGTCACGTAAGTATAACTAAAAAATATATATATAGCTATCTAATTTAAAAAAGACAGTTAATTCGGATTATTTATAAAATAGAAATAACTTGCACTTGTAAGATTTGAGGGATGCCTTGGCAATAATTTAATACTTCGAAATGAAAATTACATGCTTCTGACAATTAATTAATTTTAATCACTACCAATTAGTTGTCATGGGTGTTTGTACCGGAGCATAAACATTTATTTTTTATAAACAAAGGTAATTAATTGAGAAGTTAGTTGAGATGGATTAGATATATAGACATGACCTACCACAAAAACAAATCTTAAACAATGCTTACCCGTTATGTAATGCATTTCGAGATGTAAGTATTTCAGAGTTGTCAAACAAAGCTGTTGATGCGAGGAGCACTAGTCACTTAATGATGATCTCGGTTCGCTCCTCGGGTTTATATAGTAAATATAATATTTCCCAAGGCGCGAGGAAATGGGCAAGGTTTTGTAAATCCCCGCGAGTGTGCGTCACAAGCGGGCGAAGTTCACGCGTATTGTGTTTACATTGTTGAAAACAAGTTTGAACTTCAAAAAGCCGCGAATAATGCATGACTCATCATGAATTACCGGCCAATTGCAAATGTTTAGCGAGTTGATTTTTATTGGAAAATGTGCTAAATGTCAATTTGCTTGGCAATCCGGTGCCGAGTCACAGAGACGAAGTTCCGGAACATTTATTAACATGCCATTAGTTCGGGATTTAAATTGTGTATTGCTGATGTAATTGTTGAAATTGATCATAGCAAATCTCCTACGTGTGTTAAAAATTTAAACAATCAGCAGTGTAAATGCACTGTTATATAAATTTGAAGGACATTGTAGCTCGAGTAACTACTGTACATATTGAGACTCAACATCTAATGGCTCAGGATGATGGGCGCAGTGGAATACCAAGCATTTCTTTTGAATTCATGTTTTTTTTTTTAGTTTTGCTATAATCCTTAAGCGGTCGTATCGCTTGCCATCATGCGAATAGCACGCTCATCTTGCCATTCAAGGCAATAAAAAATAAACTCTGAAAAAAGATTATTTAAATAATTTGCAATACCGTTTGCGGATAAATAATAAACACATGCTCACTTATCCGTAATTAATTTGTAAATATAACAATTCGTTTTACAAGGTAAAATAAATATTGGTCTATGCGTTATTTGCGTATGCTATTCTATGGGTTAAGGAAATGTTGTTCGAATAACAAATACCTACAAAAGATGGCACACTTAGATTTTCTGCAAATCTGCGTGCATTTTGTACGTGGGGCTTGTAATATTTGCGAGTTACACAATATGCAGGGACATTGCTATCAAATCTGTATATCAGCCTACACAACTAGGAGCCAGATGTTAGTAGCCAAACTGCAACACAAACGAAATATTTTCAATACCTACTTATTCACAAGGGCATACAGCAAGTTCAATTATTTCTAAAATGTATTAAAATGGTATTCTGTGGCATGCACTTTTCAACCGGTGAATTGTTTGTTTGTTTACCACACTTCTGGTGAATCACATCTTAATCAGACGTAAGACATGGAGCCCCGCAGTTGCATTACTTTTAAGTCATGTTTTAAATGATTTAACGAAACAACAATTTTAAGTCGACTGCGTCACTTAAAAAACTTGTACGGGACGCATTACTGTTTAAGCATCATAATAAGTAAATTCGTTAGAACGAAGTTTCTTTTTTATTTTTCCAAATTGAAAGGCTCCTGATGACCATTTGACATTACTACAATGGGAACCTATAATTCGCTTTCATACATTGCATGGGTTTTTACCACAAAGGCAAAAACTTTCGCTTTCATTTTGAAGAGGAACCGCTTTCCATGAATGAATGTTATATTTTACTGTAATAACTGCTATATTCATTCATAACTGTAGATACTTGGTGTCTCATAGTATTTACTTTCCTCGTTGATGCCTAGAAAATTCCAGCGCCGGATCTAGGTTTTTTTCGAGGCGGGGCAAAAACTGAAAAATGCCGCCCCCCCTCGCCTATATTTTTAACTTAATCATCATCATCATCATCATTTTTAGCAACCAGACGCCCACTCAACACAGAACATCGGGAAAGAACGTCATTTTACCACCATGTTAAGCATTTTTACACGCTTTATATTAGCGTCACTTTTGAGGGTTAACGTCACACACGTCTGTAAGCTTTGACTCTACTTTTCCTACACGTAACCCCTGGGTAGTGCCAAATGAGTGACACAGTTCGTGGTGGTAGGACTTAAGTGTCCGTCTGGGTAGCGATCACCGTCCACGGGGCGTAAAGACCGTAATAGTGATCTGATAGTGATTTTGTACGTATTTTTGATCGCTCTCGAAGGGAGGAGTGTTCACCCGCTGGCCAAAGAGACAGTACAGTACAAGAGCCCAATCGTGGCTAACCACCACGAGGGGCTGCCTCATCATGTCGCACATAATCTTGGGCGGGTACGTCGTGCCGGTTGGTGACCGGATGTGGCCGACATTTAGCGACATGCCGACCCTTTCATGCCGGTGCCCATTCGGCCTACTTAATGCCCGGACTTTGACTTCTCGATGCCTCTTCATCAAACCCATCCCTTCAACTTCATGACAGCGCAATTAAACAAAGCAGGCCTTTCAGTGGTGCATAACCCTACCATCGCGTTCACTATGGAGTTCACCAACATCCGCGAACTCCAAACGACCTTAATGCCGTCCACCACCATCTCGAGACGATCTAGTCTGCTTTGCTCTTCTTGATGGAGACGCGGATTCGTTGTCCGGCCGAATATTCCTACCTGCTGTACCCCGGTTATTCGCTTGAAGAAAGCTTCAAGCCTAAAGTCGGGGTATGCTTGTATGTATATTCGGTTGGACATCTACTGTCACCGTTTAAGCTGCATGGAGGGCCCCTCCTTCTCCGCTTTGTGTTTGCACGTGAATCTTGGTTGCCTGAGCCGCATCGACGTGTGCCTTTACAGGTCTCACAACGGGGAAGATGAGACGACGCGGCTGTTCAGGTATCTCAGCCATGTGGCTGATGACGGGCGGACGCAGTTCCCGTCGACTGAAATGGTCTTGGGGGATTTCAATGCACATCACAAACTGTCGCTGGGATCCTCCAAGACTGGTTCAGTTGTACATTTATCCTGGGCTGTTTAAAAATAACAATGGTGGTTGTATCATTGAGATAAAACGATGTATGGCGATGGCTAGAGGGGCAATGGAGAAACTCAGGAAAATATGAAGGAATCGTACGACTACAAAAGCTACTAAAGATCAGGCTTGTCCGAGCACTTTCTCGTATTTCTGTATGTCGCTGAAACATGGACGCTACGGGAGAAGAAATATGTAGCTTCCCTAGAGATGTAGTGTTGGAATGCTTGGAATATCAGGTCCGAATTCCACACAAACGTTTTAAGAACTCGGCATCAAGTAGCGTCTTTCCGAGATAGTACGGCCCCGTATACTTCGAATATTCGGTAATTTCTCACGACGAATTAACGACTCCATAGAACGTCTTATGGTTAATAGGGCAGAGTAGACTGAAATAGACCTCGTGGTAGGACACCATACACATACATTTATATACATTATACATACGTACAGCGGCACAGATATTATGGCGGATATTATAAGGATAGCCTTGTCAGACCTCAAAACTTCCAGGTCTGATTCAAACTCAATTTCCTAAAAACGGAGTGAATACATACCTTTTTTTTAATCGATATCTACGGGGAGATCATAAGGTGCATGTCGAGGTCTCTAGCCTTCCAATCTGAGGCACGGGGACAATTATTGTCCGTACCACATAGATTTTGCAGCCAGGTTGGATGTATTACGGACAATAGGCGATGCGGATGAGCGAGTAACACCTTGTTGACTCGCCGTGCCACCCGACGCACTTCCTAATATGGCTCCTCACAACTTAGGTAGGCGTAGATTTTCTCTGCAACGGACGCCCTAACCGTGGGCGTCCGCTATGAAGCCACGAGTTCTGCCGCACATCTTAGAGTTTGCCAGCGACCCCAATGACCCCTATTAATCGCCTCTTACGCCAGGCAAAGGAAACCGTGAAGGAATTTTGCCGCCCCTTAACCACGGGGTGCGTGAAATCAATAAATAACCAATTAGAAAAAAAATTATATTTTTAGCAAGGAACTCTAAAGACTATAATCAATGTTAATAGGTGTTTTTTTACATTTAAGGAAGATTTTTTTATAATGTATCACTATTGGAATATTTTATAATATCCAAGTATAGATATTTACTTGGGAGTGTCCTACCCCGAATTGCCCCCGAACCAAGGTCTTGTTGCACCTGTTGCACCTGAAGAAGTTCTCTATAGTCTTCGTCGCATGAAGAACCGGAAAGCAGTAGGGCCTGACTATATTCCGATAGAGGCGTGGAAGTCGTTGGGGCTTCATGGTGTGGAGCTTCTTGCTGCGTTATTTAACCGCATCCTAAATACCAAAAACATGCCTGACTCATGGCGGTTGAGTGTGATAACTCCCGTGTACAAGGGTAAAGGCTGTGTTCAGGAATGCTGTAATTATCGTGGCATTAAGGTCATGAGTCATACCATGAAGCTTTTCGAACGCGTCATCGAGTCCAGGCTCCGCCAAGAGAGTACTATCTCTGAGTGTCAATACGGCTTCCGTCCTGACAGTGGTACTACCGACCCGATATTTGCACTCAGGATGCTTGGCGAGGCATACAGAGCGAAGAAGACGCCACTGCACATGGCATTCTTGGACCTGCTGAAGGCCTTCAACTGTGTGCCGCGACAGGCAATCTGATGGGCGATGAGGGTGAAGGGGATACCGGAAGCCTATGTGGACATTATCAGAGACATGTACCTCCGATCCGAGTCCTTGTGTTGTTGTGTGGTGTTACGTTATTGATGAGTTTTGTAGTTGTCTCCCAAGATTCAATATGCCGCCCCCTGAACTTGCCGCCCGGGGCACGCACCCCGACTTGCCCCCCCCTAGATCCGGGCCTGGAAAATTCCACAAAATAAAGCTACGTGCGCGAAATACGAAGAAAATATGTATTAGGTCTACTCATACTCATAGAAAGATCTATTTATATTCATAGAATTGTTTACTTTAAAAGGAGCAATGTTTCATGATTTGTTAATGCAAGGAAATGGTTAAAAGCATCAAACACAATTGAAAAGCAGATTTCCTCTTGCGTGGGAAATATCGGGGTAGGTAAATATAACTGGATATAAATATTGTGAAGGAATAAGCGCTGTAGTTTCTGGTAATTGTACTATTATTGTAAATGTGTAATCTTTAAGTAAATAACTAATTTCGACGTAATCAGTCGTAACACGCATTTGGTAAACATTAGATAACCTGATATCGGTTATATGTCACAATTAATGATACGAATGACTTTACACTGACCTTATGATTTATTTTTTTTATAAATGTTGTGTTATGGCGAATGCCGTAATACATCATTTCAATAACGATCTAGCCTAATATGCCTTATGAATGATATAATGATATTGCGTAATACGTAGGTATCATAAGAAAAGTTATTTTATTTTAATAATAAATAAATTCAAAAAGCCAAAAGTTGACTATAAACTTACGCATTTGGCTCAACATTAAAAATATAGACATATTTGGGTGATATAAAAATGTAATAAACTGTGATTTGTGTTATTTTATAGAAATGTCTCAATAAATAATGCGTGGTCTTTATTGATAAGTAAAATAAAAAATCTGCATATAAATCGCTAAGAGGTAGGTAAATGAGTTGTCATTGAGGGAAAATCTGTGCCTGAAAATTATTTCCAAATTTCAATAGGCTTTGAACCAAATTGAAGAACATTGCAGCTTTTCCTGTGCCAGACCTTGTTTTTCCTAATTGTATTTACCGATATTTTAAGGTCAAAATTATTTTCCAAACACAAGATGTAGGTAAGTAAAGCATAATATTAGGTATTATGGCAAGTTGAAATATAAAATCACGGAAGATGCCAAGGCTAAACCAAATGTCAATCTAAGAAGTAATAACCAGCCGTGCGATTCTGTAACAACTCACGATCGAAATCACTTCTGAATCCGCAGTGAAAACTTAATCGGTATTCTGTAACTTGTATGAAATCTACACTAGCGCCATAAAGTGAGAACTCAAGTGAAGGGAACTATTTTCAGGTGAGATCTTAGCTATTTGACGTTGATTGGTATTCTGAAACAAAGATTTCGAAGTTCACTTCGAATCTCACCTCGAATCTTTATGTCAAATCATAAGTTAGTATTTGGTGTGCGAGTTTGTGAGTGAAAACAAAATAAATTGTGATTTAATTAGTTAAAAAAGGATTACAAAAGTATTTATTATCAAGGTAAGTTCGAAATATCGATACATACGTTTATAAATATTATTTACAGTACTTTTACTTTAATTAATGTTTGTTTTGATTGTAGATGGCTCGATCATTTCTTTTGTTAAGTATTTCTTAAAGAAAGCCACGAATTAGGAAGTAAGAAACAATCGTCGTCAAGCTCAAATTATAAGAAAATTTGTCCTTACCAGCCGCAGCGATGATTTTATTAACATCTATAGACTTTCGGAGGACTTAATTCAAGATTTAGAAATTCAATTACGCCCTTTACTCGTACCAACTAAGCGTCCTACTCGAGCGCTTTCAACAAGGTGCAAGGTACTTGAGCACATTTTTTGTCAAATATTTGTTGGCGTATTCCGCTATTAATTATTTTTTTATTATTCTCTTTTATTTCTTAGATTCTCTGCACATTGTCAATTCCTCGCAAGTGGGAGCTATCAAAGAATACTCGGAAAAAATATAAATACATATATATCTCAAACATGCGTATCCCGGTGCGTTAAAGAGATAGTAGAAGCGATTACTCACCCTACTATTGTAAAAAAGTATCTAAGATTTCCACAAAATCGTTCAGAAAGACAACTACTAGCCGAGCGGTAAGTAGCTATTAAACATCCCTTCAAATTGTTTATTTGCCACACATACGTAATTAAAAAATTGATTAATTACAGATTTTATGAAAAATTTCGTATTCCCGGGGTGATCGGGTGTATTGATGGTACTTTCGTCGCTATGGTGAGCCGCGTGATAATGAAGAAAGGTATTTTTGCCGTAAAGGGTTCCACGCTCGGAATGTTATGTTGGTAAGGTTTTTACAAAATAGTTTCAATGTTCCAATCGCAATATATAAGTATTATGATTAATTTGAAGCACATCGCCATAAAAAGAACGATGTAATGTATGACACCTACGAATTTGAGATTTTATTTGAGAGTCCTAGTGGTGTAGTTCGGCCGGCGAAGCGGCGAGATAAAAGTGAATTTTGGGAACATATGTTTGTTTCAGTACCATTAGAGTTGTGAGACCAAAAAGATAGCTCACAACGCAAGACTTAGGTAGTATCTTACAACAAGGTTATACAATTTGTGTGATTGCTGAATGTATTTATGTTTTTATTTTGCAGATTAGTGATGCCGACCTTAATATAATACACGTAGATGCGTCGTATGGCGGAGCGACGCACGATAGTTTCGTATTTAACCATTCAATTATCAGAGACCACTTAGAAAATTTGACCAATTCGGGTGAAGTGGTGTATTTATTAGGCAAGTATAAATATGAACTTGTTTGTTACGGCGCGGCGCGGCCCATAGCAACGGACCAAACTGACGCACGGCTGAAATATATGTTATACATTTCCCATTTTGCCAAACTAATATAATCCCTATAAAAATAAATAACTAAATAAATATAGTTAATCAAAGGACCTGTCTCATAGGGGCTTTTAATAAAATATTTAGGTACATCTTTAACCTAATACGCAATAAATAAGATGGCTACAGCATGGATTGACACTTATGTAAAGTTACTTTTTATTGCTTTTAGGAGACGCCGGTTATCCTCAGCGCTCTTATTTAATGACTCCAGTCGCAGGCGCAACCGGTGAAACCCCGGAAAGTTATTACAATAAATTACACGCTACAGGCAGAAATTCAATAGAACGAACAATAGGAATATTGAAAGGGCGTTTTCGATGTCTCCTAGCACATCGGGTATTACATTACCATCCTGACACTGTCGCAAGGATAGTAATTGCGTGTTGTGTACTCCACAACATTTGTAATCGTGCGGGATTACCTTCCCCAATACATGGGCATGATGCTGTGGTCAATGAAACATTACCATTAGCACAAGCAGATGCAAGAGATTTGGGTCTGGAAACCGGCCGCAGTTCTAGAGTTAATTTAGTAAATAGTTTATGGCTAAGTAGAACCTAATTTATATGAAGTATTTACAGATTTTATTATTATTGTTCACTCACATTTTAGTTTGGATTTAGTTATTTCTAATCTTTGAATTTGCACAATAATAATTATCATTCAAATAATTTAAAATATATGTTACATAATGAAGTCTTTTTTTAATAAAAATTAAAGTCTCCGATTATTTTGTATTTTTTTTACATTGTTCGAATATTTTACCATTTACTGCTATAATTGTCTCTAGTTTATTATTACTCATTTTTATTTTGTATTATATTTCGTTTTAAAGTTGTGCTTTTGTTTTTATCTCATGGATTGTAATGCTATGTACACCTTAAAAGCTTGTTATCTAACTTGTAACTAAAGTAATTTTATCGATGGCGCACCAATGGTCGATTTCATAAAAAAGATGAATTAATTTTCATCAATGATAATATTTACCAAATAATAATATTAAATTTTATAAATTATCGTTGAGAATAGGTTACAGTGTGTATGTGACAAAAATAAATTATCAGTATTGTTCCATCTTTCTTTATTATTTCTGCCAAAGCCTTCAGTCCTTCACCCAGAGCAATATTTGCCTGTGCTATCAAACTCTGGGTTTCGGAGTTACGCTCTAAAACGGTAACCATGCGACGTTCTAGACTTATTCGTTGCTCTTCTAGGGTTAAAAACTTTTCAAGCACAGTATAAAACTGTGAACGTCGCTGGGATGGAGGTGACCGCCTTAGGCGCACTCTGCGTCGTCTTGGAGCTGCAAAAAATATGTTCCTTCATAACAAGACTCAACTTTTGACTATGCTATAATAAAATCCATATAGTGCCACACTTACTTGAAACTGCACTGGCTACATAATGTGGTGGTGTAGCATTCCCTTCCCCAACATTCCTGTGATTCGACGCAGCCCCTGGAGATCGCTAAAATAAATAATGTATTACTGTATTTTTTATCACTAATCCATATAACTGTAATATTTAATTATAAATAACTAAAAGATTCTTACTAAAATATAAATATTACATTAATACCTCTCTAGGAGCCGAGGCCTGGAATGCAGTAGTCGGTAGAGGGTCCGGATTATTTAAGAGTGGCTGATAAATGCCACTGTGTCGGGTTTGGGATGTATTTACATTGAGGGGCTCCTGAAAACCAAATTAGATTGTACATACATTTCCTAAGAATGACAGAATTAATTCATAATTTACAAAGGATTTATAAAATTTATCACCATTTAATTAAATAGTAACCAAAGTGTGCAAAAAAATTGTAGATTCTATTTAGTATATTCAATTCTTTCTTATATTATATTTCAATATATTGTAATGTAGTCTCTCTCTTATTCTTTTTTGTGAACTGAGATATTTCTATATTTTACCCAATGTTAAGATTGTTTCATATAAAGTAAATTAGTGTTTATATTTCTTACCAAATCAACTGCAACTGGATGTTGGCTTTGGTAGGCATAATCTTGACTCGTGCTTGGTCTTGGCTGGTCAATAGTATTCTCAGTATTTAAAGTTAAAATTGAGGGGCTGATAGGTAATGGTGGTGTCTCCTGTAACATTATAATAAACTTAAATATATATTATGAGTAGGCATATATTTCTAGATAATGGAAATGTTAAAATATTTACATCAAAAACCTGAATTTGCAAATGTACATCGCCAGTAGCAAATCCATCACCACCCATCAATGCCACAATCCTCTCCTCAACCTCGCTCAATACAGGCACCACCTCTGTTCCACCACCAGTCCTACGTCTCGCAGCAGCTCTCGTAGCACTTTTTTTCTTTACTGAACTTTTTTTGTCAGCCCAATACTAAAAAAAGCAAAAACGCTCAGTGTGATAAAAAGATTGTCCCCACATGCAATGGTTAAACGTTAAGTGGTTTGCGAATGAACAAAAAAAATTTAACATACCTTTATCCACTTCTTCACATTTTTTATAGTGCCTCCACCAATGCTATTTAATTTCAAAGTAATTCGTTCCCATTCTTTGTGAGCTTGAGCTTTGGCACTTTGATTTCTTAGAAACCCTTTAGCCAGATGGGGTTTCTCCTCCAAATAGTGTACCAAAGCTTCAACTTGCTCCAACGAAGGATGGGAAGCGCGATCAATTGAGCTAAAACAACAATATATACATTCAATTTCTTTCTTTATGACGTAAACCACACCAAAACAATGTAATGATATATTACTCACTCCATGATAATCACTGTTTTAAATAAACTTTGAATTAAATAACAACACTCCACGAATTACTGAAAAGAAACTTTGTTATGAGTTTTAAATTTCGTCGCGCCGACGAATGTCAAATGGCATTGAGTTTTTACTCTTAAAACAATTTTTGAGTGTGGCAAAGGCATATAGCGTTCAGCCAAACTTTATTTATTTTTTTTCTACTTAGTGATTTTTTTAGTAAATTATTATGATTAGATAACATATAATTAGCATAAAAAACTGTGAAATAGTTTTTTTCGTGCAAGAATAACAGCAGGAAATCCAATCGGTAATGTGGATTTAAAACCGTAACTTCAAAAGGTCGACACTAGCGCTAGCTATGATCTCACACAACATTTCGATACTCACCAGGCCGGTTTAACTCGGGCATAAAAAGTAACCCAATTTTCTATCTCGCTTTCTCATATGTCGTTTTCGCCCCATCTCTTTCACTTTTATGAATGTGTGCGTGTGCCGGCGTGCGCCGTGGCCGCCATATTGCCGACATATTTTTCAACAGTCGATTGTTGTTTAGTTTGGATTTGCTTATTTTATTTTAATTGCATGTTATTTCATCTGTTTTGTAATCAGTAACGTAAATATTTAACAGTACAAACGTGATATAGTTTTGTTTGTGTAAATCGTATCTAAAAACTTGTGATTTACGTGATAATTATTAATTTTAGTTCTGTGTTTTGTTCCCGAGTGCACAAACGAAAAAAACATAGAAATATCTGTGCAGCCTTCACAAACAAAATATACAAACACTTTAATAAGTGAACAGCTATGTTGGCGGAGCAAGAAATACCATATTATTGAAAAACATAAATCTAACCTCATCTGACTTATTGAAGGTAAATATAATAATTTGTTATGCCGCTGTGACCCTATTTCTAGTTTAATCTGCTACAGGAATATAAGAAATAACAATAAGTTGAAATAAATACCTATTAAAATACAGATTTATTAGATCTCTGAACATGTGATAAGGTTAACTTTTTGTTAGTGTCTAGAGTGATGGATTAAGTAGACTTACTCCTCTCATTCGTACTCTCGACTGTAGAGGAGGCTCAAGTTCTGCAGTGGAAAGTATATGAGTCGACCCAGTACAGTACAGTGCAAGATTAAAGCTATTGTCAGTATAGGTATTTCCGAGTTCATAACATATTAATTGATAATTATTCAAAGTTTTATGATTACATGTATTTAAAGTCAGGAAAGCAGTCAACTTCAACAGATTGTGCCCTTATAATAATTATTTTTTAATTAATTGTTTTATAATTTCTAGGCTAGACTCGGGTCAAATTTCCAAGCAATTCGCAGGCAAATGGGTTCATCGTTGGAAGTACAAAGAAAGTCTCTACTGTGTCTGCAGGATCATTACACTGTAGGTTTATATGTTAATATGGTGAAGATTAAATTACAACAGAAGTAATTATGTATGTCCATTAATAATCTGTTTATAATATTTATACTTCTTGATATAATAATTAAAATTCTCATAAAAATGCATTTGCTAAAGATTTTTGTTATATTTTCAAATCCAGTGCAATGCAGTAGTTTATTAAAGTATATATGACAGACCTACATACTATAATAGTAATAGCATTAACATTCTTTAAAATGACTATACTCCAAACATATTTTTTGCCTATTCCTTTAATATATTATAATAATGAATCAAAAAAGTGTTAGTATTTAGCTGTCCTGCATTTAATGTGTTCTATGATTTGACTAATTATTATTTGTTAATTGATAGCTTATTTTAATTATGTATGTCTTGTTTTTGCTTTTCAATTTCTCCAAAAGTAAGCCAAATCGTTTTCTTTGTTGTTTACTTTATATTAATTTTGTCTTGGATATAATTTACAAACAAAGCAATCTTGTGCTGTTTCATGGTATTGTAAAATATAATTTACAATAATTAGTGTTTGCATTTAAATTTTTATTTGTCTATGTATATTTCAATTCTGTAGTCATGTTCTTAGATTTGGCATTGTTTTATTGGTCCTTAAATAAAGAAAATTGATATTTACAAATTGGAAATGCTTAAATGTATCTGAAGATGTATAAAAAACTATTGTAGGTATAATATTCATTAAGATAAAAATGTTAAAATAAAAACAAATAAATCAAAAAATATATTGTTGAGTAAAGGTTTCGAAGTATAACTTGGTTTTATTTGTTATATTCATTTTAAATTCAGATATTTAAACATATAAGCATGAAACCCAAATAAAAAACCGGTAAATTTTCGGTAGTAAAAATCGGATTGCTGAAAATTTAACGTGCATCCCTAAATATTTCAAAATCGGTAATTTCGGTAAAGTACCGATTTCCAGCTCTGGTGCGAAACGCATCTAAATATATATACGTATAACTTGCGAAAGAGATGGCTCAAATACGATGAACAAAATTCTTAAATACTATTGGTCAGTGACAAAATTATCAATGAAAAGAAAGAAAGATCCGATGAAGATTGAATGAATTATATATGTAGAAAAGAATGTTTGGTTTCGTTGTGTGAGTTTTCATAACGTGTTAAAAAATTTGTATGGAGTTGGCCGTCTGTATTTTTAGTCGTCTGTGATACTCACCTCACTTCACGCGACCTTGAATGATGTTACAGAATACCAAAAACTTCTCACTTAAAGTGACTGTCGAAGTGAGAGTGAATTCGAGAATGAGTTTCGATTCGAGTTTTGTATTTTACAGAATCGCACTGCAGTAATGCTGACTGGTTACCATTTTATTGTTATTTTTTATTGCATTGAATGGCGTGACGAACATACCATTCGCCTGATGGTAAACGATACGACCGCTCATGGACCAAAACTATTAAAAGCAAAACCAAACAACACCATGAATTACAATTCACAAAGCAATGCTTGGCATTGTTTTACGCTAATCATCCTGAGACCAGAGACATAAGGTTTTAAGTCTCAACATGTCCAGTTGTTATAGTTTCTTACTACGTCCTGCATGTTGATATAGTTTATGCTTGAGTTTTTAATATTATTTATACATATAATATTGAATCCAGTAAAATCTTGAATTTCAGCAAGCATTTTCATCCGTGGAGTGTAATAATAATTGTCGATTTTGTATTCATGATTTATTTAGTCAACCACGTTGCTTGTTCCTAATAATTTTTTTATTTATTTATTTATATAATAATTTATAACTGAAAGGGTGTATTCATGACATAACAGATAACACCTAATATTTCAAGTCAATAAATTGCGCATTCGATGTGAATGCCCAATCCTGTTTTATATTATCCGGCAATAAAAAACAAAACTTTAAATAAATGATTTATTGGCTGTCGTATTGACGATTGGTAAGCGTGACCTCTAGTGAAACTGACAATTCTCACATCCGAGGTTCCAGGAACGAGCTCTGACGTACCGCCCCTCATATCGGTTCATTTTAAACAAATATTAACGTGCAGTATTTACATGTTTTTTCACACTGCGGATTTTCCTCCTTTACTAAGAAGCCTCCTGTTTTGTTGCTGTAATTAAAAATAGTACAATTGTGACGCAGAATTATCGTTTATTTATCATCGTATTTGTGAAGAGACGTTGTGACGCTAGGGAAAATGTTACCGCAAATATAACATGGTTTCTTTGAACTTATTCAAGAAAAATAACCTTGTGATTTCTAACAACAATAACATAGCTGGAAGGTGCTAATATCCTAGAGTCAGCTAGTTAATTCAAAATATAAACAAACAATCTTGTTAGATATTGAGATATCTGTGACAATTTGTCATCATCAAAGACCTTTGTCTAAAGGAGATATATTGGGAACATATAGTAATGTGCGTTATTATAATGATTATTATAATTTATGCGAATAAAACGCACGTCGAATATAATTAATGACGTGTTGTGTATAAAAATATTCTTTTGTTTAATGAGATATTTAGACTTATGACAATATCCTCATTACAAGCCTGACGGAATAGTTTGATTTATTAACTAACGCTTTTATGGCGCGAAATTGACAATGAATGCAAATTAGTCAAGTGCCTAAGTAGATCTGGTTTAATAAAATAATGTCTGTCAAATTTTAAAGATTGATGCTGATCATAAGTTCATCTGAATTGTGGAAGATACTCATTATTTATACTCGGCATACCTACGTATTATGGTTTCTTATCTTTTTTTTCAATAAGCGACAATTGTAAAGAGATTGGCTTTAGAAACTTTAGCATTTTGTTTTAAAAACTTTTTTAATTTTTTCTTGTACACGTTCCTTCAATAATATGGTAATATTAGACATTTCCTAGCACGGTATTGGTAATAATCCCTATTTTAATATACTTAATATCAAATACCTAGATGAATTTAAATGATGTTATCTGTATTCAGAAATACGGAGGTGAGAACTTGAAAATTTTGGTACTTTACATGAAATAGTTGAACAGATGGGCCATATACACAAGACAGCAATTTATTTAATGATTCGTTATTTAATATATTTGTTGTCCGCAGTGATTGATAATTCAAAGGTTAACAAGGTCAGACGCTCATGATTACTTAGTCTTAGTAGGTAAACGTCATAACTAGTTCTGTAACAATTACTTGCCGGAAAGAATTATTTGCTCATTACGATGACTTCATTGCACCACTATCAATTGTTTCTCAGTTGTATTTATGGCTCTGAGACGATAAATAAAATTTATAATATATTATTATTTTATTCGTGATTTTCATAGTTTAATAATTAATTAATTACAGTTATAGAGCTAGGGTCAATGATTCTATAGTCTATAACTTCCAAAGATATAAAATAGAAAGTAATGAAAAGGTAAATAAAGAAAAAAGAATACCTATGCGAAGTAAATCTATAGTGCCTTTTATTGTATTTCACAAATAGTCTAAAAGATGTCTCAATGGATGTATTTATCTGTTGTCTAACGACTGCTCTCAATACAAAAAACATTTGCGAGTTTTACATACATACGTTCATAAACTCACGCCTTTTTCCCAGAAGGGGTAGGCAGAGGTGCCAGGACACCCTTACTTCGCCGAGTATGTTTCGGCCCACAATGTGATAGGTGGCGAGCCTATCGCCGTATCGGGCTCAAATTCCTGACTCTGGGCTGATAATGAATAGAAAAATCCAATATCACTTTGCCCAACCCGGGATTCGAACCCGAGATCTCAGCTTTGTAACCGTACTCTAGTACAACTACGCTACCGAGGCAGTCAGTTGTTACTTTTATTTTTACAAAAGTACATACCTACTCCGAAGAGTAAATTGCCTCTTAATTGACCTCAAGTATCAGCTGTCGGAAACTTTTTTTGGAATCATGAACATTTGGTTATTTGGACAACCTCGAGATAATGTTGACCTAAATTGATTCAAGTTTTTGGATCCGTCTTGTAGCATTTATAATGTCATTAATTGTGTTGTTCTTTTATATGTAAATTATTTAATTAACTCAAAAATTGATGGCAAGGTCTACAATAGATGTAATATCCAAATCTACATATTTTGATTATTTAATATGTTTAAAGTCCATAAATGGGATACACCGCGCCCAGTAGCATTTGTCAAGTAATTGGTAAATTGTTTAAGACACGTTGTCTGTACCTAGACCATTAGGTAGTGCTGCCTAACCTCGAGGATCCTAGAATACCTTACCGTAGATTGTACGTCAGAATCGTGCGATCGATGACTATTTAAGCGTTTCTCGAATGAGCTGATGGCCCAGCAGACGTTGTGCTACGCTCTTGTGTTAATAGCAATAAGTTTGAGCCGTTGCGGATAATCAGGAGCTTTCGCACTATCTCTCACAAGGCGGTCTGCGCCTTGGCTGGATCGCTCTCCTATGACATAGTCGCCAAAGAGGTGAGAGGTGCCCAACGGACCAGTCCCATCCTAGTGCTGCCGTATGGGCTATTGCAGCAATCATGATCGTAGCCAGCCGTGGGATCAGGGTGGGGCAGCAGTCTAAAATCATATGTAATTAGCAAACTGTACCCACGGTCTTCCCCCGGTATTTTTTTCCTTTAAAAAGTTTACATCCTATAATTCCCTTTATCTGTATTTATAATTCGAATTATTCTAAATACTTTCTTATTGCTCACCTGCCTAATACTTTATCTAGATAATTTATTTTTTTAGAGTTGGTTAGGTACCTTACAGGTCAAAGCCAGGGTGGGGCAAGCGCCCAACTCTGCCCCACCGTGGCTACGCCCATGGCAGCAATGTATTAAGACTAGTGGCTTGACTAGCGCCATAACGTATTGATGTTCCGCGTTACACAGATTCCATCTGGTCATAGCTGCTTCCGTATACCTGAGTCGGGTGGTTAGAAGAATAAAAACCTGCCCACTCAAGACCTTTTGGTTCGCTATGAGATGGTGTGGACCATTTATGATCCAAATAGTCAATGGTTTTGGCTTGATTTCTTTCTTCGCTAAGAATTGGAGATCGTGGCAGACAATAATCTTGTTTTGCGAGAACGTGATGTCGCGGGAAAAGAGCACAGATCGCGATCGTGAGCTAAACCATCTCGCTCACCGCCATCTCCAAAAAGAAAGAAGCGTCAGCTCATGAAACGGCTACAACGGCGCCTCCGCCCTGTTTCGAGGGCATAAGAATTCTACTACGGAATCCACCGGACACCTAAAAGAGTCGGTAAGTCACTGAATACACTGCTAGGGCGGTGAACTCTCATTGGCTGGGGTTCCAAGATAGAGACAGAGGGCCTCGTATCTGTCGTAGACTTTCCAACTGATTTATAAGTAAGGGACTACTGTACACCACACAATGTACCACAATTAGATGGACCAGTAATGAATCTGCGCCGCATTTTAGCATGTACATTTGGGCAGGTGGAATATTATGTACGTATGTCAAGACAGGGATTTCCCAACACAACACCAGGAAGCAGTCTGTAGTGTCGTGGTTACTGTAGTATTGTAACAACGGTGATCGCATCGACAGGATTGCCAAGAGGTAATTTCGGTATGCATACAGGAAGAATGCTTCAATATCTGTTTATGCATAAAACACGACCAGCATATAGAGGTGCTGCTAATATTATATTATATTCAATTATATATTCAACGATCAACTGACTCAGAGATTAAAAAGTTGCTTTAGCGCTGAAGAATGTTTGATATTCGTATTGTTTCAGGTCTAGAGGTCTGTGATTTGGAACAAATTATTGTAAAAGCACTTTTTCGTTTGTCATGAATATAAAAAGGGGGATTTTTGTATGACAACTCAAGAAAATGGGTAATAGGAATACCACACAGTTACCCTTTACGACGAAGAAGGTATATCCTTACATTTAGTAATTATGCGGTTTTTATTGTACCTTTTTGAAGTGGGTCAACTAAAGTCATACTTTTTACGCGGTGACTTAACTAACGTCTAAGTACTAAACAAGCTTTCCTACATTGTTTCCTATCGGTTTTATTTCAGGATATTAAAAATGGCAATATAATGTAGAGTTAATTCGACAATATAGGTACCCATTGTGCGTTTCGCAAAAATAACATAATCACTGGACTGTTCTTTGTAATCATAGCTAAGTTCGAATGACATAAAAATAAATAAATACTTACACCCAGCAGTCACTTACATATAACAATTTCCTGACCCCGCACTAAGATCGAGTCTTGTGTCGTGGGAATCGAACTACGAGAAACTTCTCGGTTTCACAAAAACCCAGACGTGAAACAAATATTTGTAAATCATCCAAATATTTGTCTCGATGCGGGAATTGAACCCGCGGCCTCTCCCTCTTCAGCTGGCGTTTAAGTGCGTCACAGAGGCTATGATAAATAATTATTTGGAGTATTTTTTCAAACTAATTCAAATAGTAGGGGACATAATCTTCACACATCATATCAAACATGAATCTATGCGTCTGACTAGCGTGCAGTAAGATTACCTTCTAATTGCTATTAAATTAATCGTAATAATAAATTACTATGCAAATAATTGACGATTATTTTTTATTGCTGTAAACGTGTCTTATTATCACGCTGGGGTATTTTTTTCTGTGTATACTAGTATATCATAGTAGTATATAGTATGTATCTTTTTACGTATTTCAGTAATAAATAGTAGTGATTTGCTGAAGAATGTATGATGCATAGATATTAACATAAATATAATCAATGTACGATATTTATTTAAACAAGAAGACGATAGCGACTTTACTATTTAATACAAGACATGAGGATCTTTAAAGTATCCTTTAACTTTATCAAAATTATTGTCATTTGAATTTGATTGAAAACCTCAGATTGAGAACATTAGGTGCAATTTAACATTATTGGTTTAGATGGAGTAGCTGCAACTTCAATCCTTCATAGCAAAATATTTGTGTGATAGAATTTTATCGTGTCGTGGCAATATGGAACCAAAAATTTCCCGTAGTTTCTTATACCTAGCTTACTTTGAGATTGAGTAAGACCGTTCAGTTTTATAGATGTATTAGTTAATTATAAACTCAATAAACTGGATGTATGTCTTTTTTGCCAACTGTCCCGCGACCTCAATGACCTATACAGGAATCATACTAAAGTCATAAAGGTAAAACAAAAAGTGATAAGTAATAAAATAATGTTTATTCACGATGCGCATCGCAAATGCAATCGGCATTTACGAGATGACGTGATCTCGAAGCGACTCCCGCATGAGGGCCACAGTCAACAAACATTGACGTAATGAATACTGTAATATTTTTAAATCATTTGTTTAACGTAGTGTGTGACGTAAATGGTGGTTTTAGAAAGATAGAAAAATTATTTTTTAAGGCTTTAGGCGTAACGGCGCCGTAGAGCTAGATTGCTACAGCGCCATCTATCGAACAATCAATTTATACAAAAAACAACAGAGTAGTGTTTTAAAATATAAAACTACGCCACAGGCGCACTTAAATTTTTAGTTCCGGACCTACCGTAATATAATTTACTGTTAGAGTAATTGAATACCGACAAGCGTGTTTGTATACAGTTATCTAAAGAAAATCCCTATATCTAACAGTGGACACAGGAGAGCAAGATTGTGACTAATCAGAATAGCGCAGTGTACAAAAAAGCATTTTATAATACATTCATACATAAATTGACGTCTTTTTTCTAGAAGGGGTAGGCAGATATCCTATCATTACACCCACGTTATGCTTTGCATCCAGCTTACTACCATGTTCCACCTTACGACCTCATAGGGGCCAAGCTTATCGCCATATAGTACACAATACACACAATAGCCTTTTTTTTTTTTTATTCAAGAAGTAAAATTGGGGTTTTTGTCCATGTAGACATGCCAACCCCATCATAACTTTTTACCATATTTATCTTTAATGTTTGTACTAAACAATTCAAAGTCGCGGATCACTGCTGAAAGGTTGTGATTAAGCGACAGAAATTTAGTGCCAGCTCCGATGTAGGTCTTGACAAAATGTTTTGTATCAGACCTATATCCAGTCTATTTACTTTCCACTTCTTCAGCAGTAGATCGCGTTCATTTTTATTTTGGACGCATTCCATCAGCAAATGTGTTACATCTTCGATCTTATTGCAAATGGTACAGTTCGGTGAATTCGTTTTCTTCATTAGGTAACTAAATTTTGCCGATGGATAATGTCCGGATCTAAGTCTAAGTGCTAACTTAACATAATTTCTGCTTAAATTATTGTATTCAAACCAGGGAGAACGAGGGAGCTCACCTTGTATAGTCTTATACCATATGCCTTTATTTGTGGATTTAATTTGAAAGTCCTCTTCCCAGGTCTCAAAACAAAGTTTTTTTAAATTTAGGTATTATTTCCCACTGGTCCGGTAAGTAGTTAATTAATTTGCCATTTATTGCTGCCAACTTGGCTATACGGTCAGCTTCCTCGTTCCCCTTTATACCAATATGTGCTGGAACCCATTGCAACTTCAAATTTTTTCCTCTTGTATTAACTGTCATGATAGTTTCGAGTATATCATAGGCTATCGATGCCCCTCTGCGGCCAGAGGCACATCGAGCCATATGTTGCAAGCACAGTTGCAAGGCACGCACAATAGCCTTGTTTATGTTATAAATAATAGAAATCAACTATTTCGATTGGCTTCATTCATAATTAAATATCCACAACAGCGTAATAATTGAAGTGGTACTTCAAATAAACCAATACTTTATGCTTGTATTTTCTGGAAACTTATTGATATTCACATTCACATATTTTGTTTTAATTATAATATTTAAAGAAACGCATTTTTACTGTATTTTCTTATTGTTATTATTTTCATGTTTCATATTTTACTATAGGTATGTATAAAAATACAGTTAAATATTCTCCTGACTACACCTAATCGCATTTAAAAACTACAAACACAACACACTCTACATGACCTTAAATCAAGTAATAGGCATATTTAGTTCACACTTCACAATATTTGATTTGAGATTTGAGGGCACAAGAATTCTGCCATGGTATCCGATACCCGTAGTAAGAGGTGACCTAAACGGGGACCTTGGGGGTCGCTGGCCACACCGCAGGGCCGTTGCGCTCTCACCTGAAGCGACCCCGATATAGGCGACAGAACGCGTACCCTTTCTATCTTGGGCTCCCATCGCAACTTGAACGGTCGTCCAAAAATAGTCGTCAATTGAGGATGAATTGAATTGAATTGATTTCATTATGCTTGTGACAGTCAGTGATTTTAGTCCGTGTGGCGTAGATCATATTAGGGACTTTGCTCGGCCACAAAATCCGCATCGTACCGGACTGGCAGGCCAGTGAAACCGAAAGGGGTATGCCCTTTCGGTTTCCCGTTTAGGACCGAAGCTTAATATCTTTTCCACTTGCACAAAATAAGGTATCGAACATCCGGCTTCTCCTATTTTTTTTATTTCAATTAATGGAGATACGAGCAAGCCGTTCGCCTAATGGTAAGCGATACGACCGCTCATAAACAGCAGCAAAATTCCACTGCGTTCGTCATCCTGAGACATAAGATATTAAGTCTCAATATGTCCAGTACTCTGGCTACAATTTCCTTCAATCCGAAACACAACAGTGCAATTAACACTGCTGTTTCACGGGAGAAATAGACATTGCGGTGGTACCTACCCAGATGACTTCTTACATATGAGAGACCTACCACCACCAGTCCTTTCTTGACTTGCATATTTTTTTATGATAATGAGTTATAAACTATGTCATATTCCGTTTATACATCCATTCCATGGTTGGCAGCAAGGAATTGCTTAGTGTGATAAGGGCACCACTTGTACTGTTATTTTTATTGGGTAATATCTTAATATTATCTCTTTATAGTGCAAAAATGATTTTAAAAAGAAATAATTAAATATTACTTTTATAAAGTACCAGCTAGGTCACCGATCCCCTAGTTAACCATAAATTCTAATGCCTCACGTCGGTTTTTCCGTACTTATAGACATGGCCTGTTCCGATAATTACTTTAAACCATATGCAAATAAATTCATGTTTAATCATATTACATTGTTTGATTGAGCCTTATTGCTGGATGTCAGTAATACGTGTGACTATAATTTGTCACATAAGCAGTATATCAAAGCAAGCTCAATTTGTTTAGGCGTTGTACCAGGTATTATATCCAGACTGCAAAAGAAAACAAAGTCATGTGGTAGTTTTAGTGATTTCAGACACAATGTAACTGAATATTATTATGCGAAATTGGGGCGATTCTTATTTGTATTTGTTTACACTGTTAGTTTTGGTGGAACTTATATTTTAATAAAATAATAATGTATGAACACTCTTTTTTTTAAGACTCAAATGGTATGCTAAAATTAGCGCATGTTGATCCTTTATTACAGTGGATAATGATAAATAAACCAAAGTGTCATAGGTAGGTCGTGAATTCACGCTAAGGTAGAAATATTTTGTCATGTGTATCAGAAAAAACGAGGAACTTTTTGGTGTCTTAAACAACAGATCGGACTCAAATACTTACTTGGGGTTCACGAAAAAAACATTTGTCTCACTGCAGGCATCGAACCCGCGCGGCCTGACATCTTCTAGCCGCGACGATCTAACTAACACGACGTAACGTGATAATCTTTATTCTCATTAAAATAAATTACAATTAAAATATTGACATTCCTAATATTGTTTTTGTACATTACATTAAAACACCAGTTAAATAATTCTGGATCTCTAATTATAATAATATAAATGGGTTTTAAATTGTATTCACCTTGAGTTTCCTGCCTGATTATTTACTGAGAAAATGACAATTATCAAGCTTTTAGTAGATATCGTAAAGTGCGGGCCTGCGCTGCGGGAAGAATGGCAGTTGTGGTTTATTTTGATAATCTAAAATATTTTTTATGAGACATTTAAGTTGTCAGCGTAATTTAAAAATCCTTACTTTGCGAAAAAAATATCAACCTACGATAAAATTACAACACAGTAGGTACATAAACACTTAACCTGTTTACTTTTTTATCTCAAGATTGTTTATTGTATGCTGAAGGTGGATAGGCAAGATCCTGGTTACCATTTAATATCAATTTATAATCTATTGTATGTGAAACTGGAAAATTCCGTGTGTCATTAATGTAAAATACTAGAGATTTTCCTTCCTTCTACGGCATAATCAATTCATTTTTATATTTAGGTTCAGCAAAAAGCTAGAAAATCTTATTTTCAAAACACGTCCTTTTCAAACATAGTTATTAGTTTAATGGTTTCTTAGAGTTACGCGAATGTTACACATTGAAATAAAACTATTATTTACGGATTTTATCGCGAATTTAGTTTAATTTTTTACATTTTTGACTTCCCGACGTTTCGATTACTTTACAGCTTTCGTGTATATTAAACTAAATTAATATTAGTCAGTCCGCCCCGTGACCACGAAAGCTGTAAAGTAATCGAAACGTCGGGAAGTCAAAAATGTAAAAAATTAAACTAAAGTCGCGATAATATCCGTAAATAATAGTTTTATTTCCATAGTTATTAGTTTACATTTATGTATTTTTGCTTGTTTTGTGTAAAGGACCAGTGTTGCTGACAATGCTGCTTCAGTCAATTAAAAGCTTATTCGTTGTAATAGCTTATTGCATAAGATCTTCGTAGTCGTACGGAGAGATTATCGTCGATTGTACAACTACGAATCCTCATGATATGTTATTTGTTTTTTAAATAATAATTACTTTAATAGATTTATTATACTAATTAAGCGTAGATTATAAGTTATTTTCTTTTTTTTTAATGTTTAGAATTTTAATATTTGTTATATAGATTTGATTGATTTCGTTTATTGATGTTTCTTTATGTTAACCAGTTAACCAGTTTTGTATTTCACATTATTGTATGCCAATTTGGCGGGCCATAGTGGTCCATACAAAACACAATTGTAACACCTTGTGTAAACCTATGTCCACAATAAAAGTTTTTGATTTGATTTGATTTGATTTGATGATATTGGGCACATAAGTTGAAATGAGGATTCTATAGAAAGATTAGTGGTGCAAGTAAAAGTGGGCGGCATATGATTTTTAGCAGCTTAATTTTTTTTTCTGAGTATGTACCGCTTCTTCACGATACAATACATACATAATTACTTACATGTGGTTTTCTCCGCCGTAGATTTGTTCCCAGATCCAAACTCACCTTGATCCATCTGCATATGAATAGCGCAATTAAATCCATCGGTCAATCATAAAGAGGAAGTGTCTTAACGCTTTGTTCCATTAATTTATGCTCAAGTTAACGGAAACCTCTCAAGCATTGTAATCGACGCAAGGCATTGTCAGGTACCGCCGCGCCATATAGTGCAGTCTGCAAATTACATATCGGTATTATCCTCGTTTGATTACTGATAGGAAATGAACCAATAATAAAGGTTTGCCGTCAATTGAAGCCTGTATATAACAGTACGTAGTGGCAATATCTCGAGTGCCAAGAGTACCATCGTGTGAAGTAGGTACAACTTCGATTATTCTGTGATCTACAATGGGCTACAAAGTCGGTGAGTTAGGTTTTATTTTGTAGAAATACATCATTTTTATTAGATATTTTTAATCTATAATACCGTATTCGGCATCGGGATACACAGAGAGCAAAGATTCCCAAACCATAACCCCGTACGCAATTACATAATATATGGAATGACAATTTTCAAATGTGCTGTTTTCAAATGACATGCGACACCAAACGCAGTTGGTTAGGCTGTAATACGGGAGGACGCGGGTTCGAGCACCGAGACATATTTTGGTGCGGCCCACAAATATTTCTTTTGGGTCTGGGTGTTGGTGAGACCGAAAAGTCTCTCGTAGTTTATGACACTACACATGACTGAATTGTTTTTAATGTGAGGTTACAACTATTTATATGATATTTGGGTTTATTTATTATTAGGTATTATTAAATATCTTCGCCATTCGTTTTATATGTTTGCATAACATTTCTTTAGATATCCTAAGCATTGTGTTTGTAGTCACTAAAACCACCACCCGGCTTCGTTTTCGTTCGCAGTCTTCATAACCCTGTATAAGGAAATGCAAAAAGTTTAAATAGTTAATATTGTAATCGAGTAAGCAGGTACCGCTAACATTGTAGGAAGTGGAGGTAGGAAAACCGTGAAAAATGCTCCGGGCGCGTGCTTAACATAATAATGCAAATAAAGGCGCGGGAATTTAGGTGGGCTATGCGCGCCCGTTTACCGTTTCGCAACAATAAGTGGCAATAAAATAATCTCTATATGAAGAGAAGCTCTTCTCGGGATGGCGTCTGTTTGGAAACAAAATGAATCATACGTCGATTGTTTATGGTATGAATTTTTTATATTTTATTACAAAAGAGTTACGAGATTTTTAACATATATGTTATATATACGCTATATATACGCTTTGCATATGTATATATACGCTTTGCATATAAATAATGGGATGTTAAAAAATTAACCACACGCTTTGTCCAATTAAGATAGGTACAAATCTTAGTCGTGGGAACCAGAAACTTCGACAGAATTTTCGGTCTCACCACAGCTAGACTCGAAACAAATATTTGTGGCTGCACGAACATTTGTCACAGGGCAGGATCGAACCCGTAGCCTCTCGGTTCACGATCGGTGCATTGCTTTCATATCTACATTCACTGGTGGTAGGTCTCTCATATGTGAGAGGCTGCCTGGGTGGGTACCACCGCAATGTCTATTTCTCCCGTCAAACAGCAGTTTAAATGCACTGTTGTGTTTCGGATTGAAGGACATTGTAGCCAGAGTAACTACTGGACATATTGAGACTTAACATCTTATGTCTCAGGATGGCGAGCGCAGTGGAATGCCAAGCATTGCTTTGTAATTCAAGGTGTTGTTTGGTTCTGCTACTGTTCATGAGCGGTCGTATCGCTTACCATCAGGCGAACGGCATGCTCGTCTCGCCATTCAAAGCAATAAAAAAAAAAAAAAAAACATAGTGGCTGTCGTGCTAGAAGCTGGTTTCTTTTTTACTTTTTATTCTACCTTTTGTGTATTTTTTCCATTTTTCCATGAAGTATTTTAACCACTTACGGCCTTATTCCATAGACAGTTTTTAAAACCTATGTATTTTAATTATCGAATGTTTTTTCTTCTTCGCTCAAACTGAATTCAAAATTCCTTCGAAAGGGACAAAATATTCGATAGTTAATATAGGTTTAAAAACTGTCTATGAATAAGGCCGTTAGTATTGAAATTCAGTTATTTTATATTCTCAAAATTGCAGCGTTTATACTGCGCTAAGTGGCTTAGGATTTTTATTATCGTATATTTTCTTTGAAAGCCTATCTGCTACTAGCCAACATGCCAAGCATTGCACATCTTAATTAGTCTATGATTCATGATCTGTAGGTATAGATCCCACTATTATGAACTATCTTACTACTTACCACTACCTGTGTAAAATGTACTCTGTGCTTACCACTATCTGACAGCCCCCATGGCGCAAACGGTTCGACGCCGCCTGTGAAACGAAAGGCTGCGGGTTCAATCCCCGCACCGAGAGAAATGTTTATGTGGCGCACAAATTTTTCCTCCAGGTCTGGTTGTGAGACCGAAAAGTCTCTCGTTGTTCCTGATTAGGGATGTTGCGGAATCCTGATACCTACGACACAAGACTCGATGTTAGTGTGGGGTCAGGACTATGTCTATGACTATGAGTATGCCTTGCTACTTAATTGTTATATGGAAATTATAATTAAATATACAATAAACGTTGCAATTTTTATGTAAAGTTGTATTAAAAAGGTGGGATAATCCCACTTTTACTCTTGTTGTGTCCATGGTCAGTGAAGGCAAATAAATTGCTTCTGAAACTTCTATTTGCAAATGATGTGCTTTCATAACTGGTATTCCGAGAGACTGTTAATACTTACTAATTTGGATCGGCCTTTATAAATCCATTAAAGTGCATTTTCTATGAGTTCGTATTGTATTTCGAAAACGGAATATCACAAATGTTAAAGGTTAGACGGAGAATCACGTTATTGTCAAAAATATTTCACATATTTCTTTAGTTATTTATTTCTGCTACTTTCGACTAATTCATGAGTAGGGACTGCATGAGTCCGGTGACATCGACTTTGACTTCAAAGCCCGTATAGGAGCTGGTTGGTCTAATTGGGGGAGGTGTCAGGCATACTCTGCGACCGCAGGATGCCGATGAGGCTCAAGGGTCTCATCTATAAAAGCATTGTGCGGCCTGTACTCCTTTTATGGTTCTGAGACGTGGCCTGCCCTCAAGCGACATGTGCAGGATGTCAACGTCGCTGGGATGAAGATGCTGCGGTGGATGTGCAACGTTATGCATTTGGTGGACAGAATCCGTAACGAACACATCCGCAGCAGTCTTGGTGTCCGAGATGTGGCAGATAAACTCCAATAATATCACTTGAGATGGTATGGTCACATCCTAAGGAAACCACAGGAGTACGTCGGCAATGTATGCCTGAGCCTCAATATTCCCGGACCTCGACAGAGGGGTAGACCAAAGAAGCGCTGGCTAGATGGCAAGGAAGATATGAGGGTTAATGGAAGATCAGGCGAAATGGAGGAAAATTAGCCGAAAGACGGACTCTGGCACCGGCCGGGATTACGCCAGGTCGTCTATTTCACTAGATTAAGGTTAACGCTAACATTTTTAACATGTTCGCTTCTGCAGATACTCTTTTAAGTGCAAATAATATCATATAGCATTAATTGCATAATTTCACATCGTTTCTTCATTACAACTATAAAAAAGGAATTTCTGTCCATATTTATTAACCGTCAATGGGTCAATCGCATCGACTAACAAAGCCTGACGGTTTTTCCACTCAAACTGTAAACGGCAACGAACAAAAATAACAAAATGATGAAAGTTCTCGAAAAGAAAGAATTGACCGCAGAGGCAGACGTATACGCATTGCGTGTGTCAGAAGTTCTTTGTCGGCAACATTTAAGTAGTGTACCTAATTACTTAGCAGACAGACAGTGTCATAAATGTTTAAATGATACATTTATTGATGAATGGTTACATAATTAAAATCTGCATTATTTATAGTTTTAAAACGTATCTATTTTAATTCTCGAATGTTTCTTCACAAAAAACTGAATTCAAATGTCGTTTAAAGGGACAAAACATTCGATAACTATAACAGGTTTTAAGACTGTCTATTATGGCACATGGCATTGGTGCATCTTGAGGCACTTCGCTAAAGGATGCTATAATTTTTGACTGACTTCAACAGAGGAGGTAATCAATTCGACTGAATGTTTTTTTATTTGTATGTTATTAATAATAAGGATACATAGCGACAGGTTCGCCCCCTTATCACTTCGTGGAAACACATAAGGCGAAACATGGGTGTACTGGTTGCTATCATCACCTTTGCCTACCCCTTCTGGGAAAAAGGTGTGAGTTTATATATCTATCAGCCGGATCCATATTTATGTAACGTGATATATGTCGTCTCGTCCCTTATGTTGTAGGTGCTGATGCCTAGTGTTAAATATTTACTGACTGGGTACAAACTTTTGACTCATATTAAGTCAAGTAGCAATGTGTTGGTCCCTTGAAACTAAGGCCCTGCAACATGCGACTATTCAAAAATCTTTGAATTCAATTCTAATTGTTTTCAAAATCAAAATGATGCCTTCATTCAGCAAAATCGTCTATCTCCAATATTTTAGGTAGGTAGGCACTTCCTCCCATGTGGCTTCGGCATGGGGCGCCCTGTGTATCGCTTTATTTATTTATTGTTTACTGTTAAGATAAAATGACTAAAATGTATATATGTTCATTTCATGCCGAGCTGGTCCAAATTATTATGTTGGTCTAATTGGATCACACACAAACATTACCTACGAGTTTTTGCCAGAAGAGGAAAGCAGAGGTGCTACCAGAACACCCCCGTTTTGCATTGTGTGTTCCGTCCTACGATGTGATTCACAAATTCCTGACTAATAAATATAAAAATTCAATATATATTTTCCCGACTCAGGATTCGAACTCCAAACCGCACCGGTACCGTAGTACAACTGCGCTACCGAGGCATTCTGACGCATATTTTGTCATTTTCCAGTGTTGCTATTGGCTCTGATGGCGATGGTGGTCGCAGCGCCGCGTGGGCACCCAGCGTGCCCTTGTGCGAAGTTGTACCTGCCCGTGTGTGCGTCCAACGGAGCCACATACAACAACCCGTGCGAGTTCCAGTGCGCCGCCAAATACTATAAGGGAATTACTGTAGTGCGGCAAGGAAGATGCTAGGAGACGTTGAATTGACCATTGGATACTTCTAGGTAAGGATTTTTTTTTATTGCAATGGTTGGCGAGACGTACATGTCGTTCGCCTGATGTAAGCGATACGACCGCTCATAAACAGTAGCAGAACCAAACAACACCTTGAATTACAAAGCAATACTTAGCATTCCACTGCGCTCGCCATCCTGAGACATAAGATGTTAAGCCTCAATGTGTCGAGTAGTTACTCTGGCTACAATGTCCTTCAATTCGAAACACAACAATGCATTTACACTGCTGTTTGACGGGAGAAATAGACAATGCGGTGGTACCTACCTAGGCGGCCTCTCACATAAGAGAGACCTACCGGCTATCATCAGTTGCCAATTGCATTAATTAATAGTACAAATCAACGATTGTATAAAGAGGTTTAATCACGGTCTAAATCAGTATTTAGACCAGGCTAGTTGCTTTGCAAGTATTTACATGGCATGAAAATTCACTGTTGAATATAGACGTCTGTAAGGATTTAGAAGTCCAAGTGTACTAATAATATATTACGTGTAATTCCAAAGCAGCGCCCTAGTTCTCACATCGAGGGGTTTCCCACAAGGTCGTATAAGATTACTGATTGTAGATACAGCCTCAGAAAACACGCTTTGCCTTTGGCTATAAATAACATTATATAATGACTCATGATTAGCCTTTAAAAAACATTGTTTTGATTGATTTATACACATTGATAAGGCCAAGGAATGGGTTCGGAATGAAGGTCAAAATTACGGATAACTTCTAGTATCTACCTACTCCGAAATCTCAACTATACGAAATATATTCGCTTCTAAAATATGTAGCTACACGAATTTAAAAAAACACTCTTATCTTAAATAGCAGAAATACATTTAAAAAAATCAAATATTTATTCAGCTATTTATCGCTTGTTTTAACTTCTAAAAAACAATATCAGTTTCCTCATACATAGGTGTATAACGTAGTGTTTATTTTCTCTATGCATAGGTGCATACTGCATAGGTACTCGAGTTTTCTTTAATTAATTTAATGTTTACCTACGATATTTACACTAGCGCGGTAGACTTAAAAAAATGGTTTATTCCCAGAGTCGATGCCAATATAATTAGAAATCACTTGGTACACCAAAGAAATGAAAAAAAAATCCGTGCAACATTAATGTGAAATACGAGCAGGCAGAAGAAATTCACATAATATATTACCTACAAAGAGAAATAATTTAGTTAAATGTTGCTTGTTTCAGTTTCTACTTTTATTGGATTTTTCATCAATACTGGATAATTGGATGTTTCATCAATACCGCATTTTCAATTGGAGAATTTATTGGATTCGGTGTATTTGCACGAGTGGATTCGAGCGCCTTGGATTAAAAATGATAAAAAATATTATATTTTGCACCCGTAATTGCTATGAGAAAACTGCTTTACAATAGTATAACAGTGCCATCTTATGTTCACTTTGTAAAACTTTTTTCATTTTATTAAGTAAAAAGTTGATTTATACATTTGTTTGCAATTTTAATTTATAAAAATATATATACTTACACACATAATGATTAACTAGGGTTTTCAGCATACTTTTTAATACATTAACGCCCGAATACTCGAACGCCGCGCCGTTCAAATAATAAGTTGCTTTTAACAGCGCACGGCCCACTTAGCCAGTACATTTAAGCGGGATTTACGTACTTAAGTGCTACATAATATTTAAGTTGCGTTCCAGTATTCAGGCGTAAAGGATACTATATGATAAAACCTGAAGGCCCTTATTATTACCTAGTACATTATGTATAACAGTACTGGAATTTTATCAAATATTGCTTTGAAAATATTTACAATATTTCCGTGCAGTATTATTTAATAACACAAATTGATGACCGATAATAATTAAACTCCTCAATATAGATATTATTTACTGCTTAATATGTCTTATAATATACCGGGGATATCAAGACTGCTACCGAAAACGAAGCCGGGTGGTAGTTTTAGTGACTTCTAACACAATGCAATTGAAAATTTCGGATAGAAACGAGCCTTTTTTTTGTGAATTTTTAATATCCTCGTTTTCGGGTGGCAGGTCCATAGTTTTTGCTAAAATTATATTTTAAACCCTTGCGTAAAATAGAATCTTCATAAATAAAAGAGTGAGCACTAGTATTTTAGAAAAAAATATATACTGGGTATCTCAAGACTGCTACCGAAAACGAAGCCGGGTGGTAGTTTTAGTGACTACAAACACAATGCAATTAAAAATTTCGCAAAGAAACGCGACAATTATTTTTTATGATTTTGTTAAATATCGTCTTTTTTGGGTGGTAAATCCATAGTTTTTGCTAAAATAATAATTTAAACTCTTTTATACCTTAGATTATTTACAAAAAAAAGGGTATACACTATTTTAGGAAAAAATGTATTTACCACCCAAATATGGTCATAGGAAAAAAATAACAAAAAAAAATTGACGCTTTTTTTTGCAACTTTTTCTATTGCATTGTGTCTGAAGTCGCTTAAACTACCACCCGGCTTCGTTTTCGGTAGCAGTCTTGATATACCCTGTGTGTATTTACCATCCAAATACGAAGTTAGGAAAAAATAATAAAAAAAAACATTTGCTTTTTTTCAAAAATTTTAGTTGCATTGTGTTTGTAGTCACTAAAACTACCACCCGGCTTCGTTTTCGGTAGCACTCTTGATATACCCGGTATAAATACCCGTAAATTATATTACAAAATAATTGTAAAAATTATACTATTAAGGTAACTAAAATAGGGTATTTGATTATGATCGATTTTTGTATTATTTTGTGTATAAACCATGTGGGAGTATAGTGCGGACCTGTAACGCATATTAGGACTAGTGACGTCATTAGTTTTGTTTTGCATCCCTTTTCTTTTACCCCTACTACACAATTAAAAACCTGTCGAAATTGTTCAATTCTGAATGGATTTACAAAATTCTTTGTTTGCTTTATTTCGGATGTGGATACCTTTTGATAAATATAACTAAGTAATAAAAATAAATAAATTACCTAGTGTGATAAGGCCGCCAATTGTACTACTATTATTATTATGTGTTTTCTTTGTTGTTTTTCTGTACAGTGCAAAAAAGGATTAAATAAATATATTGACAGCCTCCGTGGCGCAGTCAGTTAGACGCCGCCTGTGAAACGAGAGGTCGCGGGTTCGATCCCCGCACCGAGAGAAGTGTTTGTGCGGCCCACAAATACTTCTTTCGGGTCTGGGTGTTTGTGAGACCGAAAAGTCTCTCGTAGTTCCTGATACCCACGACACAAGACTCGATCTTAGTGTGGGGTCAGGACTATGTATGTGACTGTTGGGTGTTATTTATTTATATATAAAAAAATAGTCAAATACCCTTTTTGTGACATGTTAACTGGCTATCACATGCCTAGGAGCACGTATTATACATATAAACCTATTTATATGTATATTACGTCCATGCCTAGGGTTACTTCCAACACACAATATTGCTTAACATAATGCAATGTGTAATAGTACTCCTTTTTTATTGCATTTTCATAATGAAAATGTAGTAACAGAATTGCTTTGTGACATTTCATTTAAAATAAACAAATTAATTGTTACAAAATGTTTTTGTATGTAATATGTTGACTGTAGTTATCAAATTCGTGACACATTATTTTCCTAAACAATGATAAGGCAAGGGAGGAGCATTAAAAATATGGCATTTAGTATCCATGCGCTGTCATACAATGGTTTTTTTTTATTTTTATTGTATTGAATGGCGAGACGAGCATGCCGTTCGCCTGATGGTAAGCGATGCGACCGCTCATGAACAGTAGCAAAACCAAACAACACCTTGAATTACAAAGCAATGCTTGGCATTCCACTGCGCTCGCCATCCTGAGACACAAGATGTTAAGTCTCAATATGTCCAGTAGTTACTTTGGCTACAATGTCCTTCAATTCGAAACACAACAGTGCATTTAAACTGCTATTTGACGGGAGAAATAGACATTGCGGTGGTACCCACCCAGGCAGCCTCTCACATATGTATGAGAGACCTACCACCAGTAATGGTAGCACCAAGCAGCTTAAACAAATGCTCCAATTAGAGAAATAGGATTTGGATGTAGTTTAGATATATGTGTACCTGTGTTTTCATTTAATGGCCTTTATTTACATTTGATCTGAATAATATTATGTTACAGTCAATATGGGAACATGTCAACAGCAGCTTATTTGCAAATAATGCTATGTTATTTAACTGTTAGCCTCTTCAATGGCAATACATTTATTAATTTGGTCATTATAATACTGAGCATATTAGGGTAACAACATACCCTACCTAGTAGGGGTAATACCTAGTAATAACAAAATGAATATAGAAACCCAAGTAATACAATTTTAGTACTTGTATTAGAAAAAGATTTATTACTTAAAAGATTATCACATTGTGTATGTACAGTGTACACCTAGCCTCAAGGTAATTACATAAACTCAAATGGAGTAAAATATTTGTAGATGCTTACTATACAATAAATTCTGACATACCCCAAATTTAAAAAATAACAGAATGTGAAAACCTAACACCAATAACAAAAAGGATAACATAACATCAACATGATTAAAAAAACATTACAACAAATAAGGGTTTCTTTGAAATATTCCATGTTAAAACCTTAGAGTATAATTATAATATAATATAGAGTGCAGTCATACAATTAGCATCTTTAAAGATGTACATTATATCTTGTCCGTAATGTTAGTAACAAATCTATATTAGCAAAAATCAATCTAATTATTAAACAATAAATTGCAATAAATTATGTTGGTGACTGTAAGTAAATTTAGTTATTATACTTTTAGAATGAGTTTGAATGGAATATAAACTGTTTTTTTAATTTTCATTTTTAAAATTATTCATGCATGTTGAACCACCTGTTAAATTTCAGTCAATAAGGGGGCGGAAAAAGGCCCCGGACCACCATTTTATTGTGTTTTTTAAGTACCAGCACTGTCTTTATATCACAAATACTCTAACGTTAAGACCTATTATACTACATATTTTATTTAAATTTTGGATGGCATCAGTTCATCCAATGTAAATCTTTTCCTTGTGAAATCTACATTGTAGTTTTCACTAGGTAGAAAACATTGAAGGAAGAAATGAGTAATTATACCCGTGATGCCCCATATCCTATGTTTGCCACCTAAAAACACCGGTATAATTGCTTTCTCATACTTAAAGTAAGCATGATTGTTGGCATCACAAAACGTCCTCATTGGCACCGTGAATATCTCCTCCACCTCATCCGCATTGGCCCGCAAGTTATCCAACGAAAAGTTCTTTATCAGCCCAACTACAGGAGTAATTACTATTTCTTTATTGCGACCTTGTACTTTGCACATTTTGCTCCAGATATCAACATTTTCACGAGATACGCCGATTTCTTCCTCGGTCTCTCGGAGAGCCGCATCAAAAACAGTTTCACCATTATCCAGTTTCCCACCTGGAAACGATACTTGACCGCTGTGGCTGTTTAGATTTGATGATCGGAGCGTGTAGAGAAGGCACACTTCTCCATTTTCCACACACAAAGGGACTAGCACGGCAGCTTCCGATTTGAATTTCAAATGCTTCACAACATCTGGCAGTTCTTTCAGTTTTGATACACACCTTTGACGAGCAACAGAGGACAAAAGAAGTTCCGGAGTTAGGGCCATGACTCTATTTTATGGATGAAACTATGAACTATCACACTACTTCAACATATCACATAGGTACAAATTATTTATTATTTGGAATGCTCAAGTCTTTAATTTTCATGACAAGGCCAGGGATGGCCAGGGATCAAACTTCAAACTCTATGTTGATTAGTGATGATGTGATGATCGATATAACAAGTTGTTTGATAACGATATTACGATAAAGATATTCTGTTACTATGCAGTATGCGATTCAACTAAGAATAGGACTGTAAATATGGGTCGTTCGCGATTGAACGGGTCAAATAAACCGGCTCGCAAGAACCACGCGATCGATTCGATCTTTACGTACAATAAAATTCGTTCATTCGATCGATCACGATTGGAGAATTGCGTCGGTTCAAGCGAACCGAGAACTGAGAGCCGAGAGCCGAGAGCCGAGAGCCGAGAGCCGAGAGCCGAGAACCGAGAGCCGAGAGCCGAGAACCGAGAGCCGAGAACCATAACCCGCGAACAACGGTTCGCGAGCCGGAAGTGCGCCTGACCCGAGTCGAGCCGAATCAAGCCAAAAAAACGTTCGGATATCATCGGTTTTAGAGACGAATACAGACACTAAATAGTTCGACTGTAAATGACAAGGTTAATATATGCTTTGATTGGTAGGCTTTAAAGTTTGTTTTACGTTACAATTTTATGGTTTTGACTTTTTGAGTGAGTTGAAGTTAGTTACGTCTTGATTTATGATTACTTGCGAGTTAATATTGTCATTAAGTAATAACACGTATTTGTTCGTATTTCGTAATCAGTATCTCGTTGTCCTAAGATTTTGTCTATTACGTTTGTTGTAAAATTGTTTTTCGCGTGTTTCAGTTGTAAAAGTGTCATTTTTGTGTAAATTTAAAAGGTAATGTAAGCTAATGTGAACTTTAAAATGTGTTTACATACCTATAACTCTACTAAGGGCCTATTCATTTATATCAAAGAATTGAACGGAACCAATCGTTTGATTGATCGAGTCATTTGAACCGGTTCATTTTAAAGATGGATCAGTATTGATCCGGGTCCTAAAAATTGAACGAATAGCACATTGCTATAGGACTGACCCTGCGCCATATTGGTTCGTAGTCGCTGTCAAATCGCACAATTTAGGTAGGGTGAGCAAAACAAGATTTCTTAAAACAATATTTTTGTTGAATAAAAATAATATTTTTAATATTTAATAATTCGTAATAAAATTAATGAATGAATAATGTCGTGTTATAGTTACTTTCTGGCGAAGAATTGCATATGAAGTAAATAAAAAATTAAAAAAATATACTTTTTTAAGCTATTTATGACTAAACATTCTTGTTTATGTGTCCATATAACATTTTATAGTATATATTATTTTATAGTGTCGCACTAACAATTTTATTTATTAATATTGTTTACTGTTAAATGAATACTTGTAATTAATTTAATTACGATATTTTAGGCAGTACGATTAATTTCATACTCATTATAATAAAACCTGAAAATGTATAAAAGTAAAAGGATGTTTTTCGTAGAAAATCTAGTTTAACACATTGAGTGGAACTAATTCGTACTACTACAAATACAACAATTATCAATTACCATAAATCTTAAATGAGGAACTAAATTCCTTGAATAACATTTATGCAGCTCTCCTTTTCCATGAACGGCCTTAAAACTGTTAATATCTTTTGATTAAAACCTAACAAAAGCGATTTTCATGGTCAACATTAAGTAAACAAATTAATTATAATATTGATTCGTTTGAATCGGTTACAAAAAACAAAATCCACATATTTACAATGTAAAAGTACGACATGAGCACAACCCTAATGCGGCTGAAGCCGACAATTGACATTTGACAATCAGCTGTTGTGTAAGAAACAAGAAATACTTTCGACTTGGCAGCATGGTCTTGGATCTTAGCCGGTTCCTTACGGAACGAAAAGAACAAAAAAAAAAATCAGCTGTTGTGTTTTTAGTAGCAATGTGCAATTCGTTCAATTTTTAAGACCCGGATCAATACTGATCCAACTATGAAATGAACCGGTTCAAATGACTCGATCAATCGAACGATTGGTTCCGTTTAAGTCATTGATATAAATGAATAGGCCCTTAGTAGAAGTATAGGTAGGTAAACACGTTTTAAAGTTCATATTACCTATTATTTTACACAAAAATATCACTTTTACAACTAAAACACGTGAAAAACCATTTTACAACAAACGTAATAGGCAAAATATTAGGACAATGGAATACTAATTACGAAAAACGAACAAAAAGGAGTTATTACTTGATGACAATATTTTCAAACGCAATTCGCAAGTAATCATAAATCAAGACGTAACTAACTTCAACTCACTCAAAAAGACAAAACTATAAAATTGTAACGCAAAATAAACTTTAAAGCCTACCACTCAAAGCATATATTAACCTTGTCATTTACATTCTAACGATTTAGTGTCTGTATTTGTCTCTAAAACCGATGATATCCGAACGTTTGTTTGGTTTGATCACAGATCACTCCCAATAGATACCTAATGCAAGGCAGTGACTGTGCGCCACACATTTAAGTTATCAGATATATATAAACCGATGCCAAATATCGCGTCTTCAGTGTCATCCAAGTAGTGGACCCGCACATATCGTTGAGCGTTGGCGAAAATTAAGTTTTGAGAATATCTTAGTACAGTTAAAAATGACTTGCTCAATAAAATGGTGTCGAAAAAACTCAAAAACTTCAAGTATGCAAAAAAACGGAATAATGTTTCATCGGTAACTAATATTCTTTAAATTAATTTGTTCACAAGCGAGCTCAATTTATACTGGTTGATGTATTGACGTCACACAGTCGAGTTTGAATCAAAAATCAGCCATCTCTTTTTCGCATAGCAATAACCATAATAAGCCATCTTTTTCTGTTGAAATCACACGTTCTTCTAGTGCTTGACGCATGTTTATAATTCCAATCAATATCGATATTTTAAAACATTAATGTAAAATAATTTGATCAAATGACAATGTCACGAAATGTTTAATGATGTAAATAAAAATTGCAAATCACCATGACGACGTCATTTAATGTAATTTGAAAAAGGTCAAGTTTTTAACTAGGTACTATTTCAATAATTTTACTCTTCCATTTTTCTCATTTCGTCGAGTAAAAACTGTGGGTTAGTATATAACATAATGTTTGAATAATACCATTTTTATTTTAGATTCCCCGCATGTCCCGAAAGGAAAAAAAATGGGTAGATGCAACATGTCGAGGTGACGATTGGTGGCCTACAAAAATAGCGTAATTTGTTCACGACATTTTACCCAAGAATGTTTTTTCCCAATGAAAAATTGTCGTCGTTTAATTGATACTTGTATCCGGACAGAATATTTAAAAAAATCTGGTAAATTTTATTTATTTCAAAATTTATAATTTCGTAGTTTTGTGTGGAGAGAATAATTTGATTTTCAAATAATATAATATTATTATATTGATTTTGTCCAACAGCCAAGAGTAACATTTATAGCCTTCAGATGAAACTCGTTTAAGCGTATTCGTCTGATGGTATTTCGGGTCCTATTTCTCGAATCAAGTATCTACTGACTATATCTTTCTGAAAGACTAATTTAGCGTAAGTGTTGTGGTTTATTATTTCGGACTACCACGTTGAGGTCTCAAATTGGAATTACGAGTTGGGTAATGATATAGGAATTTTCTGTTCAGTATCAGTTCCGGGCTCTGTAATGTGTGGCCCAATTGTGTTAGGTTAGCCCCCTATCCCATTATAGGATACAGCAAAAGGCGAAACATAGGATCACTGATTGTATTTGCCTATAGGATGAAAGAGAAGTTTACTTCATTTGTTTTATACTCTTAATCAATGAGAGACGGTATGCTATCTAGTCAAACTGAACACTAACAAAGCTCTCCATTGTTTATGTATAAATCTGATTACCATTAAAAAGGTTATAGCGAGCGAGAAAAATAGACAATCGCTATCCCGATATTTTTTTAGTTTTTTTTTATTTGCATCAGTAATACACAGATACTACCGCTAATCACAGGATTCAGGAAAATGCCGTCAAAAATTCCAGTCGTTCCCGAGATTAGCGGCAACAAGCAGACTGACATACAGATAAAAAAAAAGTTCATTTTCGATATAGGTGTCATGTAAAACATGATATTTATGTACGTGGAAAATAAATCACTTTTCAAACAAGAAGTTCCTGCCTAAAAAATATTTTTATGTATACATTAGTACCTAGATATTTCTTTGTAGTGTAATATTGGTTATCTTGTGCAATTATAGTTGCGTACTTATAGTTTTAAGAAAATAAAACACAAATAAATATTTCAAAGTTTTTTTTCAATTTTCATTTTTATTTTGACTAGGCACAGATCACTCTCAATAAACAACACGTTGAATAATATAAATAAAACCGTCACATACTAAAAATAAATCTTAATCCTATTTTATTCGTAGTCAGCGGTTGCCGGTTGTTATAATTTATTAGATCAGACCGGTGAAAAAATATTATCAAACATTTAACAAGTTGGTAATCAAGTTATAGAAGCGATCATAACACATGAACTTACTGGCAAATGCAACTATCGATACGTTTGTTTTTATTTATCGACTTGTGCCGCATCTCTTGAATGCAGTCCACGTAAGCGCGCTGCAACCCGCCCACCCCCCGCGCAGTTCCCTTCGTTGGCGTTTTCGGTTCAAAACAAAACTATCGTAATGCGGTATCTATTGGGAGTGATCTGTGGGTTTGATTCGGCTCGACTCGGGTCGGGTCGCACTTCACAGGACGTTAACGGCTCGCGAACCGTTGTTCACGGGTTTTGGTTCTCGGCTCTCGGCTCTCGGCTCTCGGTTCTCGGCTCTCGGCTCTCGGCTCTCGGTTCTCGGTTCGTTTGAACCGACGCGATTCTCCTATCGCGATCGATCGAATGATCGAGTTTTATTGTACATAAAGATCGAATCGATCGCGTGGTTCTTGCGAGCTGGTTTATTTGACCCGTTCAATCGCGAACGACCCATATCTAGTTTTTAGTCTGTTTGCTGTTGAAAGTTGAAAATTGAAATTAAATTTTGAGTCGTAGTGCAATAAAGCTTATTTAATTTAATTAAACATTGTTATAAGTATGGTTTACTAAAAAATATTCGTAATTTGTTGCTTAGGAGCAATATACCTCTTTCGTTGAGTTACGTTTAAAATATATGAGAAGATTGTCATTGCCAATTTTATCGATATATGTTTGTCAGCTAGTTAGATGTCAGGTATGAAAATTTCTATTACTTAAACTCCTGCGATGAGAATTTTAAAGTGAAATCTAAGTAACATTTGCAAATGCTCAAAAAAACCAGTCATTCAAATTCAAATCATGTATGGTAAGCCATTATTTGGTATACAAAACATATTTTCCTTCGCCTCCCGCGAGCGATGTATGACGAGACTTAAAAATATAACTATCGCGAACCCAAAACAGACACCTGCCGCTACAGCAGCCGTTTTAGTTCCTCTGTGTAGGCTTGATGGTGTTCCAGCATTATTGTACACTGTAAGGTCACCAAACCTCATGACACATAGTGGCCAAGTTTCATTCCCTGGAGGCAAAAGTGAGAAAAATGAGACGCCCACAGAAACAGCAATTCGCGAGACTAAAGAAGAAATAGGTTTATCCCCGCTGAAGATAGATGTGTGGGGTCAAGGCTCACCAGTGCCAAGTCGGGATTTCAAACTTATGATTACACCTGTAGTTGGAACTATAATGGATTTGAAACCAGAAGATCTACATGTTAATACAGCAGAGGTGTCAGAAGTATTCACTGTTCCCATAGAAACCTTGTGTGATGCCAAAAATCAATATTTCACTCAATTTAAGAATGGTTATATATTGCCAGTTTTTACTGCAGAGAACTACAAAATATGGGGTGCTACTGCATACATAACACATGCATTTTTAAGTGCTATTTTATCAAAGGATGTCTACAGGAATGACTGGATGACAAAAAGAATTACAATGGATACTCTATAAATTGTTATTTCAAAATCATGTTTTGTAAGTTTAACAATATAATTATTTAAATAAAAAGAATTTATTAGTAAAAAAGTTTATTGTATAAAAGCTACATTCAGAATACACTGACCAACCATTATTAACACGTTAACTGCCAACGCGGTCAATGTTGTGCGATGCCTAAATTTCCTATCAATCCAACGAAAAATAACATCTTTTAAATTATCATCGATTGTTTTTTTTTATTAATTAGTTAGAATACACTCTTAATAATGGGTTTTATTAATGCGGAATAATTTCTGACTCTCCATCAAGGATTATTAATCATCGAACAACATTGAAAAGTATACTCATTTTATTGGCAGTTAACGTGTTAAAACATTGAGCACTACAAAAGGCACAAAAAGCATCATAATATTGGCAGTTCAAATTGACAGGAAGACAGATTTCCTCCATTAACCGAAACTGAAATAAATAACGAAAAAATCTAAGAACTGAAATAAAAGGAAAATAAGGAAATAAAATAAAACACAAAAGAAAAAAATAATATTTATCCAGGTTTATTCCTTAACATTTACATTATGATCTAGAATTATTAATATTTTATACATTGTCCAAATGACATGTTAAATGTCTCTCGCCCTTGTCTTTGTTGAGTGTGTACTATGTGCTTTGACATATAGCTTTTCCATAAAATAAATCATTGTATCAAAATTTCACCAATAATCAGAGTTAATATGCTTTTTTCAAACATTACTGATACAGGAAAATGATTACTAAAATAAGAAAAGTGAATATTATAAAACAATTTTATGATCATGCAAATTATGGAAAATCTATAGCCACATATAAGAGGACCCGTGGGTCTATTACGTAAATAGGTGGTCCAACTTAAAGCCTCACTGTGTAACACCCTACTGTATGTTCAAACAATAAAAAAAAAGAAAAAGAAATAAAATAAGTACATGATTTAAAACTACCCTTAAAGGTATCTTGCGGGCAAGCACACTCACAAAATGTTTTTAAATATAGGACATGATAACAGATGCTTAACATATTTAGGCAGAGGCCTTAACATCGAGATGGCTGGTTAAATCAATAAATAAAACAAAAAATGAAATTGAAAATAAAAAAATGAATACTGCCAAACGACAATCTTACAATCTATTGCGAATTTACAAAACCATGCTTGAACATGTATTCGTTGTGTTTGAACACTGTAACTAAACTTACGCTATTTTAAAATGTAACTAAACATTGTTTCATAAATAGAAAAATATACTTACTAAATTTGTTAAGGTTTTTTTCGTTCAGCACCTCTGCCGAATTATAAAAAAAATATACCAATTTAAAAACGTACATTTAAATTATTGAATCGCTCAAAAAAAACTTTAACCAAGTACTGATGGCCACGGTCAATCCTCGATCTTCATCGAATATGCATAAAAATCGAGTAACTGCTTTGTAAGGGAGGTAAACAAACATCGGTAATACACTGTAAAATACGTTCAGTTATCTAATAAATAACCCACAATTAAATCCTTCAACACATCCATAATCATTCCGATTGCACCAAACCGTTCCTCAATCTCAAAGATTTCTATCCAACTAAAACAACAGCGTTCCAACATCACCAAAATCAAAGATTAAATTTTTACAAAAATATAACCAACTCCGGGCAATGGCGTGGCACGGGTGAATAGGACCGCAGATATCGGATGGAATATGTTTATCACACAGAATTTACTTCGGTACATTATATTTGTATTTATCTGTGAATAATCGACGACATCGCGATTCAATTTCAAGTTATCTCCAAAATAAGTACGTCGCCATATCGTTACACAACTTAAATAAAAATGCGTCCAAAAAAATAACTATTTTTTTAAAATGCTCTGTGTACTAATGTAGACAATAACAACGAACTTATAAGGTAATTTAAAGTATGTCACTAATGTTATATTTGTATAAATCGTTCAATTACTCACAGACTAGGTACACAAATAATTTTGGCATCATATTATATGCGAAAATAACGTTTACAACTGTTGCGGAACACAAACTCGCGTTGTATATATGTTGTATAGTGTTGTGTGTGGAGTTATTCGGCGGAATGCTCGTTTACGTCCACGGGGATGGACGTCGTGAACGTCGGTGTTTCCAACTCTTCGTGTTTCTTCATTTTCAGCGCCTGAAACATTTATTTGATTTATCAGTAAACAATATAAATACGATTTAAAAATACCCTGATGACCGAATGTGGCGAATTACAGTATTACCCAGTATTTCCTGGTTTTCAATATTATATGAATTCAATATTAATATAAAAAAAAATATGATCAATGTTAACCAAAAATGTATCTAATTCATAATTTCCGTACGTTTTGAGGATCAATATTAAATTACATTTAAGAAAATGATTAAATGTATTATAAAAATATCACTAGACATTTAAATTAATTTAATACAGATAAAATTCACAAATATATTCATTCGAACATAGGAGTTTTGTTTATGACAGTAAATATTATTTATTAATAGTTATTACCCAAAAAGCCAAGAAAATAAATAGTCAAACAGTTATAACAGCAAAAGAGAAAGATTTGAAAATAAATAGATGCAGTTAAGACATACAATCCACAACCAAACCGATTTAAAAACACCTAAAATAATTTTAGAACCCTTCCACATAGTAAATAAGAGAAATTATTAAAAATATTTTTCTAAATTGCTGTTGACTTGTATCAACATTCCAGTAGGGCGATTCACGTATTATAAAAAGGTCAGCTGCAGTGCAGTTGCGGTTAAGTTTCGATCAAAACAGCCCTTTTCGTATTCTTGTAATTTTGACAACCGCTGTCAAATACGCTCGCGTCAAGTTCGCGTGACGCAAACGTTTCAGCGTATTCTACTGCTGCGCGTATATGTCAATGTCAAATAAATTTCATACGTCTGACGTACAGTTGACGCGCAGCTCACGCGCAGCTAAACACTTACAAGAATACCATTTTGTACCAAAGCGTAAACTTAATTGTAACCGCACCGCAACTTGATCGGCGCGTCAAAAAGTTACGTGAATCGCACTACAGTTGGTTTCTAAACATCAATTTATTGAAAGGCATGAACAACCTTTGCAATATTTTTTCCATGTAAAATTTGCATGATTTTTATGAATTTGACCATGAATATACATTCTGTATATCTTCACATGTGTGGAAAGATACTAATGCAAGAATTACGAATATAACCGTCCGGTTTCCAAGCAAAATAAATCAATGGAACCATGATAGCATTTTCATTTCCAATGAAATTACGCTTTCCTGCAACGTTTGATGTTATGGCACAAGCTATGTTCTCCCTTAATGTATCAGAATCCTCATGAGACAAGCGTGGCAGCGACTAGTAATGTGTCTATTTCTTATTTTATAGATTTAAGAGTAAAGTTCAGTTATAATTTATATTTGAATATAGAATGTTTTATTTCAAAAACACTTCATATAAATAATTGGAATGCAATTTGACCAATAGTAGTACAAAATTAATTAAATATCGTCTTTTGCTGAAGACCGGAAATTCCCGGACACATCTCTAGCAGCCCCACAGTAAGCTTCAAGATGACGTATAGTGATCGCGATGATTTGTGAGACAAAAACATTCGTATCCCGCGCCCTTTGTTCCGTGTGAGTGGCGGTGGCGGGCTGTGATTGGCTGGCGTGTGGGTGACGTCACGCGACACACGACACGTACCGAGTCGGGCGCGACATCTTTGGGCCGCGGCTGCCGCGACAGCGTCGGCGACAACAAACCTTTCGCCGATGTCTGCAGCGCACACCGTCACACCGTCATACATACAGTACCGTACAGTAGTACAGAAACGACCAGAAGATACCCGAAAATAAAAGAACATTTATTCCAGTATATGCTTAACAGACGTGTATACGCCCAAAGGTGTATTCAAAGCTAGAAAGCTCAATATTCTTTATAATAATTTTACTGTTTTATTACAGTAAATAAAGTGAGATAATTTGTACAGTTTGAGCACTTTCAAGCTCGCATTACAATCATACGTTATTTATTGATACATACAATATAGTACCCATAGAGTACATTTTAAAAATGTATTTACATAAATATGTTTCTAAGTAACTGTATTTAAATTTGTACATATAATACAGTACTAACTACAAATCTAACTTGAATACAAGAAGACCCAACCGAGTGCAATTTTGAAAAAAAAAAAAAAAAACAATACCCAATTTTGACAGATCCCATTGAATTTTAAAGCCAATCTAATAGTGGAAGAAGAGAGTTGGTAGGGTTTAGTGGTATAATGTGGTGTGGCGCGTACCTGCTGCAGTTTGTAGTGGTTGATGATGTCCTGGTCGGCCGGGCAGCTCTGCGTGAAGGCGTCCAGCTGGTACATGTGGTACATGTAGCGCCACAGCGCGCGGAAACTCGTCTGGAACACAAAACACAAACATTACATAAACATGAGTGTTGATGTTATTTATTTATTTATTTAATTCTTTATTGTACACAGTAATTAGAAATAACAGTTTAGAGACAGTATAAAATAACAAAGTACAAATGGCGGTCTTATCGCTCTAAGGCAATTTCTACCAGACAACCATAGGATGGATATATGAGTAGGGATATATGTTGTTAGGGTTCACACTTCACTTTATTTTACTGGTTTTGAAATGAAATGACGTGCGGTTATTATGAAGGTATATTGGATCTTTAGTAGATGTGATAGCAAGGAAGTCTCAAATCGCGCTATGCCTTTTTTATATTTGATTTTCAACTTAATGTTAAAACATAAACAAATAAAAGCCTATGACAACCCCGTCGGCTCTTTTTTTTATAATTTCCACACTTTATTCATATTGTGTATAGGTGGACTTAATGCCCGACTTGATTCCTTATTAATCGAACCTAATCGAATCTATGATACAGAGATAAAAATATGCTTAGCTACTAATGAAGACAAATTAAACTGCATTTGAAAAAAAAAAACGTGCATACAAGGTGAGTTAAGTTTAAAGTATTTTAATTATATGAAGTGTTTGAATGTTTCTTACCGGAATTTCGAAGTCGACGAAGTATTTGCCGGCGACGCGGATGTGCTGCAGCCGCGGCATGAGCTCACAGTCGAAGCAGCACATTGTGTCGCCCGTTAAGAACCTGCAATATATGTATTTAAAGTTTTAATATATAGTCACCATTATTAGAATAAGAATACGGGTACATTTATTAAGCTTATATTGATCTTATTTCTTGGGCGTCGAGATATATACACAATATACAGATTTTTTAAACGGTTTGTACATTTCTTTTATTTAATTCAAGAGAAAAATACTCATTGACGCATGGTGGAAATAAGTAATTTATCTCTATTTAAAAAAACTCCCAATCAATGTTTAGATACTCAATATCTACTACAAGTGATTTTGATTCTTCTGTAATAATTTGAATACCTACTATAAAATAACCCTGTATTATACAATAAGTGAATATTTCGACTTCTTTCACTAATTATCTATTATTAGCAACATATAACAACTGACGAACCAAGCTATAAGCACGGATATCTTACCTAGTCCCTCTGCGCTCGAGCAACCCGTCAATGCGTCCAAGATGCGCGCGCAACGCCGCCGATTTCTGTTCGTCCTTGCGCACCAACACCAGCTTCAGTTTGGAATATAGGTTCTCGATCAGAGATGCTACTTCTTTGTCCTGAAAATTAAAATTAACGGCTTTATTTATAGATATCCGGCTCGAAGGATCATTTAAATTAAACATTAACTCTACCTCCAATATCGTAAATTCTATAATATTATAGACTAAATTGTACTAAAGTATGTTAAGGTACACTAAGTTGTTAAGGATCCATTGCTATTCATGAGCATGTTAACAACGAATTAGACCTTGAATTTTCATAATCACAGAATTTCATTTAACTTTTATTCTTCTACGTGTGATCTGGGTTAATGTGCATTCTTATTTCCATGTGTAAAAACTGGTATAAACGAAACCAGTATAGATTGACCACAGGCATACTTTTTAGTAGCAATAAAATATTTTAAAACACAAGAAGATATGTTATGCCATATTCTGAATACTAAATTGGGAGTATGAAATGGCCTGCGTGATCACCTACCGTAGATTTCATCACGAATTTCCAAGTTAGTATGTATTACAGCAATAAAATATATCACCAGTGCCATAAATAAGTTAATTTTATAGATGAGTTTTATATTTAATTTATTCATAAGCAGTGATTATCGTGAATGTGATTAATAAATTTAATGTCGCCACCGTGAATAAAGGTTCACATCTCGAAGCACAAATAGCAAAAGATGACGAGAAAACTTTGTAGGAGAAAAATTCTGCAGTTTGTGCTGGACTAAGAGCATCTTGAGTAGTTCGAATCCCGAGTCGGACAAAGTGATATTGGATTTTTATATTTATTATCAGCCCACACATAGATATTTGTGCCTGTTATAACGATAAGCTCGCTCCCTATCACAACGTGGGACGGACCACTACTACTGGTGGTAGTTCTCTCGTATGTGAGAGGCCGTCTTGGTATGTATGTACAAACGCAATGTCTCTTTCTCCCGCCTAACAGCAATATAAATAAACTGTTGGATTCCGGTTTGAGGAACATTACAGCCAGAGTAGCTAATTTACATAGAAAGACATCTTATGTCTCAAGATAGCGAGCACAGTGAAATACCAAGCATTGCTTTGTAAGTCATGTCGTTTGTTTAGTTTTGCTACTGTCCATGAGCGGCCGTATCGCTTACCACCAGGCGAACGGCAGTCTCCTCTTGCTATTCTTGCAATAAATAATACACAAGGCGAGACGTGGGGGTTCTCGTAGCACCATTGCCTACTACTTCTGGGGAAAAACTGTGAGTTTATGCATCATATTTGTATACAGCAGTCCACTACTGGGCATGGGGTTCCGTAATTTTACGCTACTGACTATTCTCAACACTAGATGGATTTTTATTTATGGAATATGTTTAATTTGATAGCACAGCAATGTTACCTGTACAAAGAGATTGTGTCCGCCCGGCACTGATTTCATGATATGCCGTTCGATCTTCTCGTTCTCCAGTATGGCGAGTCCATTGTCGATCAGGATGGGCGGGTGCGTCGCTTCGAAGTTGGTGCGGAAATCTGGCGGTGGCTTCTGCATGTCTACTGTTGTCACCTGCAATTAGCATGACATCATTGTGTTACTATTTTAGATTAGCAATTTTTTTGGAGTTTTAAGCAGTCTCATCAACGCTTATTTTTAATGCACACAAATAAAATAGGTTACAGGGAGTCGCTGGATACAGGCCGTAACCAATACGTCGATGTGGAGATCCTTGAGGGAGGCTTATGTTCAGCGGTGGACTTCCTGTGGCTGAGATAATGATGATTACAGTAAGGCGTGTATTTTGATAAAATGATCCCGTTATTTTTTCGAACGGTTGTGTTGATTATCAGTTAAACAGTTTAAATATTTGTAATAACATTACACAATGCGGCAGTGACATCTCACGATAAATTATTATACTACTTCCCGCTCCACGAAGCTAAGCTGGTGATTCATAAAACCTAATACCAGTTTAATAGTGTGCCCAATTTGTTGGAGCTTTGAGACGGGCCCGAACAATTCCTTTCACACGCTTCTAAAACATTGCTGTTACAATCAACTGCAATCAATCTTAATGCACACGTCAGATGCCGTTAGTGTGACGACCGCTTTGGGGACGCGCCGACAAAATCTTCGCGTAAAACAAGAAAGAGTCTCACTGTTTTTGTTAAAATAAAATGTAGTTGAATAAAGATGTATCTATTTTCCGTAAAAACTGTTATTTTCTAAAAGACACAGATTACATTCTTTTTTTCAAAGAAATGGTCTAGTCAGAATAAATGCATAACACAAATATTTAAACTAAATATTATAAATGTAATAGTATTTATCATCCTCCACATTTCTCGACTAGTTTTCTAGTTTTTCCTACTTGCTCGCAACACAATTACTATTCTAAGTGCATTGAACGTTCAGGCATTTAGGAAAAGACTATTAAACTCATAAATTACACAGAAAAACACAATAAAGAGATCGAGAGAGACATTGTAATGTCCATAAACAACTCAATCCTTGCTTAATGCGGCACCTTATTTGGGTTTATTCGGATCATTGTACATAATCGGCAAGCGACTTAATTTTAATGTTGGCCTCATGCGTTAGCTGCGTAATCGGAGTCAAAGCCTTGCTCTACAATTGCCGTTTTTGGAACTTGAGGACAAATTGAAAGATAAAATTGCGTAACTGATGGTGATCAATGCCGCCTAAGAACATTGACAACACCAGCGTATTGTGTGTGGAGGATAGAAAGAGTGGCGAAGCTAAATGTTAGTTATTCGTACTAGAATGGCTTAGAAGATTTAAGGTTTATAACTAGATATGGATTTAGCGCCTATAATGTCGTGTCTCTGCCTACTTAAGTCTTTAGAACAATCTGATTTTAGGTAATTAATTTTGGTGGTTGCAAAATATTCAGGTATAACAAAAATAGGATTAGTCGCGTCCATGTATGATAATGTGCTGATACAGAAATATAGATTACACAGTAGTATATTTATATTCAAAGTTTCATCAGTCTATTAAAATAGGTGTGACGTTTTTATTTTTATTGTTTGCGAACTGAGTCACAAAGCGACCAATAAATTGATATTGAATTTGTTATAAGGACATTTAGGTATTTGTAGAATATTTTTAATAATTAGCACTAATAGTTCAATGGTTTAACTGTTTTCCTTAATATCTTGTTATTAAGTTACTATAAGGTCACTGTGTGAAATAATCAGGGGCTGTTACTTTACAACATTGTCTTTGAGTTCTTTTAACCGATTCAACCACAACCATAGACCGAATAATTTATACTATTATTATAAATTAGAAAGTTGATTTGTTACAACGCGCACGTCAAGAGACATTTCAAACTAAACTTGAATTGAGCTATCAAATGAGATCATAATACTGCTTTTACTTGGACATTTACAAGCGCTTACTTATTTATTTGTACTATCACCGCTCTAGAAAATTATAGCTGCAATAAGAAATTCAAATGCCACTTGTGGCTCATACGATCTGATCATTTACAAACATCAGACATAATCTTTACTTTATTTGAGTAGTGATAGAAAACATATCTTGCCAATTCCTTATGTTTTTCAGGTAAAATTAGTAAACGTGATATCCTGTGAAAAACGTATATACAACGGCGTATAAACAATGAACATCCACAACAACGAGAATTTCTATTATGCGCAATAATTGCCCCAAATTTGAAGATTAAGAAATATCTTCTTTGGACTCTTCAATAACTATATTGTAACAGTTCCGAAAGATTTTTTCAATCTTTGTACTAGTGTGACGGGCCAGTAAGGTCCTTTGGTCGTTATATTTACCTTTAGACTGATGGTTTTAAGTTCAGCTAGCAGGTACAAGTCCATGAAGTACTCCTGGCAGAAGAGGCACGCGCCCTTCCGTCGCCCGTCTATCGTCGATGCCTGGAAAAAGATAAAGTTACTATTACAATAATATGCTAAATCATTGCTTTTGTGGGAGATGTAGGCAAAATATGCATGGAAAGTTACCATTATTCCTATCAGCTAATAACGGGACTATTCAGGCTCCAGAATCGAGGGTTAGATTTGCCCTGTAGGGTTTAGGGCATAGTTATAAGCAAAAAGATTTTTATTAGTTTTTGGCTATTTGCCAGCACCTGATGGCATAGGCATTCCTTCCTAGATAGAGTATCTATAGGTAGCAGACAGCAATCTCCGGCACTGCAGTCATTAATATTTATCGTGCAATTTGTCCTGGTGCGATAAAACGCGTATACTACTTTTCATAGCCGGCATGGGGGCTTTTAAAAGAATAGGAAGAAGGAGGAAGATGTGTTACATTATATTGACCAGAATAGGGCAATAATTGCACAATGTTACAAAATGACTGATTCAGTTATAAATTTTACGACAAACTGTGCACGAACTGTGGGAGATAAATGATTATTCGACAGATTCGTTAATTTGTATAACCACATGATAGACGTTATTAAAATTCATAATAACAAGTCGGTGCTAAAATCACCCATCAATCGTACCATATAATAAAATAAGGTTAATAAGGTTTTTGTGGATCTTCACTTCACGTAAATAATTTTCCCTGGCTTAAAACTACAGAATCAATCTAATTCCAGAGAAATCATATTTTTCAAAGCAACTTGACTTAAGTGAACTTACTAGCATTAAATCAAGAATCGCAATACTTATGTCACATTGTGACGAAAAAGAACTCGTAATTGCAGTTCTTACTAAAAATTCGTTCTAAATAAAGTTGTACAACTGCCAAACGCATTCGCAGACAAAACCGTACCAAAACAACAGTAGGTCAAACACCGTTCAGATTTATGTAACAGCATTACGACGGCCGAGCATATTTTTTATAAACCAGTTACCCAGTTAAAAACGCGTTACAAGACACCAAGCTCTTTAATTAGGCACGTTTAAGTTACGTTTCCGCACGTTGGGAAATACAAAACAAACCTCAACGCAATAAATACATATCTAACGTGCCAAGAGAGACTACGCTTGCTGTTCTGACATGTGTTTTAGCGAGCAAGAAAGTTGATAAATCGGTTCGTATTGGATAAGGAAGTCATACGGACACGCGACTTTCAGTTTCAGCTATTTGAAATATTTTAGCTTTTAATTATCAGCAAGAAGATTAAAACCGTGTTACGACAGTTGGATAACAATTTAATTACCGTAATATGTTGAAAGTAATTGGAACAGTTACAATTATGTTGCATTTTTCAGTTGTTAACTCAATTATTCTGATAATGTTTGTCTGGTTTTTTGGGAACAAATTGCCATTTACAGTGTCATATATACAAATATGGACAACAGCGGTGGAACTGTCTCACAGGAGATCGACGTGAAGCGATAGCTTTGCTGTCGCGTTTCTTTCGGTGAGTAAGATTGTCGGGTGCCCAATGTCTCATCCCTCTTTCCATCCTTTTGCCTTCCCGCACCGGTTTGAATTTAATGGGCTGGAAATACATCTATGATCCAAGCGCTATGTATGTTCATAAACGGAACTGATTACTTAGCATCAGATAATCTATCTGCTCGTTTTCCGGACATATGCAATAAAAAAACTATGGCATGCAAGCCATATACGTATTATGATTTAAGGTACAATAAAGAAATCCTTTACTTTTTACGCATATTGCGTGAAGGATAAAACATTGACGCCCTTATTCAGATAGATTTTAAACCTAATTTAGTTAGCCAATGTTTCGTTTGCTTCGCTCAAACTGGATTTAAAAGTCCCAAAGGCACAAATCATTCGATAGGTTTATAATGTTAATGAATAATGTCATGAGTATTTATCGTTTACTCGTGAACTATAAGCTTAGGAGTTAGAATGAAGATGTCCTAATTCTATTAAATAATATTTGACCAAATTAATATCCCCTTTCTTTGAGATATTTGGAGATTACGGCCGAATTGTAGATCAAATTGAAATATTCACCTATTTAACATCAATTAAAATTATACTACGTTCAAAGACTGAATATTTATCTTTGAATCTAAAAAAATACAAATGTTCAAGTTGCTCAATTAATCGCCACTCTACTTTATCACACTCTTTTCAAAATATAAGAAAACTGTAGTGTACATACACTTTATGTTTCATAACTAACGTTGTATTATCGTTTCTATAACTAAAAAAAAAATACCACGTAGATACGAGTTAAGCGACATGCCAGTTTCTAGTGGAAGCCTTCAGTGAATATTCATAAGCATTGTTACGTACAACCGTGGCGGATCGCTCATACGACATACCTACTCTCGATTTCCAGCAAGGACACTTCACTGTTATGATCGGAGAGCTAACATGCATGCCTCAAAGCAATAAATATACAATTTATTATACTTACCTATTGAACGTGAAATCACTTGTTATTTTAAATTATTGTTTTAGCGGTAAAGGAAACATCGTGAGGAAATGTGCATGTCCACAAAACATTCAAAGGTATGTGAAGTCTGCCTATTGCATTGTTTTTAAGACAACATGGCTTTATCTTGCCTGAAACTAACTCCGATATCAGGAAACCAGCCGGTTGGATCATTAAAAATCTTAATAATTTTGCAACATGTTTGGTCCCTTTTGACTCTGACCCTATGATATTGTTGAATAAGGGAATAACTTGTTACGTGGATTTAAAGGACGTGTGGGTACACGTCCTTTAAAATATATAAATATTATTCGAGGAAGTTCAATCATACTAGGTAAAATACATACAAAATTATTCATAGCCAATAAATTGTGAGGAAAATAGCGTTCCGAGGTCGTGCACAAAGTTGCGGTTATATTACGAATTTTGAAGACTAAGCTAAAATATGACCAAAGTTAGCGAAAGAGGATAACACCTCACACATGAAATACTTAGAAAGAAAAACAATTATTACAATGCGATATCATAGGAGTTTTTTTTTTCACAATATCTCGTATAGTTTTTCATTATTCTCTTATTGGATCATATCAAGGTATTGCTATAAAAGTATATAACATGAATAACGTCACCAAGATAGCCATAGAAAACACTCCGTATATAACATCACATTTCCGCGACACGTTTCACCCATGTTAAAAGTTCTTTTGTTAGAACCCTGAGCGTTCATGACTCATTGATTATACGCTATTCGAGGTCGAAGGGCTTTCTATGTTGGGCAACTTTCCACAGCTCGCTAACGTTTGGCACGTGAAAGGTGATGAACCGGTGGGAAGATTCACTGTAGGCGCATCACCTTTACATTGCATATGTTGTGAGCAGTTTACTAATAGTGCTATCGATTCTTTCGATGGCAAACGATCAACGACGTTACCCATCTCTCATATTACTGATGATGATATAAAGATGTTGACAGATTTAAAGTTATTGTGTAAGAGATCTTGGGGACCTATGAATAGTTTTAACAATTTACAGCAATGCAATAGCAAAACGAATGTACAATTCATATATTATTTTCTTTGTGATAAAACTGTTCCGATTGGTAGGTTTAAAAGGCAAATATTGACGATTGATTCAAAATTGTGCAGTATCGTATTCTGGGACTTCAATTACAATTGATAGCATAGCATAGCCTTTCTTGGTCTTTCTTCAGTCGCTTTGGATCCTAACCTTCATGTGTCGTATGTCCAAATTACCTTACATACAATATAAAACATTAACATACTAAGAATAACATTTCATAAAACTAGATGTCTCCGTTTCATAAAAAGTACAATTTCACACAAATTCTGCTTCAATTTTACACTGTTACCGGTGTTACTAAGTGTATTATATAACTCGTATTGTTTACCTTTGCATGTTCAAATCAACAATGTAAATATTCCCACAAGGCCAATAGACAAATGAAACATTCTGAGAATTTGGCTTAACACTGTAAAGTATAGTAATTTTATTCAAAAATCTTTAAACTTCATTATATTATTCCAATGGCTTTTTTGTTGCATATAAAATAATATTTCACTGTCACTGTTAGAAAGGGATTATCATTGCCTTTATGCTTCGTTAACATTTTACGATCGCTTTTACCAATTGGTTTAAAATTAAAATTACGTCAAATGTCATGATATCTGCATCACCCGGTCTTTTAGGCATCCTTTCATAGATCGCAATCATTGTAAACAAGTACGCGATATTATTTTTCTCATCATCTTCAACCACAGTCTCGCTGAATTTAGGACCTCCAAGGATTTCCACAACCTTTAGCTAACAGCCTTAACTCTGCACCTATAGCAAACTGTCTACATAATATCTAGTAGCAGCAAATTTGCGTCCATTTTCATGATAAGCACAGCGTGTTGAATGGAGCGCTCTCATTTGCATGCTACGGTACGGCGGGCGCGGCGCGGTGTCGGGTGTCTGCGGGACTGGCTCCTACCGTTATGACTCACTCTGCCCCTTTGTTCCTTTTTGTTCGGATAGAATGGACCTTGATGCTGACACTACTTGCTTGTACGACACATTGACCTGCTTTTGTCTAGTGTTAAGTTTTAACCTGATTTTTCTACTTCGGTCTGTTTTGCTGTACTCACATTGAGTTTTTTATACGTGTTAAATGATTTTAATGAATAGGCTCGTAGGCCACCAAGCCTCCCAAGTTTCTCCTTTTAGATAATATTCTGTATAACTTGTATAAACAATATTATAGTATTCGACTATTAGCCTTAGCTAGATGATCATTATAATTAATAGCCTCAGAAACGACACAGGAATCTCAACCTCAGTAATGAATGTTCGCAATAAACGATTTGCAAACCAGCCTAAAACGTTTATGTAGTCATAAACAAATTTTTGTGCATAATTTATCGGAGAAAACCTTTATAACGCCATACTCCAAGACTGGTAATACGAAAGCCTAAGATTTTAATCAGCTAATAAATATTTATGCCTCGCTGTTTATGTGGAAATTATGACTACGAGACTCAAATAAATTTTGTATTTGACAAGAGATTTTGCGTATAATGTTACACCTGTTCGGAATTTCATCTGGTTCATAAATTTATAGATTTGGTTTTTCATCCTATAAATAAAATATTTTCAAATTGCTTTGTGCTCCTCGAGTGACTCGGAAAATTTCCGGATAAGTAATTAGAAAACTGTAAATTTTAGTCGTAGAGCCATACAGCTAACTATTCTCTATCATACTCTCAATTGTAAACAGAGCCCATGCCCTGCAGTGGGACGTTTATGGGCTAATACATTACAGTGCAGCTGATTCAAATAACAAAATTGTTTTATTTATTTTATGTAATGTTTGCTATGGGATTGTGTCAAATTATGAAAAACCCATATTTCATAATGAGGGTGCATTATTATCACTTTAACCTAAACATTCGGGTACACAGGCGTGATCAAACCGTAAAATAAAGTAAATTATAATATTTTGGACAGAGTAATTTCTGAAAAATTAGTGGCGCTGGCAAAAGAATCAGAAGAATATTTGTACTATAATTTTGCTATAAATGGTGTCACTAGCGGTCGTATTGGTATAGAAACCTGTGGACGCGATGGCGCATGACTGGCTCACAATCAGACACCATGGAGCGCTAGCCGTGCAGAAAACTGCCCCACCACTGGCCTTGTTACTGTGGGACCACTCGATGCTTTTTGTTGTACAGACAATCGAACGAACTGCTCAACCGATCGTTGATCAACATTGCTGATAAAGTGAATGTAGGAGAATAGTAAGTGCGTTGGCGACCTTTAATTAAGCTCATTTAATGTTGTGTGTTAAATATGGATGAAGTATCGAACGAGAAGAGTGAAATTTATATAGATGTGAAATAATAATGAAAATTGCCACAAATAACCAACAGTCTGCACCTAATAAATATTATGATTTTACATAAAATGGAAGCTACTTTCCAATGCGCGATAGTCGGCACGAGCGATAACGCCGCGGCGGAAGGCGGCCCGCTGACCAGTGCCCACTGGCCGTGCTTTCAATTGTAATCAAATGTGTAATCATTATGAATAATACATCAATTTAGACGAACAATAACGACATTCTATCGCGATACATGCATGCAATTTTATACAACTTAACACTATAATGACGCTTGATAAGAGACATTTGTGCCATCAACTTGGAGGCTAATCGCACGGTTGGAACCTCCTCATGTTCATTCACATTGTACGATTATTTAATAAGCACTATTGATAGCAATAAAAACAGTTATTAAAGACATGGATTCAATATCAATTGCAAACCTTCAGCCAGAGGCACAATCATTACATTGAATGACAAACTAGAAAAAGCTTGAGAACTAACAAGTAGTAACCGTGGCCAACGAAGCGGCGTACGTGAAGACGAACTGAAAACATAATAAATTGCAACGCCAAATTACTACATTCTAGCTTTACACGATAGGATAAGTGCCGCGCCGTACGATATATAACCAACCAGCCGTGACAAACAAACATCAGAGTCAACGACATCACCCGAACATATAAGCCACTTTCAGTTTCGTGAAATCGAAAGCGGCACATACATCTCCCGCGTACTGCAAGACGCGCCATTTTTGCTAAGATGGCGGCGAAAAAACTTGATAATCCGTCACGGCGCCATGCGCCTGCGCATCCAGCGGCTAACAATTTGTCAATTGGAGCGTTTTGTTACCGCGTTCCGACTGCGTGTTTTGTTTAACTTGGCCGGCTCGATAGCACATATTTTATAGTATTTTATGGTGTACACATGTCTATTTTGCATGCGAAATTATGGCGAATCATTATAAGCATAAACGTAGCAATCTGTATCATACATATACGTCCCACTGCAGGGCACGGGCCTACTCTACAATCGAGAATACGATTGAGAGTGGTTAGGCCATATAGTCCACCACGCTGGCCTAGTGCGGGTTGGCGGACTTACATACCATAGAAATTCTTATAAATCGCTATGGTATGCAGGTTTCCTCACGATGTTTTCCTTCACCGTTTTAGTGCGTGGTGATTGACTATCAATACACACATGACTTCGAAAAGTCAGAGGTGTGCCCTGGGATTCGAACCCGCGACCACCCTGAGCATGTGGGCAGCCGCGTCTAGTCCGTTTACCAACAGGCCACCACGCACTTGAACAACACGCACTTGCTACAAACGTAGCAATGACACTTCTATAAATTATGTTTTAAATACTTCGTAAATATAAAGCTCGCAATAGAAACATGCAGTGACCCGTCACGCCGATAGTGAAATGCAGCCAGTATCCAGCTACTAACCAGCTTCAGCCAGCACTGTGAAAGTGTGTCCACCTCTCTAATTACTCTCGTCTTGTCTTTCTTGTATTCACAATATGTCGAGTTTACTCGATAAAAAACAATTGAATCGGTTCGCGGTGAAAATGAACTTAAACTTGTTAATGAACGTAATAAACGTGAGTCATGTGTTTCTAGACTAAATGGATTCGCGTGCCGATGTGTCTTCGTTGCATCGGCGAAGTGAAATTTCCCGAAGCACATTGCTCCTGTCGGCTGCGGACACTTCCGTGTGTCTCGCATACAACGATTTATTTACGATTTTGCTTTACTCTCACTGGTAACTGCGCGCCGAAATAAACGAATTGCCGGTTGGCGCCTTTGAGGTGGTCGCGGTGTGAGAACTGTTACGATGCGCTCATCATTATTTCTATACATCGACCACTCATGGATGGATAATTCAAACTGGATCTTTGCCAGAACTTAACTGAATATGACCTAAGACATCAGTTGTCAAAGGCTTCACCCATGTACTAGCTAGTAAAAACTCTCTGACAAAAATATTGCCTCTATGTGTGCATATAAAAATGACTCGAACACCCGAATGATATCACGTAGGTTTGATTAAACAATATTACTGATAGACGTTCGATCGCAATCATACGGGATTTCCCATCCATATGGAGGCACTTTACCTGTATGTGTCAACTGATATTCTATCAATTGATAAATATTTATTAGGTGGTCTCCCCCCGAATCACAGGAAGCTATTCAACACTTCATCTGACATCTACCCGTATACTGCGAGACAATAACTAGCATCCTCAATAGCCGCCTACAAGAGTAACATCCTACCCTTGGCACTTGATCTACATGATGATTACAATAAAAATAACCACGGAAGCGAGGCGCGGCGGCTTGCACAATCCACTCCATCCGGTGCTGCCATAAACGCACAATGCACATGACAGCGACCGATAGCCGTTGACAGCTTCATATCTGCATGCTAGTTGATAAAAACGTTGTTTATGCTCGCACAACTCTCGGCACCGTACAGACGTGATACAATTCAATTAAGAGTGTTTCCAGCACTATATGGTATGAAACAGGCAGTTTAAATTCTGAACGCACTACGTGTGCCATTTCTTTGTCTAACGGCATGCAATAAGATGTTGAAGGTTAAGGATTCTATTCCATTGGAAAGGCGGGAGATATAATCTCAAGTAAGAATTTCGCAAGCCGTCGGCCTTGTTAAAATTTACGAGTGCAGTTTGTGTGGTAATGCGTTTTGATATAGGAACAGGTAACTTTGTGTGAACTCCTTATTTTTGTTGTCTTATTGCAACACTGAAAAACTAACATTTTTATTAACAGTGCACAGAACGGACTTTATAATATATTTATAATTCTCGTTGGTGTACTACCAATGTTCTAACAATAATTACATGCTTTGTTCAATGTATAGTTATTACTTCCCGAAGATAATGTGTGAGGTGTTTCTGCTAACGTAGAATCATAAATTAATTGCCGTTTAATGCTATTGCATGTTAAAGGCCAAAGGTCGTGATTATGTTGCAACATGTTTGTTACTACGACTCTTTGATACAGCTTTATACCTCTGTCCTCGTAATATACTAGTTAGATACTCAGCCATCACAGCTGTTAAATATACTTCCAAATTATGGTAATGGCTGTATGTATTCGGCAGTCGGTTCATCCGGTCAATCCGAGAACCTACCCATCCTCAAATTGCTCAGATTGTTAATGTCGTATCGCCTTGTGCAATCCGTGGAACTATAACCTACACTTCTTCGATGTATAAGGCCATGGAATCCACGCGACATCACGTATCTGGCAAACATTCGCAATAGCTTCATCCCTGGACATTAGCGGAACTACGCCGAAGGTTATTTAGCACGGAGCACTCCAGATGGGAATTTACGACCAATTAATGCTGCTCTGCGGGATGTCGAGATACGTGAACTATCGTTTAGGATTAATGACTTAGATAAGTTAGGCGTATCTCGGATTTCATATGATAAAACTTGCCCGTTGAATTTCTTCTCATTCGTTATGAGTCATATGCATAATAGTAGAAGGTAAGTAAGTGGATTTACACGTTTGGTTTTGTCATATTGGAGGTCATTATAAGCAACTTACATAGACTAGAATTAGGAGTCCCTGATTCGATGAGCCAACCCGCACTAGGCCAGCGTGGAGGACTATATGGCCTAACCACTCTCAATCGTACTCTCGATTGTATAGTAGGCCCGTGCCCTGCAGTGGGTCGTATATGGGCTGATACAGATTCGATGAGGTCCGTCTTGTAGCTATATGTATTAACATTTTGAAATAATTTTCATTGATTGTATCTATATTAGAACATAATATACACAGTCAGGTCATAAGTATTGTCACACAGTAAAAACTTTTCTTTTAGAATGCTGGCCACAAAAAAGTTTATTGAATTCGAATTTCGAATTGTTCATGAAAATAAAAATGTATACTTTTTAGAATTTTACTCATTTTTAAATATGGAGTGGACGCTTAAAGAAGACCGTGTTGCAGTTATTGCGTTGCATCTTTGCGGTTACACGCCAATTAAATTTTTTGACATACTGAAAAATTTGAATTTAACCAAAAGATTAGTTTATCGTAACATCAAACGATACAATGAAGACTCTAGTGTAGATGACAGGTCAAGAAGTGGTCGCCCTCGGTCTGTTAGGACTCCAGCAGTGATAAAAGCTGTGAAGGCGCGAATTCAAAGAAATCCCAAACGTAAGCAGAAACTGTTGGCCCTTCAGATGGGGTTAAGCAGAACCACGGTGAAAAGGGTGTTAAATGAAGACTTAGGGCTTCGGGCATATCGAAGAAAAACAGGACATCGTTTGAATGCTCGTCTAATGGACCTGAGACTGAAGAAATGCCGCGCTTTGTTGAAGCGGTACGCGGGAAAAAAATATCGGGAAATTCTTTTTTCAGATGAAAAATTTTTTGCCGTAGAAAAGAGCTACAACAAACAAAATGATAAGGTGTACGCACACAGTAGTGAAGAAGCGAGCAACCGTATTCCGCGTGTCCAACGAGGTCATTTTCCATCCTCGCTCATGGTATGGTTGCGAGTGTCTTATTGGGGCTTAACAGAGGTACATTTTTGTGAGAAAGGTGTAAAAACGAATGCAGTTGTGTATTAAAATACAGTCCTGACGAACCATGTGGAACCTGTTTCTCATTCCATGTTCAATAACAGCCACTGGGTATTCCAACAAGATTCGGCGCCAGCTCATAGAGCGAAGAGCACACAAGACTGGCTGGCGGCGCGTGAAATCGACTTCATCCGGCACGAAGACTGGCCCTCCTCCAGTCCAGATTTGAATCCGTTAGATTACAAGATATGGCAACACTTGAAGGAAAAGGCGTGCTCAAAGCCTCATCCCAATTTGGAGTCACTCAAGACATCCTTGATTAAGGCAGTCGCCGATATTGACATGGACCTCGTTCGTGCTGCGATAGACAACTGGCCGCGCAGATTGAAGGCCTGTATTCAAAATCACAGAGGTCATTTTGAATAAACTTTAGTGTCATAAGAATCTATGTTTTGTTAAGTTCATTTTGGTATATAAATGGTTACATAATGAATAAACTTGTTTCAATTATTTTATATTAAACATGTGACAGAATTTATGACCTGAATAGGTATACGACGAGAGTACGATTGAGGTTTTTATTGATTGCAAGTTTCCAAATATTTAGGCATCGAATTGCTGTTATAGGTTGTAGAGATAAGTATATCTTGCGACGCATCCTTGAGCCACATTTTTGCTTGTACAGAACTACAGTTAATCAACTAGACACGTACCTACTATGTTCTTTTAAGGATGGTACATCTAATTTAAAAGGACATTAACGATAGAAACGAGCTCAGTTGGAGCCAACCTCAAAATATTTACACGCGCTTCCCTCTAATATATTAAGTTGCGATGATCTCACAGTTTATAATAAGTAGTCATGCGTTAGAGGCGACAATGACATCACGACCTTGTATCGTCCGTTAACAGTAGAATTCACTTGTGCTGACTATAATGCAACGCTACATCACAAGTAATGACCAGTAGTGGATGCAATGTTTAATTGAAATATTGCCTTAATGAAAGGAAAAATTCAAAAACAGGATTGGCAAACCCATTGTTAAAATAAGCCAGTCCACCAAACCACATGGGGATAACAATGGACTAGTCCAGTCACGCAATGTAATGTGGGAAAAAAAATAGTCTCTTGCAGAATCATTAATTGTAAAGGTTAATGCAGATAGATAAGGGTAAAAAAAACGCGCCAGGAACACATAAAGTGAAAATACATGGTCTTCTGGAAATATGATGTTTCAAAAACGAGGCGGGATAACGATGATAAATTAATTATCGTTTTTTTTCATAATGGACATTCTGCATAATCCTTATGAAACCGGTCAAGAAAAATGATGTTTTGGTTAGTGGTGTCAGTCGTTTTCGAAGAGAATGAGGTTCGCAAACGATCGCTCGCCAAATCATAAGCCAAATAGTTCTGCAAACTAATATATTTATTTATTTTATTTTTTATTTTATTTTATTAACTTTATATACCAAACAGTATACAGGCGGACTTAATGCCAGGGGCATTCTCTAACAGTCTACCTTTGGGTGAAGCAGAAATGGAGTACAGCAGGTTTTATTTACATTTAGAAAGGGGAGAAAAAAAAAAAAAAGATAAAATATTTAAATAAGTGTACACTGGACTAACAAAATGAACATACATACATTATACATACAACATAATATATATCTACATATATATAAATATATAAACATACATACATAAAACAATATATAGAACTTACTTAATCTGTCAATTTAGCAACTTTGAAGAAATAGTTCCCGAACTCTTACCTTAAAAACATAACGGTTAGTGGCCGCTCTAATTTCGAGTGGGAGGGAATTCCATAAAAGAATGGATTGCACCGTGAAGGAGGAGTGTATAAAATCAGAACTGTGGGTTGGACATTGAAGAAGGAGACTATGAGACGAGCGGAGATTTCTATCGTGGTTAGACCCTAGGTATTGAAAGTGATGTGACAGGTAAGATGGTGCAGTTGGAGATGTTAATATAGAAAAGAGCGTAGTGAGAGCGCGCAGGCTGCGGCGTTGACGAATGGGTAACCACTGAAGTTGGGAACGATAAGAAGATACATGATCGTATTTGCGAAGATTGTAGATAAATCGAATGCAGTTATTAAGAAGGCGGTCGAGTTTGTTGAGAAGATCTGCATTCAGGTCATAGTAGCATACATCACCATAGTCAATTATAGGGAAGATTAAGGTTTGAACAAGCATTACTTTGGTCTTCACAGGGAGAAAGTTCTTCAAACGATAAAGCATTCGGAGAACACTGGTGACTCTCTGACTTATAGAAATAACTTGGGGTCGCCAGCTTAGTGTAGAGTCTACTAGTAGCCCAAGATCCTTCACGACAGAGCACCATGCAATAGGTGACCCATCATAGGTAACCGGTGGTATAGTTGATAAATCTACTCTGTTCATCATACGTTGGCTACCAACCAAGATAGCCTGACATTTGAGCGGGTTTACGGATATGCCGAAATTATCCGACCAGTTTTTAATATACCCCAGATCCCTATTAACTTTGGCAATGGCTGTATACAAGCAGTCCACACCAGATTGAGCATAAAGCTGTAAGTCATCGGCGTAGAGGTGATACGAACATTGAAGATTCTGGGTTACGAGATTAATAAAAATTGAAAATAGAAGAGGAGAAAGAATACCGCCTTGAGGCACACCAGATTCTAGGTCACACCAATCTGACGAAGAGTCATTGATGCGCACCAACTGCCGGCGCCCTCGAAGATAGGATGTGAACCATTCCAACGCAACTGGTGAGATCTTGAGATGGGAAAGGATGGACAAGAGGATGTCATGGTTGACGTTATTAAAGGCATTCGAGAAGTCAACCAGCACCAACACGGTGATTCTGGTGTCCTCCATGCCTGCTTTAATGTCACCAATTACTTTGAGGAGAGCGGTAGTGGTGCTATGGCCAGGCCTAAATCCAGACTGCAGCGAGCGAATATATTTATATAATTTAACTATAATAGTTAAGGACAGATACCAAGAGTATTTACAGGTAGTAGTAACAACAAAATCAGTTTCTATAACCTAACTATGAGATAGAGCACACAGTAACGCAGTTTATCCTTAAACTAACAATAATATTTACCCGCTAAACCTGGCCAAGGTTTCCGTATTAATGTTTATGGACGAGCTTGGAATAACAAGCAACAATTGTGACACATAGGCTCGTCGGGTTAGGAAACTGCACGCTTTGGAATCGACGTGACATTTCTGAGGAGATATACGAATTTTGATACATTTAATTTGGGAAATTGAAATTTATGGAAGTCAAAACTAAACGTCTCCTTGTAAATTACTCTTTTGCAAACTGCTAACGTCATTCGGTCGGTAAACTAGAACAAGTTGATTCCCCTGTTAGAGCTGTTAATAAACTGCATTTATAACTTATCATAGGGTGTCTTTACGGTTTCAGGCAATAGAAACCTAAACTATCTCAAGAGCAAGTGGCCGTACATACTTTTTTTTAACTCATTCTTCAGTGTACGTCGCCTTTTGTTTATGGAATTCAAAATCTAATGAATTAATGATAATTTTACTAATTTTTTCATACTCTCACTTAAACTTAAAGCATTGTATATTCAAAACGCACCATTCTCTAGCCATACAAAACCGACGGTTAAAATAACCAAGAGGCGAGTTTAAAAGTTTACCCAGAGCGTTTGAATTTCGCTAACGGCACAGTACAGGTTTTAGAAAGGGCCGTGTGTACCTACTGTGTACCGTGCTCGTGGCCACGACCTAAAGACTGCCAGCGTGGCACCCAGCTGATCGACCAGACAAAGTTGAGTAAGCGAAATTGTACAACACTTATGAAATTGTCGATAATCGTAATGTATGCCTGGATGATTTGGTGAGGTTATGCTTTTTAGGATTTTTGATGTCTACCCAATGGTATACCGCCTACACGCATTGGCAATTGTTAAATACAAGTTTATTTAATTAAAGTAATAGAATTTACTCCAATGACATTTATTTCTCTACAGGTATTCTCTATTGACTGTGTGTACACGTAATGTTTTTTTAGACAAGTCGGAGAAAATTACTCGTACATAAAAAAAGAGAAAAAGGGCAGTCTAAAATATCTGTATCTGTATCAGCCCATATACGTCCCACTGCAGGGCACGGGCCTACTCTACAATCGAGAGTACGATTGAGAGTGGCCATATAGTCCAAAATATGCTACTACAATTTAATATGTTTAGAAATGTTTGGGAAAATCGTATACTCACCAGTAGAAAAATAATTTATACAATGCATTGGCCAAAAATGTATTTCATTATGTCAAATGAAAGTGACACGCCCATAAATGGTTTACAAATCTAATTGGCAGCTAACAAGAAACTAGATAGTAATAAAAATGTATTTATACCGATAGAAATCAAATGTTTAACTCACGATACACCCGGCACCTAGCAACTAAAAAAACTTGTTAGGAAAAACCAATAACTTATTTATAAAGGATATGTGAATACGAGATAATCTTACAATTGCGTATAAATTGAGGTATACGCGAGTATAGCCAAGGTGAAGTATATTGTTGAGGGTTGATGGTAAAAAACCACCCCTCCGTACGTTTGAATTAAACGACAGGTGCCGTCAATTGCCTGCCTCGTGACCCGCTGCAGTATTATAAAATATTATTTTAGAAACATTTGCTGCAGGGTGGCTATCATTTGTTATCGTGGTGGATTAGTATCAATTGATTTTTATCGTGATAGCAATGAATTATACATGTGACCCATATATGGAAATCGTTTAAGAATGATACCTACATCAATAAAAAATAGAAAGAGGTAGAATCACTTAAACAAAAAAGGTGTTCAAAAGGAAAACTATACAATTTTCTTAATCGTTTACGTGTTTGGACGTTAAGAAAATATTTTATCTAAAATACAGCTGCCCACTTTTCATACTATATGAACTTGATTCATTGTTTTGGCCATGTATCTAAAATTGTGGCCCTTGTATATTCTCAATTTCTATTATGTTTAGTTTATGTTTTAGTCAATCTGATAGTTTATATTTTATACTTTGGTTTATGTACACCTTTAATAAGCATGTAATCGCTGGCATAACTCGAGTATATCTTTGTTAAATAAAATAATATTTTAAATAGATTTGTCCTCATAAAACTTAAAAAATGCTAATCCTAACCATGGCAGACGCGAAATTCGTTGCGACCGCTCGCCGTCCCGCGCTCCGCCATAAAGATGACTTTCCATAAACGGAATACTGCATAATTATTGCCAATTATATTCACCAGTCAATAGTCGCTGTTAGAGTTTCATTACAACACGCTGTTTATGGACGTTTTCTAGCGGAGAGATCTGTCTTGATTAAATTAAACTGTTATGGAATACTTTGCACGTTCGATTAACAGATAAAATCTATTACGCCTTAGGGAATTAATAGCGCCAAATCTATTCGATCCTTTTAATTTAACTATAGATAAAATGCCTATTTGTACAACAAATATGTTAAAGCTAACAAATCGACCGTAAACAATATATTATTCTGAATACTTATTATTATTTATTTATATTTAATGATCCGGCATATGAGTGATCTACAGCCAAAACAAGCTACATTGGTGGACAAATGGATTTTATTTAAATAGAAGTAGAAAGTAAGATTGTAAGATTTACGAAATGATTCAAATTCGGCATGTCCAAACATACAAACATTAAAGTCTTTACTTTGCCCTTATAACTTCCCTCAATTTCATTAATCACCACCATCGTACGATATTCGCATAGACACAAACAAGTTACCTTTGAATCAAAATTTTGACCTTGGGGAATTTCGTAACCTCGCTTTGGAACTGTCCACACTATTTTGACGTCACCCTAGTACTTACATGAGTACTGTTTATGAAGTTTATATGCATCATAAATTGCCCTTCCATATCTGATAAGCTAAGGAAGTGTGTTCCGTATAAGCAGATAACACCTTCCCGGATCACGTCCGATACCCATGATGGATTAACTACTGCTGCAGCCAGGTGTGTGGAAATACGTTAATAAAGCATAAAGGTATACGTTACTACGCACGTTTTGTATGTAAAACTGTAAAAAAAAATAAAAGAATCCAACAAAAAATAATGCCTTAAGATAATTATTTTTAATTCTAGATTTTTAAAATATAGGCTTGCTCTATTACATCGTGGTCGGCAAATACAAGACGAAATGTGGATGTCCTGGTTGCACCACAACCTAGCCCTTCTGGGAAAAAGACTTGAGTTTATGTATGTACATTTTTCTTCTACGTTTTTTAATCATACTCACAACAAAACAATAAGCAAGTTTCTAAACATGATTTAGATAGACAGAGAACATGATAGACATAAGAGACTTTCGTCATTTGAATCACATAGTTCTTTGCAAAGGTGACTTCCAGAATCTCTATCAGGTTTACTTACTTCTATTACTTAGGACCAAATTAGCTTAAATAATTATAAAATACTTTATCCGTATACACTGTCCCACGTATTTTATAGTTAACCATATAATTACAATTACATTGAGATGGCCCCAAAGTTTCCCCGTAAAGGTGCTCCTGCGCATCTGCAGATCTAAAAAAACTCCAGGAAAGCATTCGTTAACCGCACCAACCGTAATGACCAGAAATTAAATATAGACAGAACTATATCCAGTGACGACAACTGACATTAATATCATACGTACAGGAATTATCGGCAAGTGGCCTCCCTGTTTATATTAATTAATTTTATCATTGATGTCGTTTTGTATTGTCGTTTAATGAGAACTGAATACCGTAAGTCTCGAGTCCCGTTCTCTTACTTTATTATCGATGTAATATTTTTCTTTATCTTCGACTATTTGTTTTTAAACCTTTTTGCTAGTACTTATATTTTAAGTGGTAGATCCAGGATGTGTCCATTATTGAGTACAGCATGAAAGGAGCGGTACTAATGTTGCAATATCCTAGTCTCACAGAAATACCTTCTTAAAGTAGTGCATTTAAAAGATGGGCTTTATATTATATTGGTTATTGGTTATATCACCATCAACATTTTTTAGCCGCAGAAAGTCCATAGCTGAACATAGACTTCGCCTAAGAAAATTTTTGGCTGTGCACGAAATGGATTTGATACGAGACTTCTGTTAGTTACAAGTAGGGCATCGAAACTCGGTTCAATTTTGAAAACCCGGGTTTTCGGGTCTAAGAGTAATCAAAACCCGGGAAGACCGGTTTTTTCGAGCATTTCGATTATTATATTGTATTTTTTTAAAATACACTAATCTGCGTTTATATATCGATTTCCTGTGTATCAGCCCATATACGTCCTACTGCAGGGCACGGGCCTCGTCTACAATCGACAGTACGACTGAGAGTGGTTAGGCCATATAGTCCACCACGCTGGCATAGTGCGTGTTGGCGGACTTACATACCATAGAAATTTTTATAAATTGATCCCATCAAAAACATCCTGTAAACAAATTCCAAGTCTCGCAGCTCAGTTTATCTACCGCAAAAAGTTGTGAGATCCATGTAATACCAAGTCGATTAATTTATTTAGTCCTCGCTAAAGGGACCTTCTGTATAAAGTTATTACGTAAGTTATTATCATATCAATATTATTATTTTTTTACATTTTAAATAAATAGATCGACTTGGCCAGTAGCATTATGTATAAGTTGTACGATACATTATGTTTTCATGCGATGAAATCATCAACTTACGTAATAACTTAATACAGAAGGTCCCTTTAGCGTGGACTAAATAAATTAATCGACTTGGTATTACATGGATCTCACAACTTTTTGCGGTAGATAAACTGAGCTACGAGACTTGGAATTTGTTTACAGGATGTTTTTGATGGGATCAATTTATAAAAATTTCTATGGTATGTAAGTCCGCCAACACGCCAGTAGTTTCTTTCATGGTAATTGATATTTTCGAGCTATTTAGTCTATTTATTTGCAAGTTTTTCTTGGTCATGTTTTTCTAGAGGAATGTTGTACAGTTTCATGGGCTGAATACACCCTTTCCCTCTCTATACCCCGCTCCTGTTATGCCTCATTTAAATAGATACCTATCTACAACTATTATTCCATTATATACGGGTACAACGAATCATTAACTGCAAATGTAACTTTGTAATACTATACATTTATATGGGATTACAAAGTTATTCACGCAGTTAGTGTATCTAGAAAACTAGACAGAAATTATGAAATGTTTAAATTTTCCCTTAACTTAGACACTAAATACTAATGATATTCTAAATTTGAAGGTTCTATGTCTGCTAGAAGTGCCTTAGACTTTTGATGATCGGTCAGTCAGTCAGTGAGTGACAAAATTACGAAAGTTTGATAAGTTATAATTCTTAAACCACTAGTTCAAATTGAATGAAATTTTAAATATACCGTGTTTACACTATGCCTACTTAGTAACTGAAAATTCAGGCTTCTTGCTTTAACCACAACGAAGTTATGGGGGGTTGAAAATGGTCTGAATTGCTTCGAGAAAAGGATGGTACGACAAACAGCTAAATTTGTATATATTATATATATTTAATAATATAACTAACCCACTGCTCCACACTTCACCCCATTCATGTCTTGAGATGGACGCGCGCGTTCCATTTAACTTGCATGGCTTGTTTTATTGGTAGGAAAGTAGCACCGAAGCTACTTTTTACGTAATAAATAATAATTTATCAAAGCGTGTTTTTATTCCATTTACTTATTATTGCATTCGAAGTGGCTTAAACTTAATAAATAACAAAAACAAAAGTATTAAAAAAAACCGAAAAACCCGAGTTTTAAAAACCAAACCCGGGTTTTTTTATAATCCTCAGAACCGGGAAAACCCGGGTTTTTTCGGTCCGGGTAAACCCGGACTCGATGCCCTAGTTACAAGCAGACACTTTAAACACGAGTTATAGCGAGATTTTAAGCATAATACCCAGAATAATAAGAGAAGGCATAATAAATAAAATGAAATGATTCATTCAAATGAATTGAGATTTGTGTTTCATGATGTAAGTCGAGTTCACAATTACAAAATCAAAACCCTGGGAAAGTAGTTTTGCAAACAAAATAACTCTTGCAGATGCATCAATTATTCGTAATTTGTTCTCGTTCAACGAAGTCGATTGATGCCATTAGTTTTAATCAAAACTTAAATGTCTTCAATTTTATTATAAGTTATTTCCGACGATTGCGTCACAATTTAGGTTAAACTCTGTTTTACTCAATTCTTTGTCACGAACTAGCCCTTTGAATTCAGTCAGGTATAGTTTAACACATCTTAGATATTGAGACATTTGTAAATATATTGTTTTAACAAATAGTGATCTAATTTATTGTTTGGGTGTTAAGGGAATGAAAACTCTATAAGAGTTCATGATACTCAGAACATTGGCCATGATTTAACGACCTATTTTAGGTTTGAGTTGCATTGTGCTACAACCTACTAGGGTTTCCAGTCCTTGAAATAATATCGTGTATATGGATTAATGTAGGCATAATTTATTAATGATTATGTTATCCGTAGAACAAAAACAAAAATATATTGCATAATACGATTGCGTGACATGCGTATCTCACCTGTCGCATGTCACCCAAAACGAACAAGACAGCGCGTACAAATGAAGAAGCTAACAGCGTGACATTTAACATGCACAAAACTTGTTAACAATTTGATGTCATTAGTAAACATTAACATATACCACTGCCGACGCAACAGGTTTCATCACAATTATTTATCATCAGATCGAGTTTCGTCTTAACGCGTCCATGGCGGCTCTCTACGAATTTCTAACAGTTCCGCGAATAGGACTGCATTCATGGCCATCGCTTGTGGTACATTTAATTACAACAATTACGATTGTTATTATGTGCAGTCTGTGACATTTGTCATACGACGCACGCGCCTCGTCACACCGCACTCGTTAACTTGCAATTGTTATTGCCTATTGCCCCACAATTTATGTAGGCATCGCATGATATCTCCATCAAACAATGATTCTTTTTATTCTACTTTTTTACCTTTAGAAAATTATAATTGACGCCTTAATGTTGGATAACGCTATACCAAAGTAATTATCAAGACCCTTAATGAAGTTATAGTTGTTAAGAATAAGAGAAGTAAGATCACATTTAAACATATTTCAGTAATACCTATAGCAGATGAATTGACGTCTTCAACTAAAAGTATTTAAAGTATCACACAAAAAGAGCAAGCAATTTAAGTAAACGCTAAGAAGTAGGATAACATAGGTATTTAGCCGCTTTCCGAAGTAGGTGACTAGCAACGACAGTCATTACAATGAGTAAAATTCCAACTGACACCACGATAACGACGCCCCGAATAGAACACGAGCTTTCGATGACGACATCAACAACAAACTGACGAATTCTTGGTATAATATATGTAGTTTCATTAACATTCGATCAGATAAAACAAATATCATAAAGAATTTTTATTTACCTAAATGGAACACTACTATGACATATCGCCAGGTAATAATACTAAAGTATTCTGTTGGATTTGAATTCCATTTTACAATAAAGTTATACCTAAAATTATGAATAGAATCATGACGCATGATACTGAGAATATTACAACTCATTTATCCAACACATATGACTTGGATTAAGTTTTCAGTATCAGTCATTATTCTTAGAATTTTTGTTGTTGATAACACTGGGGTTTCGACTTTTGTTTAAGCGATTAATACTGCTATATTAACTATACTAACATTATCGTATAGCATTCGTCTCGTTACTTTCGTGGGAACAAGAAATATGACTATATTCATTAGACATAACTTTGACTCCAAAGGATTACGTTCTCCGCAATCTACTTTATTTTTATTTCCTTCATTTACAAAGTATAATATTTTTCTTTTACTTACTTTATACCTGATCTTAGCAATATTCTATGTTCATGAGTGGATAATATAGTTCTTCTGCGTATCATCTCTTTACCTGGAACAAAAAAATACATTTTGATTAAAAAAAACTACATTTCATTATCGCTGAAATCATAGCAACTATGTAATATTTAAAATTACCACAAAATTTAGTTAATTGAAAATGATGTAAAACGATAACAAATTGCTGAAGCTAACAATTAGATTTACTTGCACAACTAAAATACGTTCTAATCCAGGCAGTGAAATAAAAACAGAACTGATCGACCATCCAAATTAAATATTAGCTTTCGTCACAATACTAGGTTATTGGACAATGGCCACTTAGAATCAGTCACGGTGATCAGAATTAGCAATGTCTGGCCGTCTGTGCCTAACTCGCCAGCTTTCGCCCGCACTACGATTTCGATGGTCGATGAAGCGTGGAGATGAACAATTTGGCGGTTCGATTTTACTTTCCCCATTGTATAGAACGGCAACTATTTGGATTAAAACGATTGATGAATCATCAAAATCGTTAAAACTGTATTTTTTAGCATAGATGATTTGGTTATCTCTAGAGTTAAAAGGTACATTTGTGGCTAAAGTTAATTTTGCTTGATTTTCGGGCTTAATACTGTAAGCACGATATTCCATCCAAGTTTATGGACAGTATCAACAAACATGGGTTTTCCTAACATATCACTACTAGAACCAAGGAAACCATTATATTGAAGCAACGCATTATTAAATTAATCAAAATGAATTAAAACCGTAGTAGTTTTATTAGATCTAAGAGCATGTTAGGGAAACTAATGAAGTTGTTCATCCAGTGACATTAAAACATCTCAATCGTGTGTGCGCTTGATTATAACACTCGAGGTAAATATCATAAACATATAATTACGCGGTCGTAGATGGCATAAACTCTTGAACATTAACCTTTAACTCACAACAGATGTTGAAGACTTATATGGCTTGCAGTGTTCTGATCCTAGATATAAACTGTAAGGTTGCTATTGTTTTTTAGATTATAAATAAAATAAGTACCTCCAGCTATATACTCCTGACTCCATGACGACTTAAATGACTTGAGTTTATACATACTCCTCACCGCACGATAAAACAATTGACTTGAGTTAGGTCTATTTAAATTGTAAAACAAACAGGGATCTAAATGTTCTCTATCAGCTAGATCCGAAGTTAATATATGTTACTTAATGCATCCATGCAACAAATATACATACGGAAAAATTTCTTTGCAGTTGGCTTGTTACTTATCAGCAATGAAACTGTTCTATAGTGACGAACTTGCTCTAAAAGTTTGCAAGTTCATATAAAACGGATCTTAAATTTACTTAACCGTAGCACGGTAAGGATACGCTTATCTGTGCGGACCGACCTCGACCGATGAGACATATCACATGACGTCATCGTTCACAAGCTCGGCCCACGCTCGTGCCGCCCTTGGCAGATAAATCTAGCCTTAGCGTGCGAAAGGTAAAAATATTTCACTTTTTCTTTGAGGTTTTTTAGCGTGTGAAAAAATTTGCAGCCTTCTGTTAAACAGTATGAATAACAATTAATTAACACTTGCTGTATTTCTAGTTGCATCTACACGGTTTGCTGATAAACATCCTTGACTCTGTTTATTCCAAAAAGTTTTATTACTCAAGTAATTAAATACTTTAAGTTCGATAATACTTTTCTCGTTCCTACCACGGTACGACTCCCTGTTCCCCGATGACCAAATGCCTAACCTAACCCATGGGTAGTGATCATAGCTTCAATTTTTTTTATAAAGCTTGGTTGATGCAATTTTGATCTAGGAACTGATCTTTAAACAAGGCCTAAAATAATATTTAAACAACCTCCAAATCGGTCAGGTCTAAATTTATTATGGCAAACACAAACTAGTCCAGTCCATTTATGTCGGGCATTGTTGTTTTTGGAGGCGGCAATTGTTTTCTTGAATTGGTTCACGCCTGAATATACAAAAATGGCTCTGTAATGCGCCTACAGCTATCACGAGTTTAGCTATATTACTTGTTAGAGGTGTGATTGTTTGAACTGCTCTGTCTGTTTACTGTTGTGATAAATCGCCGGCAAAGTTCTAACGCATAGCATCGATGGATATTTACAATACTATTTTATCAGTATTAGTAATACTAACATCATCTTTCATAATAAATAAATATGCAGAGAGATAACCTGGACCTCACGGCAACTGGCAAGACATGCGTTTAATATCGTGACTCGTGCGTGTAACAACTTTATTGAGATTTTCATCCAGAAAAAAAATACAAATTAATACCTATAGTCCTATTTTGGAAAGCTAAAGTAATCATGAGTTAGTAATTTCACATGAATAAATCTTATCTCCAGAAGAGATACGGAGATAACTATTTGATTCAAAAGTTAGTACCTAATGTGAAAATCTATGCAAAGTTTATTTCGTGTAGATGAGGAGTGATGCCATTCATTAATATAAGTTTTATATAAAGATGGATCAAATTTTAGAGTAATAAACCTTACCTTGAGCAGCATTTACGATCCATAAAATAATGATATTAAACAGTTCGTGGCATGAGTCAGAGATAATGAAGAATGTTAACTAATTTTGATTATTAGCACTACATATTCTCTGGCAAAAATAAAAAATACTAGTGAAAGAATTACTTCGATATGTCAATTAGTTTCCGATTTACAAGTAAAACAAGTTGTAACCGTACGACCCGGGCTGCCGGTTACGGTGTGACGTCATAGTATAACACGCTCACTGGCTCACTCAGTCCGCTCGTGGTCGCGCGCCCGTGCCGTTGAATTTATACCCACAGAGTACTATAATATTACGTTTATACCTAAAGACTTTTAACAATGTCCAATCCAAATACTAGGAAATCATGTGTTGTGCCTAAATGCACAAACACAACTACCAATTCGCCAGAAAAGTTGTTTTTTGTAGTTCCAAAGGACGTTAAAATGCGAAAAAAATGGATAAAGGCTATGAAGAGGTTAGATTCATTTGGAGATAAAAGTACAGTTTATTGTTGTGAAGACCATTTTGACGGAAGTATAGTGACCATATTTTAGGTAGGTACATAAATATAAGTAATAATACCTAATTATTTTCATCTTATAATGACACAATTTCTAAGCGATTAATTCCGTGTTTATATTGATTTTACATTGGCAGGAAAAATGTTAAATCAATAAGTACGCGATTAATACGGTTAAAAAAAATTCATTATAAAAGACAGTGATCGTGAATACCTAAGACATTACTGTTATAATCTTTTGTAGTTTACATTTATTTAATACCTATAAACATAAATTGATCCTTTTCATTGCATTCTAAACTGCAATGATAAGGTGTGGTACGTACGCGGTGTTCTGGCGTGATTCTACATTTAACCGTACATACATCACCTACTCTTTTTACTTGAATATAACCAATAGCATCATCGCCATAGCTGTCTCTTGCCGATCTGAAATAAGTTTCAAATAAAAATAAATGGCCTTACGTATTTTATTAGTAGAAAAAAAACAAATAACTAAAAAAGGTTTAGTACATCTGTTCAAACATCTATATTTGCAATAAAAATGAGATTAAAATGGCCTTACGTATTTTGTAAGTAAAAAAATACAAATAAAAAAATGGTTGCCTGTAAAGTCGGTTTTACGGGCGAAGATTTTACGTGACAACGTCTTTTTCTCGGTAGAATATTTATAAAACAGTTGTTTAAAGAATGAACAAACACATTCAAAGACAAAGACAGAGACACAAGCATGCGCCGATTCAATGCGCCTAATTCTCTAGTGCTGCGCGCGCGGCAGACCGATCATAGTTGAGTGGGAGAGAGACGCAAGGCATTCGGCGGGCCTCTCTCTCGTTCGGTGACTCATCGTAACGTTACCGGGCGTTACACTTTTTCATAAGTGACTCCCAGCCGCAACCTAATTTAAGACGTTGTCACGTCAAAAGGTTTAGTACATCTGCAACGTTCAACCCACTACATCTATATAAGTACCTATCCTACTTCCTACTAATATTATAAATGCGAAATCAATATAGGTATGTATGTATTCATTTAAATTTACTAAGAAGAGCGTTACCTACCTATATTATACATACGTGCCTACCAATAGCTACAAAACTATAATACATACATATTTGTTGTCTTTAACTTACAAATTTAATGGTAGGTAGGGAGTTCTACTATTTGAGTTGCATTCTTCCATTACGACATTAGTTGGGTATTTTGTTTTGATAAAACAATTTAGAACAGATAAACTATTAAGCAAAGTAGTAGCACGGAAATTTCACTTACCGTTGCATTTTTATTCCTCGCATTTCGGCGGCAACGAAATCACTATTTGTTGATAAGTAATGCGCAACCATTAATCCATCTATTTTAGGTAAATTATCCGATTGCTCTTTTTCGAATCCTTCATCCATTTTATTAATCGAATAATATTTACTATTATTAAACTATTAACTTAATACGCGAACGAAAACCAACAACAAAATACTGCGCAAGCTATTACAACTACTATAATCGCTGGCGATTCGATACGAAGTGAGTCGTGGCCCGTGCGGCGCGTTATACAATGACGTCACAAGCGATCAGGTGACCGTAGCGGGACTCGATATTTTTCAAAACTTTGAATACCTATAAAATCAAAACTACTAGGTATTTTTGACTACAACAAAAACTAGTGTGTTTGTATACATAAAGGCTTTACTGAGACAACATTTCAAGCGATTTGGCATACCTAGTAACATTGTCCATTGTTGGATTAAAAGTTTATACAGACTATAGAATAAGCCTCTCAAATCGTGACGGTTAAAATAAATGGTAAAGTTTCAAGTAATGCAGCTCTTATTTGTAATAATTCACCAATAAAATGATGTGCCAGTAAAGATAGAGATTAGAGAATAGCTAAGGGATGGATATGAGCATCCATCACAAACAAAATAACTAGCTATGTACAATAGAATTTAGTTAAACAAATAACACGAAGGACAAATAAATTAACTCATAATAGTCAAGGATCGTTCCCTAAATTACTATCGCGGTTACAACGGACATCCTACATTTGGCAGTGACGTCACTAACCGGCGTTCACATCCTAAAGCAAGTTAGTCATGACTTGAAGTTTACCACTTGAACATGTGGCGTTAATTCTGGTGGCCTTGACGATAGTGATAATGGTTTATTTTGTCGTGTCTGCAGTCTCCGTGCGTTGCGTCATACGTGCGAAATTTAACGCCTTGTATCTGCACGATATTGCCTCTTGATAGTACGAGTTGAAAACAACTTAACATTAGATATTATAATAAAACTTTTTACATTCTTGCTTCTCCCCGAGGTAAATATTTATCAGAGAATAAGCTTGACTTTAAAAGTGTTAGATTGATTGATACACTTATACTTCGTCATACAATTATAGGAAGACGTGGCTTTGAATCTGTAATGAAGGGTTCATTTCGTAGTGACTATATGTATGCATTTCTGTGTTGTGGTCTCAACTTCTTGACTTCAGACAAGCAAATTGCTAACGCTAGCGAGATGGATTTTGAACCAAACCAACTTTTGTAGTGCAAGCGTTAGGCAAATCAATACAAAACATAGACAGATAGACCAATTTACAAAACAGATTAGATCTTCAAGTCGATATGTTGGTAGCAACCAGCTGAGCATGTACCAAAATAGCAGAGTAAAAATAATACATATTTACAAACATGTATGCAGCACTAACAATGCGGTAAACAGTTTACAATGCAGTTGACATTACGAGCGGTGTTTACCGAGCTGTTATATAAGCCGGTGCGCAATCCGCCTTGCACTCGCGCACTTCAACACTCTTCCTATCTGTCGAGGCACTAGCTTCTTGTTTGATGTCTGTGTTACAATGCATATTCAACTTATTTCTATCTATGATTTTTGCTTCATGTTAGGTTTAGCCAATTAAAATTCATTATCACTATTCATTCATTGACAGCTTCAATGAAGTTGGTAGAGCAAGCTGTGAAAGAAAAGATTGTAGGCTCGATGACCGTATTGATAAAGTGTTTGTGATTTTCTCGATTTTTAAAAGGTATTATACTGTTGGTATATTTATTAAAAAAAAAACGTTAAGTATGGGGAATCTTAAAATGTTGCCGGGCGTAAACAAAAAACTTAGTAGTGTTGGATCATGAATGGGAATACAAAATGCAGCTGTTTATTTGTAGTACGACTTATCCTGACCAAAACCACCATTTCTCTTGTATTTCACAACCATCTAACTCCATTTAAAATCTCACAATACACATTAACCTTTACAAGTGACTCAGTCATAAAATCAGTACTTCGTGTGAGAGTTGCCAGTATGATGAAGGCGCCACGTGGCGGCAAAACCAGATGGCTAACAAATTATAACTCCACTAAGTGGCTTGAGTGGTGCTTTGCGGACCACATGTTGAAGATCACTGACTCATCAGTTGAACTGAATCACATCTATCAGAAATACAAAGTAATTGTTTCAATAGATGAGATGAAAATCGGTTCTGATAAATTCAGGACTTAGAATTTTGATGTTACGGTCCTTGAATGCCTAGTTTGCAGATAAATATGTTTAATTACAGGAGATCTTGAGAATGTTGCAGGAAATTATTGGATGCTAAATGCTTGGTATAAAAATCCTTTATGCTAATGTTCAGTATTAGGCGTATTGTTGTTGGTGATTTTGAAGACGTTAAAACAGACAGACTCATAAAATCATCTGTCTCACTTACAAGTGGCTTCTATTTTACTATATCAAATATATTTAAATATATATGAACTGCATCCTAGCTCGAAGCAATCCAGGATATAACCAAAGTCAGTATATTGGCACAAGATTTTGTTTGCGTATGTAAAACAATGCAAACACTTCGCCACCGCGCGACGTTCCTCTCAATATCAGCGTGTGAACGCGCCCACGTGTGATCACACACACAGAAACATACACACATACAAAAAAACGCAATCTCACACGTCATACACAAAGCCTCACAGATTCTTACATTCATAGCCACAGAACGTTGTATGATATAATAAAAGTATCGTCCGATTCCTGCGCATTATCCGTGCGAGCGATGACTAAATCTATGTTTTGCCTTACATGGCCAATTGAACAAAGGAAACATGACCATTATGCCATTCCGACTGGAATGGATGAATGTTATATATGTTACTGGATGTTATATTTTATTAGAATACACGAACTATGCTATTCTATCGATGTCTGGCCTATCAACGCTAAGATAAAAGGTTGGATTAACTATAACTATAGGAAACCCAATATTTCAACTTCTGATAAGGCTACTGGCGGTTCTACAACTTCCAAAAATCAGTCCTTTCGTAAAGAAAATAGAGAGCAACAGCAGTACTAACATCCAAGTTTTGTACCAGAACGTGCGAGGTCTCAAAACCAAACTTCGCGCATGGCGTAATAACCTTGCAGCGTCAGAGCATGACATTATTGCGGCGACCGAGACGTTTCTCGACACGTCTGTAGGAGACTCAGAACTTACGTGTCCAGACTGGAGCATTGTGCGACGAGACAGAAGTACACCCTGCGGTGGCGTTCTACTAGCCGCGCGCGCACCTATTGTGCTTTGCCGGCTTAAAGATCTAGAAACTGAAAGCGGTGAGGACCTGTGGGTGAGTTATGCATACTGTGGCCGAACTTTTTATGTGTGTGTAGTTTATATAAAACCTACTGCCAGTGATAAAGACTATATGACTTGGTTCTGCAAAGTTGAAAGTTTCATTAGTTCTCTAAAGGGAATTGTTGTAATTTATGGTGACCTTAATTTAAATAGTGCTTCACAAAATATAAATCACTATTATTGTTACTTTTTATCATACTGTAATTTATCTGAAAAAAATTCCATAATTAATTCACATGGTGGAATTCTGGATGTCGTATTGGTGCGGGAGAGTATAAACATACTAGAGTCAACTGTTGGAATAACAGATGGAATAGTGCCACCTGATGCCTATCACCCACCCCTTGACATTAACATTAAGATCTCCGCAGTTCGCCATTCAGATCGTATCGAACCTAGCACAATAAATTCCACAAAAGACTGGAATTTTACTAAAGGGGACTATATGGCATTATACAAAGTGTCGGTGTTATAATTTCTTTAAATTACAACGTCTTTAAATAACGTCAATTAAAACAAATTAAAATGATTAGGTTTTAAATCACATTAAAATTGAAAAAATGATATTTTCAAACAAACTAAATAATAAAATAATTTGGTTTAAATACAACACGCTTTATAAGTTACCTACTGCCCTCAGTTGACCCAGACATAAGAGCGGCAACGCCGCATTTTTCGTCGCCGCGTCGCAAATGGCTTTAAATTGATTTGGCGCGATGAATCCTTTGTAGTTTTTAGGCATAATTATATTCGTAGAATAACTACTGAAAACGCTCTTATTCAAGTCACCTTTTACACAAATTATGTAAGTCCAAATTGCTTCATTGGGTTGGGAGCGACGATGCCACTTACAATTAGTACACAAATTCAGTCTTATTTTTGCGCAGGGGGATGAAAATAGCACGTCGCGTAAAATATTACTGCCACTAAATAGACCTTCAAACAAATCATATCAGTGTATTCCACAGCTGTAAATCGCGACATCATGAACATAAAATGCTATCTTAATTCGTAATGTGTTGTGAGCAACGCACGCGCATTCGCAAAGAACAAGTACGGCTCACTGACGAGGTGGCGCGGGTGCCGACTCCCGAGTTTACACCCCCGCCCCCGCCCCCGCCCCCGCCCGTGACACCTGACCTTCGATCGTCGACCTTCGACCGTCGATCGCCGATTGCAGTGTTGCTAGGTTAGATTCCAAAAAATACAGAAAAAGTTTCGTAAAAATATCGTAGATGGATATAAAATAGAGGAGATACTGTTTATTACAGGGCTTTTTTCATAGAAAGCGAAAATAAACATACATTCTTAAAAGTTACAAGTATTCCGTAAAAAGACTAAAGAAGTTAATCGCTGTATGTGTTACTTTTCTAAAATTCATCATAAAGTACTGGAGATACATAGTCGTGACCCTACACTAAGATCTAATCTATGGTTTGGTTGAAAATTTAAGGATGGCTCGGTGAAATAAAAGACCCTATATCATGATTTTGTAGTGATAAACAGTTAGTAAGTGTCAGAAATAGCTTTACTATTTGTCTTGTTAGTCATATTCCAGTATGTTTTATTCTTACTGTAGACTTTGTTTTGGTATTTTATATTAAATGAAGCACAAATAGTTTTAGTGTAATTACGTTGCAACACTGCCCAGGAGTCGCGGGTAAGGAGGAGGCGAGGTGGGGAAGGATGCACGATTAGAGATGCATAAAATAATTCATCGATATTTTTATCGAGAGTAAATAAATGTCGTCAATTGAAATATGAAATCCGCATAATTCATATTTAAATACTTTTAGGGCAGTAAATGTCAAAGAATATCATATTTATTAACACAGTTATCAGAACATATTCTAAGCGTGCCAAAAAGACCTCAGTACAAATAAATACACAAAAACAAAGACTTAGTAAAAGTTATTTTCCAAGTTTCATTCTAATCAGCGGGTTTCTACATTGTCACCATAGCGCCTGCTTTTGAAAAAATGCGTCTCAACAGTACCCATACAGAATGATACCGAATAATGTCTCGGATGTTGCCACATGACCCATAGCAATTTTAAGTAGGTATAAAATGTAGATGTGAGTTGTGTATCTCATTTGTTTTGACGTGACAACGTCTTAAATTAGGTTGCGGCTGGGAGTCACTTATGAAAAAGTGTAACGCCCGGTAACGTTACGATGAGTCACCGAACGAGAGAAAGGCCCGCCGAATGCCTTGCGTCTCTCTCCCACTCAACTATGATCGGTCTGCCGCGCGCGCAGCACTAGAGAATTAGGCGCATTGAATCGGCGCATGCTTGTGTCTCTGTCTTTGTCTTTCTCGAACGTTCTTGGCGTTGGAAAAACAAGAAAGCGTCACAATACAAGTTCACACGTGTGGTTAAAGTATCGTCAGCTGTGTCTGTAGTGAAAATATGGAGTGCTTAGATTCGTCATTACATGTACAATGTTTTAGTAAACAAAATATATTTCTATAGTTAAAATTTGTGCAATTCTTATTTTCATTCAATTCCTTGTTCCTATTGTGCAATTTAATTATATTCATATCAATAAATATTCTACCGAGAAAAAGACGTTGTCACGTAAAATCTTCGCCCGTAAAACCGACTTTACAGGCAACCATTTTTTTTAATATTGTCGATAAATAAAGGTTTTTATTAATAAAGTTTGAATTCTTTAATTTTCAATAATAAAGTTTGAATTATATCGATAATATTGATATTGTATGATCGATGAAGTCGTTGCCACCCTAGCCTCATTTTGATCAACGACGCGACGTTGCCTATTCGACATCACGACGTCGCGAAGTTATGAGTCTTACTATCATGGATATTAGGTCTAAATTCAATTATTGATATTATTTCTATGCAACTAATAATAAAACCTTGTATTTTATTGCACTTGACCTTTATTATTCGTTTGTGTCAATGACCTAGCCAAATCGCTACAGCAGGTGGTTAAATATTGAAAACTAAAAAACTATCCTGTGGCTAAACGGGTGGTGATAAATTAATAAAATTTGGTGTATGGGCTGCTGATGCGGTACTAGTGTTGTAAAAATGAGCGCTGAGAGTCGAGCGTCGAGCGCTGAGTCGACGCTTTGGAGCGTTTTAGACTCGAGCGTTAAACGCTTGAGCGTTTAAGGCTTGCGAGCGTTGAGAGTTTAGACTTTCATGCTCGAGTTATGCGCTCGAGCGTTCAAGCGTTGTAGTTTTTAAATACGGATAGATGAAAAAATTGTGATAAATAAAAATGTTAGGAGTTGTGGGGGGCGGTAGGTACGGTGAGTATTACTTATCTTTTGACTTTGGTCGCATAAACTGGCCTTATCTATACATATAAATAAAATTGAAGTGTCTGTTTGTAAAGTGAAAATAAATAAAAATGTCCAAGTACATATCGTTATATACACGATACCTATAACGAAAATGAACTTAGTTTTTTTTTGTCTGTCTGTCTGTTTGTTCCGGCTAATCTCTGAAATGGCTGGACCGATTTTGACGGGACTTTTTTTGTCAGGTAGCTGATATAATAAGGAGTAACTTAGGCTACATTTGTTGTAGAAAATTTCATTTATTTAAAAAATAACTAAAAGAACTAATTAACTTTTTTGTTAAACTTCACGCGGACGAAGTCGCGGGCTCAGCTAGTCATAACTAAAAGAAGGAACAGACTTAGTAACGAAAATATACAGGCCAGTATGTGACTTTTCTCATGGTTAAAAAAATTATAGTGTTGCAAAGGTGTGTAATGATTTTAGGTAGGTATTTAATTTAACTTAGTTGCTAAGAAAAATCAGTAGGTAGTCAGGAATTGTACAGAAACTTCAGCTATTTTTTTTTTATTGCATTGAATGGCGAGACGAGCACGCCGTTCGCCTGATGGTAAGCGATGCGACCGCTCATGAACAGTAGCAAAACCAAACAACACCTTGATTTACAAAGCAATGCTTGGCATTCCACTGCGCTCGCCATCCTGGGACACAAGATGTTAAGTCTCAATATGTCCAGTAGTTACTCTGACTACAATGTCCTTCAATCCGAATCACAACAGTGCATTTAAACTGCTGTTTGACGGGAGAAATAGACATTGCGGTGGTACCCACCAAGACAGCCTCTCACATATTAGAGACATACTACCAGTAAAACACAAAAACCAAAAACAAACAAAAAGCTAAACCACACTTGTAATGTAATTTGGGCCTTATGGCGTAGATCATATGGCATATTGTATACTAATAATAAATAAGTGTTTTTCTACTAATATGATATAAATATCGTTAAAAATAAAATTGAAATTGTCTTATTTCAATTATACTATATTTTTTACGGTGGTCGCGGGTTCGAATCCCAGGGCACACCTCTGACTTTTCGGAGTCATGTGTGTATTGATAGTCAATCACCATGCACTAAAACGGTGAAGGAAAACATCATGAGGAAACCTGCATACCATAGCGATTTATAAAAAATTCTATGGTATGTAAGTCCGCCAACCCGCACTAGGCTAGTGTGGTGGACTATATGGCCTAAACACTCTCAATCGAACTCTCGATTGTATAGTAGGCCCGTGCCTTGCAGTGGGACGTATATGGGCTGATACAGATACAGATCTTTTTTACAGTTTCTCTAACTATGTAATCTAAGCGCGCTCTCAAGCTCGAGCCGAGCGCTCAAGCCACTGCTCGAGCGTCGAGCGCTTTAGTCGAGTCCCGACTCGAGCACGAGCAATCTGCTTGAGCGTCGACTCGAGCGTTTAAGCGCCGACTCGAGCTTTTTTACAACACTGTGCGGTACCCTATATGTGGTCCAAAAAAAAATACTTATGTCACCGCCAATTTGTATAATATGATTGCCGAGGTTTCTTGGGATGACCTATTTCAAATTAAAGATGCGAATCAAAGCGTCGACTACTTTTATAATATCATATATGGTATGTTTGACGCATGTATTCCCAAAAAAAGACGGAAAGGTACACTCAATAGCCGGTATCCAGTTTGGTTTACTCGTGATATTATAAATGACATAAAATTAAAGTTAAAACTCCACCGAAACTGGAAATGTACTAAATCCGAAGACGCGTATCAACTGTTCTCTGACTTGAGATCCGACTTAAAAGCTCGTATAGCTGTCGCTTATGAATCCCACTTAGCCAATATAGAAGATAAAATTAAGGTGAATCCCCGTCAGTTTTGGCGCCATATATCTTGTTTACGGTCTAAGGGTGGTTTTGAACCTAAGTTGGAATATAAAGGCAACACTGTCAGCGGAGCTAAAACTGCAGAAGCCTTTGCTGATTTTTTCTCGAGTGTATTTCTCCCAGATGCTCCTAAACTAGATCATTCAAATATAAAGCAGTCTTCGCTCTTCTCGAGCAGATACGTTGATATTAGCGAAATTACTACTTATGACGTGGAAATGGGAATTCGAAACCTAAAAGCAAGTAGTTCAATAGGGCCCGACAGCATTCCTCCCTGGCTTCTGAAGGCAAATGAAACATCCTTTATCGAACCCCTAAAGCACATATTTAATTTAGCATTACACATGGGTCATTACCCTTCTCATTGGAAAACCTCAAGAGTGACCCCAATACCAAAGAGTTCCAAAAACACGTGTGTTGAGGAACATCGCCCGATTGCTATACTGTCCACGCTGGCTAAAATATTCGAACAAATTCTTCATACAAAAATCTATCAGCAAGTTGAACCATTCTTTTGTAACGAGCAGCATGGTTTTAGAAAGAAGAGATCAGTCGACTCTAATCTTCTCATCATAACTGACTACATCTCATCCAGACTTGATCGCGGCATACAAGTGGATGTCCTTTACTTTGACTTTCGGAAAGCGTTTGATAGGGTTAATAATGACAAGCTGCTGGAGAAGTTATCTGCTGTGGGTTTATCTCCAATCATCCTCAGATTATTCGCTGACTACCTGCGAGATCGCCAACAATATGTGCGTCATGGTATATATGAGTCCCAGCCCTATCACACGCATTCTGGAGTCAGTCAGGGATCAATACTTGGACCGCTTTTGTTTATATTAATGGTTAATGACTTGCCCTCAATAGTCAAATATGCGAAATGTTTGCTCTATGCAGATGACATCAAACTTTTCCTTGAAATTAGATCGGAAGAAGACTGCCTTCTACTTAAATAAATTAGAGTTTAATCCTTCTAAGTGCTTCCAGATGACTTTTGGTCGTATGCGATGCCCAATCGCATTTAATTAAAAGCTTGGTACCAGTGAAATTCTGCGGGTGTCTACAATAAAGGATCTTGGTGTCACATTTGACCATAAATTAACTTTCCATGACCATATTGTAACGACAGTTAAAGAATCTTATCAACGCTTGGGCTTTGTACTTCGCACCTCGCATGATTTTCGCAACATAAACATAGTGAAATTAATTTTTAGTGCACTAGTTCGCAGCAAGCTTGAAGCGAGTGCTTGTGTCTGGCATCCCTATGAGAGCACATACACCCTTTTACTCGAAAAGGTCCAAAAGGCCTTTTTGAGATACCTATATAAACGTGTGCACACATATTATCCGCTCATGTATCCTACGAAATATCTACTGGGTTGCCTTGGCTATAATTCTTTAGAGGTTAGAAGATGGAAAGACCAATTAACAACCATGTGCAAGGTTCTAAGGGGTATGGTTGATGCTCCCGACCTGAATGGTGAATTATGTAAACTGTTTGTACCTAATAATTACTGCCGCGGCCGGAAACATAGATTATTCGCAGTTCCTACGTGTCGTACCGTGGCTCGTGCCAGGGGCCCTACTATATTCATCGAACGAACGAACGAACGAACGAAGGACCCTACTATATTCAACGAAACGAAGTTCGAAACTTCGGACAAACGAAGTTTTTTATACGATACGAATGTATATATATAACGTACACCGTAACTATAAGTCTATGGTTACGACCATAAATCAATAACGACCATAAGTTTTATGTAGGTACATTCGTATCGTATATAAACTTTGATCATCCGAAGTTTCGAACTTCGTTTCGTTGAATATAGTAGGGTCCTTCGTTCGTTCGTTCGTTCGTTCGATGAATATAGTAGGGCCCCTTGTCCCCAATACCGCGAACTCTCACCGCACTCAATGCTCTCCTGAATAGTGCACCACACTGTGATTTATTCGCAGATGAATGGAAGGTGATCCTGTCGGAATGTTTGTGCTACTGTGAAGCGAATGCGTGATGTATGTATGTATCTTTGTCTACATGATATTTTGATATGTAAAGTTTTTCTTTTGTGTTATGGCTACATTTTTTTCATTAATTTTTTATATTTTATAACTTAGATATAAGTCAAATATTTTGTTTTATGTTTTCATTATTTAATTTTTTTTATATAGAATATTTTTTAAATTGTTATTAATTAGTGTAATTGGTGTCAACCGTACTAATTTAATAATATAAATAAATAAAATAAATAAATAGAACTGATAAAGTTTTGTTACTGTGTTATGATCATGTTCTACAATTAAATATTGCGTTGTATTCTTTGGAATACACTTTGGACACTGTACACTACGGAGGTACTAATGAGGTCATGTGTCTACTATCCCCACGTCCCGGTTTTCCCGGTAGCACCTCTGCGTACCGCTTCTGGGAAAAAGGCGTGAGTTTATGAATGTACTATATCCAGACTGTAAACCGAAATTACAATTACGTAAAATACTACATTACGAAATACGTTTATACGCAAAAACAAAACTCTAAAAAATTAAAAAAAATATATTAATATACTCTTTCATTAAATACGCGAAAACTAAATATTCTTTAAATCCAACCCAGCTACAACTCAATCGTGGTCACAAAAAGCTTTACAAAACAACCGTGTGAATATAATTACGACAATTTAGATGTACTAAATAATGAGGGGTTTCCGTGAGTTACGACGGTCACCGTCGAAGACACAAACCACTCGCGTCCGAACAATTAGGCACGGGGTCAATGGACGCTCACTTATGTCACTTAAACTACGAGACTATGCATTAGTCTAAACGTTGTACCGTGTGAAATTTTAAAATTATTCAATTTTGTGGGGTTTTACAGTGCCTAAAAATGTTTGTCGAAATCCAACTATTGGGTTACACGATATGTAAACTTTATCATTCTGCTTATAAAACACTTTCGGCAGAGTTGATTACAGCGAATGGTACAGATAATAATTTTTAAGTTTAAATCTATTAAAATAAAAATGAAACTAGACAACGTTTTCAAAATACTGTTCTTAATTTACGAATAGTTTCGTATAAAATGTCGGCTTCTCGTCCTTACGTATCGGCAAACCGCAATTATTGTTTTCTTCAAAACGTTGCGGTTGCAATAATCTGCTTTATTTCTTATTATTGTTCATTACTGACCATTTTGCGAATAACGGAACATTTACCTAGATTACTACGTCCCCAATTTTATTTCTGGAGAACATAAAACATTGTGGTCGGTAATCGGCACAGCAATAACTTTTTACAGAGAAAAATACTGTATACTTTTAATAAGATCACTCAAAAGACAATAATTTAACTCGTACAACCGTTACAACTTACAACACTGCCCACCCGCCTATGTCAGCGGTGAAAAAGAAGTGACCAAACATAAAAAGCAAGGCAACAATGTCAACACTCAACACTACAGAGGAAAAAAGCATTGTAATTCACCTGTCACTTAACACTCATGTACAATACGTACTGCACACAAAGTGGGACAAAAAGACCCGACGGCCACGCGTACCATTAACCCTTCAAACGGGCACATGCGACCGAGACAATGTTTTATGGAGGTAGCACTTGTTTTTTCACATTCGACACGCAAACGGCTACGTGATGAGATTTAGGTGAAGATGTAACAATTTATAGACGCGATAAAGTTAACAAAAACATGCGCGCCCGTATGCCTTCGGAATAATAATGACGTTGTATGCAACTTTCGGTGTTGTCAACAGGAACAAGTCTTTATTACTGTAATTTACATATAATTGGTAAGGAAAACGACCAAGTGACACCTGGTGAATCGCCGTTTATTAGAAAACTGGGGTATGAAAGGCTTGAGGATTGAAAGGCATTTCTACAGATAAGATTATCTCGAAGACTAATGAATGCAAAACATAGTATCCGTTGATTTTGTATAAGAATGAACATGACAATATTCGACGTCATTAAAACGTTCCAATACAAATGTAATAGAGTAAATATGCATCAGCCCATAAAACAAATAATATACAACATGTAATCGATAACTCAAAGAAACAAAATACTTCATTTTATCACCCATAAGCACTGTAGGAACAAGATAGCACCGATAGCCGTTATCATCTTCAAAGTATGTTGTTTCAAATCGCATTCAGTAACACTAACTGGCGTATCTGCACTCTATTTCATAAATAAATACATCGACCTCAAAAACCACTTACTATCTTGCACTAAAATAGTATTAGTAACCTGGTTATTATTAGACAAAACATTTTCTAAAACAACTAGGGAGTCCTCCACGATAAAGCCAGATCGATGGGCATCAAAACGCTTTGAAATATTATAGACCTTATAAAAATAGAGATTTCGTCACGGTTCCCATGACCCTTTGCGTTATCTTTCAAAATTTATTTTTTTACTGTCAAAAGAAATCGGATTTTTATAATGACCGCCCATTAGTTATTTCATTACGAGATCCCACGATGGGAGCCCAAACCACGCCAAAAATATGATTAAATTTTAAAAACCTGTTCCAGGCTCCAGAATTCATTAGTAAGCATGTCTCACGGCAGCTATAAAGTGCAATGCACACTGCTACCAGATTGCATCGCTATGCGTATCAGATGCAAAAATACAGTTATTTATTTTGTCTCTTTGTACACCTGGCTTATAAACGTAACTAAATACGGGAAAAAGTACAAATTGCGATGTTATCGCTCAGTTTAATCTCATACAGTGAACCAATGGGATGAAGATAAAAAGTAGAAAGAAAGGCCAGTGCAAAAGACATATTTTGTATATTTTATTTGATAACAACTGAAAACGTGAGATTCCATCTTGAAACGAACGCGAGGTATTCATGATTCAACTTCCAAAAGTAAATAAATAATTCATGTAGATTTGAATTTACCTATACCAATTTTATTACAACGCTGTATTTTTTTGAATGAAATTAGCTTCAGAATATAATCCGTCATTATGACTGCGAATAAAATATTGATTTGTATAAATTAAAGATTAAGATTGATTTTATAACGATATGTGCATGACATCAACCTCATCACCACCTTTACTTGATTAAAAAACACATTTGATGTCAACAACAATATTGTATCATAATATTACTACAAAGTGTAGAAGAGCACTGAGAAAACCAGAACTCAAACTTGATTTGTCATAATGAAACTGTGTTATTTTTACATAGGGAGGAAAACCGGGATACCTAATTCATGCATTGCAAACATATTAACAATGACAGTCATCATCGCACGATCAATACAAACCCAACAATCATTTTCAAAATATTTCCATACCAGAAATGACATAAGTGCATGATCCAAATACAATCTTATCAAATATTTATCACTTATCGCACCTTCAGACACAAGTATACGTTGAGGTAAGGCATGGAGGCGATAAGAAATATTAGGCGAACCGGCAAAGTTATCGCCATTTTAATTAGTTCTGTATAAGAGGGCATTTATCGCATTCTAATAATCGATTAACATATTTATGGTATTTAAAAACACAAGGTAATGTATATTATATATAGTATTGCTCGTCGGTTGGCCTGTTTGATTTTGCTATTGTGTCGAAGTTGCACGAAGTACGAAAGTTCTAAAAGTTTCTTACTTTTAAAAATCAATCTATTCTCTATGGATCTTATTACTCATTCCGAATATAGTCTATTGCCATCTACGATACTGGTACTGTAGTACTCTACAAAATGTTCGAATCCATTACCAGGCACATTCATACAGTTTTACGCACGACGTTCGAACATTCGTCGTCGTGTAAGATCATAGAGTAACCCCCCTGAAATTTAAACATTCAATAGGACACTTAAAAATCCTTTGGAAGGTATGAATGTAAAATGACGAGTGAGCAATCTGTAGCCGATAGAGATGATTATAATTCTTGAGGATGTATCCTTTTAAAGTATTCGATTAATGAGTCCGTGCCATGCGTTCTGCAGTTTTAACGAATATTACTAAGCCGTCTCACGGTTGGGCAAACGTTTTTACTACTTGTTTCCATCCTAACTGTTACCGATGAAAAACCATCGCGAGGGACATTACAATGCCATTGCGATCTAAACAAAATATCTATTCTATCTGAAGTCTGACGGACCTCAGTCTTTTCAATCGAACTATCGAAGGAATTCAATGTCCACAATGGTCGTATTAGGATTACCACTAACGGTATTAGGAATGAAGAGAGTCATACGTAGATCATACCCTAAGTCACGTAATACCTTACAATGAAGCGAGTCAAAAACACAAAAAAATTAAAACTAAATGAGTTAAAACCGATTTTGGCGCTAAGGCAAATTTGAAACAACTCAATGAGTTAAAACCGCGTTTGGCGCAACCGGCGCGTTCGGTAAGACGGCGCGCGGATCCGGTTCTGCGATGAGTCAGCGCGACCTCCCGGCGACCTCTCCGCAGCCTCTGTGTCCTCTGAGTTTGTAGCGGTTTATCAACTCGCATATTGTTGAATTTATCATCTATTGGATTGCGTTAAAGAAGTGATATAGATTTAGAAATTAGTACAGTTTAGAAATCTTTGATGAAGGCCTACAGCTATAGGTGGGCTCCGAGTGCCTTGGTGGCGCAGTTACATTACGGTATGATTACAAAGCTGAGATCTCGGGTTTGAGTCCCAAATCGGGCAAAGTGATGTTGAATTTTTATATTCACTCTCAGCCCGGAGTCAAGAATTTGTGCCCGATATAGCGATAGGCTCGCCCCTATCACATTGTGGGACGGAACACACAAGAGGAATCGTAGTGTAGACGAAATGTGGGTGTCCTGGTAGCAGTTAGCACCTCTGCCAACCCCTTATGGGAAAAAGGCGTGAGTTTATGTATGTACAGTATGGCTCTTATAAGTGGTTAGTATAAGATTATGCGATGACACAATTATGAATTTTATACCTTAAGTTACGAAGAATACTATATCGGTGAGTGCGTGATCATTATTCATAGGAGTGAATTACTTTTTCGCTGATTTATATTCCGTGACGTGCGAAAACCGCAGCTTATTAAAGGAACATGATATTTTCAATCAGTGAACAAACAGTCCTGGTTTAATACTAGAAGCCGACTTTTACATGGAAAATAAAATAATTTATATTCCATTACTTACTTAATTCAGAAAATATTCAGAAATAGCACCGTTGTTCTTATAGAATCTAAATGCAACACCTTGTCTAGAATTAAAAAAATATACTCCTTCATCATTTTAATACGTATGGCGATACACAGTATCAAACCTCAATATGTCTATATGAAGAACATAGCAATGCACATCTGTCTAGTTAAATGAAGCGTTTAAGAGCGGATGATAGTCCTGCCGGAGAAACCGCTTGTCACGTGCCCTGTCGCTCGCACACCGACGGGGAAAATTACTTTAATACAAGGCACGCTAAAAATGTATTAAAACTAGTAATTTGATGTTAATCCTATACTTTTTTATGACAGCTACGACGGACAGCAGCAAACGGTAAATGCCTGCCCATGACCACAGGTATGATCTGTAGATTTTAATGCTTGGCTGTTCATATAAAGTGTAAATACAACTTCACATCAGTGTCTTGTGAGACAGCTTTACAATCATATTTAATTAATTAACGTTCGAGTTATTCGCAATTTTTAATAAACTACTGACTATTCTCACTTACACGAGTTTAATGAATCTATGCATCGTAAGACATTTGATAAATGTAATCATAGAACCAAAAGAATCCCGGATTCAAGTTGAGAAAGCTCGAAGCTAAGCAACACAAAGCTAAAATTTTTAGTATTTCACTAGCAATAACATGTACAAACACCACAACTTACACACATAATATTTACAATCAACAAGTGCCTACTCTCAAACATAAATCAACACATACAACCAAAAAACTCTGTTAAAGTAGCATAAAACATCAAACACTTTCAAAAGATTCAACAGGCGATTAAGCAACCAGTGAAGTTTCCACGCGTGTTCACAATCTCTATGCAACATAGTCCAACAGTGGGCGGGGCGCATCACCACGCCAATTTAATCTCTGTTTAATTAAGACATGGCCGCGAATTAAATTGCAGTCCACGAGTGTTACACAGACCTAAATACCAATTAATATAGATACTTTATTAAAAGAAACGTTTTAATTGTGCCCAAACACGATAGCTCGCTAACGATCTCTTTCTATGCGGACTTAAATATTGGCTATGGGTGGCAATTAGCTTAATAGCAAATTTTTCTGCTCAGCGAAAGTGCTCGTTACGGCTCAATTTTAGTTCAATTTTCTCGGAGTAACCGCCGGTTAAGCGGTGATTAATATCACTTAGATATCGTGTTCGTTCGTGTCCTAGTATGGATAGTCTCGCAGGTCACCTGTCCTGACGCTGATCAGTTCATTATGATCAGTAAGATAATTGGCCAATTTCCTGCATTTTTCAATTTTGCTTCACAATTTCATTATAACAAATTTATAATAAATATTTTAAATAATACATAATTGCTAAACTGGGCTAGACTTATTTAACATGGCAATATAAGTTACTTAATAAACTTATTTTCTAAAAATTATATTTTCCGATACGAATTAATCATTTTATGTCAAGTCCAATCCATTTAAATTTTCCGCACGACTAAAGTTTTCGCTGAAATAACATTCTATTAGTTTCTACTTCAAATAAGTTACGGGATCCCATTAATTTTCTCTTCAATTATCCTTTAAAAGGCGTTTAATCCAGCATTTATCATAACAGACTGTCGGCGTGTCACAGATAACATTTGGAGCGTCAGTAGGCCACACACGTCATTCGCAGCAGTTCGGTGATGCGTTTATGTAACGGTTGACAGGTGCGCGCGCATCGGCGAGTCGATGCCACCACGCGCTCCGAGCCCCCAGGTAATTACAAAGCTTATTTATATTATCTTCATAGCTTCTAATATTGGCCCATTGGTTTGCATGTCAGCCATGAAGTTGTACAAAGTTTCAAAGGCGGCATTCCGCTTGACATTACATTTTATCGAAATTATTAGTCCTATAAACTATTAAGAAGCCAGCCTGCGAGCGAATATTAAACACCATCTGCACAACTATTAACATACTTGTAACTCGAGTCATGTGAATTTCTAACTTATGAACTTATTACGAGGTGTACAAAGGAGTAAGCATTGCCCTTACTAAGCTAAGGATTGTTGAATTTTCTCCCAATCACACAAACCTGATAATAATTTCAACATTAGTCTATATCAACACGTCCTTATAATAAAAGAAAACTGATTCTGAAATACCTTCATACGTGGATCGTTGGCGGTAAAATTAGAAGCAAACATTACTGTATTTTTTTTAATTTAAAGTTTAATATTCCACGATATGATAATGTTGACTTTATCCACAAATACAAGTAAAAGCGCAATTACCGGCGGATAACCGGATACCCGACACAAGTATGGTCGTGTAATTAGACGCAGTTGATGGCTTGTCACATAATTGACAGACCTTTCGTTTGTGACGACCTAGAATATTAATCGATGTCCAAACGTGGACGTAAAGTATGAACATCGTAAATTAACGGTCAAATGTCTTTAATTTTATGGGTAATTGTTCATGCTGCAAATTAAGTTTTAATAGCGCTAATTTCTTTTTTAATCATATATTTTTTTATTTTACCAACAAATTACTAATTCACCACACATTTCCTACGCTACCAATTGAAAGACAGTTTAAGCCAGACATAATTTATTGTTATTTTAATACAGACAGCTAATAATTACACGCTTATAACTGAACGCATCTTTTTTCACATTTCCAATTTCCGCACGTATCAGGCGTGAGTTATCACGTCTCGCGTTGAAAGTAATATTTCATATCGCCACATCCACTACTAATCATTTATACACGTAGTGCTGTCGAGGCGGTTAGTAATTGCAATCCCGTGCATTATAATGTTTATTTAAAACACTATAATTTAAATATGCGTACTTCCCGCCATCATTTAACTAACAAAAAGGTTACTGAAGTGCGCGTCCCTCTGCGCCCTACATAACCGTTCCCCTTACCACCTGTCCTTATAAAAACTAAACTACAACAAAAAACCACATACACATAAAAAAAACAAGTATGCAAAGAAAATAAACGGGCAGTATTAAAAACAATTATGTTTATATTAAGAAAACAATTATACGTGATTAACGTATATCACTTGTGGTACGAATTACGGGAATGTTATTCGATAAAAACAATTATAAATTAAAAGTATAAAACATCTGTTATGTAAGTTTTATTCTCGCCTCGTAATGCTTCACATATAAATTAGGTCAATTTATAATAAGACAGATGTTCATATTGAATAAAATAAATGAAATGGTCTAAATTAGGAATGCCATCAGTTAGTAGGACAAAGAAAATGTTCACAAAGAAAACGAAATTATACGTAGGTACTTAAATGTCGCATCATTAAAGTCAGGAATTAAAAACCTATATCCTCGGAAATCATTACAAATTAATGCGCAGGATACCGTATGCAAAAGCAGGAATATTAAATTAAATAAAGTTGTGCGGCGTCTCGCTGAGTTCTTAATTAAAGACCATTAAAGTCCAATTAAGACCGACGGCATGCAAGGCCCGGGGCGTGCTTAACAGGTCACACAATTAAGTGTTAAGGCCGCCATAGAATACCGCATACTCAGTGACCCGGCCACAAACGATATCGCATTTCAGGGACCGTAGAATTATTACATTATACACAAATGCCGAGAGAGTAATGCAAACACTTAAATGTTAATTAAGTATAACAAATTGTACTGTGTATGAAATGTATGCAAGTTTTGCTTACCGCCATTGGTTATTCAGTCTGCTTCTTAAAATACGTAAGAGCCATTTTTTATGCAAGGAATAAATATGTATGATGGAATTATGACATGTTTTTAGTGAAATTGAAATGAAATTACAGTGAATGAACAGTTCTTCAAGCAAGTACAATAGTTGCTTAAACGTAATGTTACAATAAAACCATAAAGAAGCTATTGTCTGACGGAGTATTTACAGCTATTTAAATTGCAAATTATTTTTTTATTTTTACTACTGTAAATTTTATTCAAACAAAAGAAAAAAAAAAAAGAAAAAAAATTGCGAAAAAATTGCGAAAAAGTAATGGTTTTCTTATTTCTTCCTGTTAAGTTTTACGGCATACGAATACATTAGAATATATTTTCCCTATATTACATTTTTTTTAATATACCTAACCTAAAACACAAGAAATATCATAGAAGCTTCGAGACTAAAAGCGACCCTCTTGCTTCATGCGTGTATAGTCAGAAAAAACAACATCCGTCGAATTTATAGCTTATGTTTATGGAAAATAAAAGAATGGATCTATCCGCATCAAGAAAACAAAATCTACAACTTAGGAAATCATTTCAGACAATAAACAGAAACAATAAAAACATTAGCAGATTATAATGTGTAATAAATATAAGATAATACCTTTTTGCAACTGCATTTTATATGAAAAATGCTTACTACTATGGCGAAACGTTTATACCGTTAAAATGATAAAGTAGGCACGTAATATGAACAATCGTCAATTAATTTGTGGCGGACCTTATCAGTCACATACATTAAACATTCACACAACAATCAATAACACACAATAAATACATTAAACATTACATAATAAATACAAAACTTCAAACAAATAAATCAAATTCTTCAACAAACAAACATACTGTCGTCACACGGAATAAAATGTTTTTATATAGTTCGATAAACGCGCCGACCGCCCGGCGTCGTAGGTAGTTGCAAGTCGTGACGTACCGGCGCCGACGCAGCCGGCCGGCTCACTTCGAACAATTAGTCAGCTGTCGCTCGCTATACACGTTACGTAGTTATCCATAGTTCTCGCCTATATTCACTGTCGCGTTGATAAAACTGTTCACGCAGTACATAGTGTACAGTGCGCTTTAACCAGCTGTTGTAGCTAACGAGCTATTCCTATTGTAAGGACTATCGCTTCACTCCTTCCATTATATAGTGCTTAGTGTAGTGCACAGACATTAAGTGTGTGAACTTTGGACTCTTGTGAACCTCATATTCTGACTTTTGTAGCTGTTAATTTTGTGTTTAATGTGTATGTAGATATTGTGTTCTAGTGCAATATACGCTGAACCTGTGTGTAGAACTTTTTATTATTTTACCTACACTCAGCTACCACCGGCTCACATAGGTGGCCTACATCACACCGCCTGCTATACCACTACACACCCACACCCTATAATTGGTGACCCCGAAGAACATGTCGGATACAAGCAGCGATTCGGTGAAAACCGTTGGTTCAAAACGTGGCGAGAACATTACCGTGCGCCGTGCGCAAAAAGTGCGGGTGTCTACTGAACGACATGAGACGTCGACTGGTAACCGCGCCTTCAATTTAAAGGTACCGCAATTCTCTCCAGATGATCCCGAGATTTGGTTCGCCCTATTGGAAGCGCAGTTTGCTTGCCTGGACATCACCGATGATGATATCAAATTTACCCACGTCATCAACAATCTGGATATCCACCATGCAAAGTCGGTAAAAGATGTCATTATCAACCCTCCACCTAAACACAGGTATTTAAAAATAAAGTCGGAGCTAATAAAGAGACTTACAGCTTCCCATGAACGCCGGATCAAGCAGTTGCTCACACACGAGGAGCTTGGTGACCGCAAACCATCTCAATTCCTGCGACATCTACAGGACTTAGCCGGATCGTCAGCTCCAGAAGATTTTATTAAGTCGATTTGGGTGAATCGTCTACCCATAGCTACCCAAAGTTTAATAGCGTCGCACCCTACTGATTCGTTGGATCAATGCGCAGATCTTGCAGATCGTATACACGAACTGACGACACCCTGCGGGCCTTCCACATCTGCTGCGTTAACGACCACGTCCGTTCCAACGAACCATGCAACCGAAATTGCTGAGCTCAAGCTAATGGTGGAGACCCTAGCCAGGAAACTAGACGACTGCAGTCGTCAATCATGTTGTGGACGTTTCAGGCGTTCGCGTCATCATGAAAAACGATCTCCATCCTCATCGCGAAGCTCATCAAGATCACAGTCGAGCTACAGACACTATCCAGTCTGCTGGTACCACGCGAAATTTGGCGCCGATGCCAGGAGATGCGTTAAGCCCTGCAACTTCAAGACATCGGGAAACGCGTCAGGCACTCGTTGATGGCGACGAACGATTGCCCTAACAATTCCGGTCGCCTGTTTGTCACGGATCGCGCTACCAACATGCAATTTTTGGTGGACACGGGGAGCGACGTCTCCGTATATCCCCGAGCAGCAGTTCCTGAACGCCGTGAGCAGACGAAGTATCAACTGTGCGCAGCCAACGGGACGGTGATTGACACGTATGGCTTTATAGAACTTAAGTTAGATTTTAATCTGAGACGTGACTTCCAGTGGAAGTTCATCGTAGCCAATGTCACTAAAGCTATTTTAGGCGTAGATTTTTTAAGTAATTTCAACCTTGTTGTAGATTGTAAGTCTAAACGCCTAATAGATAATACAACTTCATTGTCATCACGAGTATCCATTGGTAAGCATCATGTAGCGTCTATTAAAGTGGCTACAGGCGAGACTAAGTACCATCGCATTTTATCGAACTATCCCGAGATTACGAGACCATCAGGTACACCACGCATTACACGTCATAGCGTAGTTCACCACATTAGGACCACACCTGGACCTCCAACCTCATGCACACCTCGCAGATTAGCTCCAGACAAATTAAAAATCGCCAAAAACGAATTCCAATTGATGCTTAATAACGGCACCGCACGCCCATCTGAAAGTCCCTGGGCATCACCGTTACACCTGGCGCCTAAGAAGGATAACGGCTGGAGGCCTTGCGGTGACTATCGCATGCTGAACGCGCGGACCATTCCAGACCGTTATCCCATCAGGCATATACAGGACTTTTCCCATAATATTGCTGGTTGTCATGTTTTCAGCACGATTGACCTTGAAAAGGCGTACCACCAGATTCCAGTCTACGAGGATGACATCATGAAGACCGCCATCACAACTCCGTTCGGCCTCTTCGAGTTCCCGTTCATGACGTTTGGGCTGAGGAACGCAGGCCAAACTTTTCAAAGGTTCGTGGACGAGATGACGCGAGGCCTCGACTTCTGTTTCGCATATTTGGACGACTTTCTGGTCTATTCACGAACAGAAGCTGAGCACGAGGTCCACCTGAAGACGCTTTTTCAGCGAATGACGGATTATGGCGTTTTAATTAACACCTCTAAGTGTATTTTCGGCGCTCCTGAGGTTACCTTTTTGGGTTATCGGATCTCAGAGGCAGGAACCAAGCCTTTAGAGTCCAAGGTCGAGGCCATTAAGGACTTCCCCAAGCCAAAGACAGTAAGGCAATTGAGGCGATTTTTGGGGATGCTGAATTTTTATAGGCGTTTTGTACCCAATGCCGCAAGAATCCAAGCACCTTTAAATGCATTGCTCACAGGCTCGGTCAAAGCTTCCCATCCCATAGACCTCACGGGGGAATCACTGGCCGCATTTGAACAATGCAAAGAGAGTTTGTCTCAAGCTGCATTACTCGCCCACCCAGACTGCAAAGCGCCTCTCGCGTTGGTAACTGATGCATCCGAGGATGCAATGGGCGCAGTTTTACAGCAGTTGAAAGACGGCCTATGGCAACCTCTTGCATTCTTCTCGAAGGCTCTGAGTCCTTCCCAAAGGAAATACTCTCCGTACGACCGCGAGCTTCTGGCAATATACCAAAGCATTAAGCACTTTCGCTATATGCTAGAAGCTCGTCACTTCGTAGTTTATACGGACCACAAACCTCTTTGCTACTCTTTTCAGAACCGGAAAGATAACTGCTCACCACGTCAATATCGTCATCTGGACTTCGTCGCACAATTTACCACGGACATACGACACATTTCTGGTAAAGATAATGTAGTCGCGGATACCTTGTCGCGAGTTGACGAAGTGCAGATGCCTATTGACTTGGACCTTCTTGCCTCATCACAAGCGTCAGATTCGGAACTAACTGAACTCTTAAAGGCAGATTCCTCACTCCGCTTAAAAAAGTTATCAGTTCCTAACACTCGCACTGAAGTTTATTGTGATGTTAGCACTTCTTCGCCAAGACCTTTCGTCCCAAAACCATTAAGGAAACAAATATTTGACCATCTCCACAGTTTCAGCCACCCGGGCGCCAACGCCTCTGCTAAATTGGTAGCTGAGCGCTTTGTTTGGCCAGGCGTTCGTAAGGATTGTCGGGAGTGGTCACGTAAATGCCTTGCTTGCCAGCGCGCTAAGGTCCACCGGCATGTATCCTCACCATTCGGTACATACGATTTGCCCCGAGCGCGATTTTCTTTCATCCATGTGGATATAATAGGCCCACTTCCTGTATCGCAAGGATTTAAGTATTGCCTAACCGTTATGGATCGTTTCACACGCTGGCCAGAAGCAACACCGATGGTAGACATGTCAGCCGAAACGGTCGGTAAAGCATTGATATCCTGGATATCCAGATTCGGATGTCCAACCGATGTCATTACTGACCGTGGCCGACAATTCGAATCTGCGCTCTTCCAATACCTTGGAAGAACGATAGGTTTTAAACATCGGCGAACTACCGCCTACCATCCGGCATGCAATGGCCTCGTGGAACGATTCCACCGGCAATTAAAAGCGGCGATTATGTGCCACGCCGACGCAAATTGGGCGGATACAATAAATCTTGTTCTGCTTGGGATAAGGAGTTCTTTTAAGGAAGATCTTCAAGCATCCTCTGCAGAGCTGGTTTATGGCGAGCCGTTGAGGATGCCGGGAGACTTTTTCCAGTCATCACCTCCCAATTCAACAGACATTTCAGATTTTACTACCCGCCTTCGCAATTTTACTTGCAAATTGCAACCAGTACCTGCTTCACGTCACAGGGACAACAAAATTTTTATTCATAAAGACCTTATGAATTCATCACATATATTTTTAAGGGATGACTCTGTACGTGGTGCTCTTCAACCGCCATATTCAGGCCCATACGAGGTAATCGAGAGAGGGGATAAGACATTTAAAATATTAGTAAAAGGCAAAAATGTCACAGTCACAATAGACCGCCTCAAACCCGCATATATGCTAGCCAACCATCCTAATATCCAGACCGAAACCCCATCTCCATTTTTTTCACCATCAATTTTACCAACATCTTATGAACCTGAAGTTCAACCAGACCATACAAGCCTGAGTCTTAAAAAGACGCGTTCTGGTCGGACAGTCCACTTCCCAGATTATTATCGCCCGTAGTAACGGTCTAGGGGGGGAGTGATGTGGCGGACCTTATCAGTCACATACATTAAACATTCACACAACAATCAATAACACACAATAAATACATTAAACATTACATAATAAATACAAAACTTCAAACAAATAAATCAAATTCTTCAACAAACAAACATACTGTCGTCACACGGAATAAAATGTTTTTATATAGTTCGATAAACGCGCCGACCGCCCGGCGTCGTAGGTAGTTGCAAGTCGTGACGTACCGGCGCCGACGCAGCCGGCCGGCTCACTTCGAACAATTAGTCAGCTGTCGCTCGCTATACACGTTACGTAGTTATCCATAGTTCTCGCCTATATTCACTGTCGCGTTGATAAAACTGTTCACGCAGTACATAGTGTACAGTGCGCTTTAACCAGCTGTTGTAGCTAACGAGCTATTCCTATTGTAAGGACTATCGCTTCACTCCTTCCATTATATAGTGCTTAGTGTAGTGCACAGACATTAAGTGTGTGAACTTTGGACTCTTGTGAACCTCATATTCTGACTTTTGTAGCTGTTAATTTTGTGTTTAATGTGTATGTAGATATTGTGTTCTAGTGCAATATACGCTGAACCTGTGTGTAGAACTTTTTATTATTTTACCTACACTCAGCTACCACCGGCTCACATAGGTGGCCTACATCACACCGCCTGCTATACCACTACACACACCCCACTCTATAAATTTGTATGAAGATTGAGTACGGTTGACTCGATTTAAATTATATTAATTTTATATTGTGAGTCTCGGGTGTCATGTTGCTATCATATGAAAACGTCATGCGCATAATCAATAAAATATTATTCTTAAGGAATGTTGGATATACGCAGACGGCTAAAAATACAACGAAAACATACTTGTAGTATGATGCTTTTACTTCTGTTTGACTTTACACCTACTTTTATCAAAGTAAGTTTTAAGTTAATATTTGAGTTTGTCCGGATTTTACGTCTAAATGTTTCCTCTCGAGTTAAAAAGTCAACTCTTTGTGCACTGTGGATAATATATTTTAATTCATTGCACCGATAAAACTAATGCTTTATAACAACTCCTTTTACTTAAATTGCGTACTTATATGAAGGTGGAATGAAAATAATTAAAAGGTAAGGGCAAGAAACGAAGTTGCTAAAAAGTTGTTAAGCCGAAGAAGACGAAGATTGTATCCCATTGTTTTTTAAGGATCTGTGTGCTTCTTTTCAGGTAAGAGCTCCAACAAACCGTATAATATAATGTTTGTTGCTCAGTAAAACAGCCCATGGCGGCCTACTTATCAGACACAATAGTTTAATTTATATTATATGCTCAATGGTTGAACGAATCCTATATCGATTCAGAAACAAAATTAAAAATAATACTTAATAGTTTAAAATCTAAACCAAAGTGAATAGAGAAAGCAAATAGCGAGCATATTAACGTTAACAATACCTATTAAACAAACTACGTCAATAAAATCAATTTGATGTCCCGTTACTCCGACTAGTTAAATATCGAACTATTGACATTTATCGATATCGACAATCGAAAGTAATCGTGAAGCCTCTTTCACCGATATCGAGTTTTATGCAAATCACTTATTGGCTATTGCCTATCGGTGTATTGTGAAACTGTATCGGCGTTGCCCTCGTTCCGGCTGACCGCTGCCCGTGAACATCGATTCGACAAACACGAATATCCAAAATGCACATCCCTCTCACTTTCATTGTACCTGGCTAATCAAACGCGACTTACATTCGTCCGTCATTGACCATACGAGGCCAATGTTGGATCCAGTTTGATTTAACACGCCTCAGTTCACTCATAATAGGCAGTATTGTCGATTGGATCAGTTTCGAATTATGGTTACGACAAATGTGATGGATATACGAGAATCTTTTTAATGCTAATAAGGAAATTGAGGACATTGAATTGAGCAAAATTCCATTCTTAACTAACCAGATAAGTCCATCACTGTCAACCAGTTATTAGAATTTCTTTAAGGAAATTGATGCATTTTTTCTAACTACTGATTGCATTTATAAAATCAAATTACACATAATTAGGTCTACAACGTGCAATACAATATTATCCATTCGTTTTGATCTTATCACAGCAAATTTTTGAATAAACTCTTAAGTACTGAACATTCATAAACGATAATAAATAATTAAGGTGCAGTTTTATTCATCGCGTTATAGGGCTTCCCTAAGGCTAATATTATCTTATCGCAAAGGTTGAGTAAAAATCATTCCTATGATCCCGGGTCCATCCACCATAGTGTGATGAGGCATCTCAGCAGGCCGGCATAATTGTATCGAATGTCTTGGGACTGTCGTCTGATGCCATTTGATACTCTGCCTGGATAGCATTCGCGCTTACCATCAGGAGCAGTGTTGTCTCAATGACGGGCCAATTTAATTAAAAATGACCACTGTCAACCACGAGGTTATTTGCGTTAATGGCATACGCAACTTCATGCCTTATTATGGATTTTACTACAATATGTCCCGTTAATTTCACGTTTCAGTACAAAGTCTACATACAGGAACAGTATTTAGTACAATAACTAATTGCTAATTTTAGGTGGCCTCTGAAAACCAGCGCTGTTGTCTTTCCAATGACAATTATGCTGAGATGGCATCCCTTTGGCACGCACGTTTGAGAATTATTGTAGATATTTAGATACGTCTATGTTTTTCGTATTTATCTTTGTTATTGTCTCCTTCTGTTTGTAATTTCTCTGTTTTGTACTTGTACTGTATGTTTCGTACTATAATCGTGTCAATAAAAACTCTCTCCTTTCTATTTTTCTTCTAATTATCAGCATCCGCAGTCCAGTAATGAACACAGGTTTTTCACAGCAATTTTACTGTGAGTTACTAAAGCCAATTGTATGCAACAGCTTCTTGCAACCTTCACCCATTACAGCTGCTAACAACAAAGTTTATTATATATTGATTTTAGAAACATAACTTAAACATGTAGTTACACCATATTCATCGAATACTTATGAACAGGAGTTTCAATGTACAACATCTGTTTTCTTTTTCCTGATATCTATTTTTTTTTTGTTGGCGCGAACTGGAAATAAAATTTGGTAGCCAGAAGTCATGTGACTGCCAAATGTCAGTTCCACACATTTTGATCTTTATGCAGGCGTTCACGGCCACAGAAAAAATACATTTATCTAAGCCCCTAGATCATAGCGTCCAAGGGATAAACCCAGGTTTGCCGATGTTACATTTAAACTGACAATATGTAAATATTTGCGTGCAGTGGAAGTTTGAGCTTAGCAATGAAATCGAAGATATCCACTTCCAAGAATTAAGAATGATGATAATACAAGCAACATGTTTAGAAGGACTCGAACCCGCAACATGTGCGCAAAATATGCATCATCACTTCATGGAAGTTGTTCTATAATAACAATCAATATGTAACAGGAAAATATGACACAACATGAACTGTAATATTGAAATTATTTGTATTGCAAATTACGAACTTTTTAAGATTACAGGTTACTGCTATAAAATATTATTTATTATGTTATCGGTATATATTACTAACATCTAAATTGACTATACCTTCTGAAAATAACTTTAGATTACAATTCGTTTGAAAATTAAAGCGGCTTTTAAAAATACTAAAATAATTAGAACTTGCGATAACACCACAGAAACTACAGATACCAATTTGTACTCACATAAAAATATAAAAAACCGTAATATAAATCTTACCAACAGCTACAACTCTCAACACAAGCGTTATGTCAGAGCCTTAAAGAATCAAAACCAATGGAAAAAAATGGCATCCGTTATTGTTCGCTTAATTGTTTACAAGAATTATAAAGATAAAACCAATAATGTATTGCGTGCGCTAATGATGAACGCTTCGCAAAAAAAAACGCAAAAGTGGCCACGTGAAAAAACATCATAATTGCCACACGTATTTCAGGTGGTTCTGCCACGTCGCTGTAAGATATGTGGGAACGAAATAAATGGAGTTTTTGTACCGCAAAAACCCACTTACTTTATGATAGGTAGTCACCCTCGATAAACACCAACTGAACGGAATCAACTGTAAGTGATTTTCAGTCTTTGATGATAGATAATTTGTACGGGAGATAAATGTAGACGGGGAAGATACGACTTTTGAACCATTAACAATATTATTGACCGAACTAACAAAATATTTCCGTAACAAATCTACTATTCTTGTTTTGCATTATTAATATGCGACCCTTATTTTATTAATTTTACCCTACTTTATGTATAAAATGAAGAATATATGTTATGGAATTATTCTAATTTCACAATTGAATTGCAAAACCTGTGCGTTACATGGTTATTACAGGAGGTGCTTCGTAAAAACCGTACGGTAATCAACGCAACAAATCATAAATAAAAAAAAACATCGTGTAGAAAAACCTCAATAGGATACAAGAAATTAAATGCAAATTGAATACACTCGGATGAGTCAACAATATTTTACAGAAGACGTGTACGCGCATCGACTTGTATGCAAATGTTGAGTTATTGCCGAGACTGTTGCTTCAAGTGGACTCTCTAAGCACGCCATGTGCCATGTATATGGTAATTATGGTACGATGAGATTAATAGTAGCGCGTGTTAAGTTGCTTTTAATTGACCATGTAGGGATGAGCGGAGATCAGAGAAACTTCCCGCTCGTTTGTGTTGCAAAGTGCTCGCGATAATTATCGTTTGAAACGTTTAATATAACACCAGTAGCAGCGGTTGTAAAGTTATGGCAAAGTAACAAACATGCAAATTAGCACCACATAATCTTTAGCTGCAAGATGCTAATCATAAAGAAATACTTGTTAATCCTAAACGGCTTAGATCCGAATCAAATATTGATCACACAAGCTTTAATTGTTCTCTTGAGGAGATCAAACTAGAGGCTTCCTTTCTGCTCCATGCAGATTTTTAAAGATCAATACTATTCAATGTCCACAAAGCATCAAACTAACACCATCTTAGGTAGATTCTAAGAAATCTCAGTAACTAAGGTGTAGGGGAATTCTATACAGAACAGCGGCCCTAAAAGACATGATACGTGAAATACGCAAGCAGTGAGCATGAGTTGGGAATTAGCATACAAGTTACACCACGCACAGTGACTCCGCGTTGCGCAAGCCATGGCATGGCGTGCCGAGTGTCCTTCACGAGCTGCCACTCAGACGTGGCGACGCAAGTGCAGGTTATGGCATTATACGTTGTATATGCACTGTAAAATTCGTCTAAGTGTTCCTGTATATCGCTAATAGTGAAAAGCTATTTGACATCAAAGAGCACAGTTGGTAATGTAAAAGTATACAACAGATTAGTTTAGAATTAAGATGTAATGAGATAAATAAATAAATATGTACATCCAACAGTCACATACATAGTCCTGACCCAACACTAATATCGATGATCGAGATGTGGTGCCGATGTGACTTTAACTAAATAAATAAATTAATTAATTAAGTATCAAGTAGAATGATTCTTGAAAACTATCGTGGCAATATTTGCATGTAGAAGTTTCAAAGATGATATTATTCGGAATTTAAATTTATTCACAAATGTAACAAAAGCAGTTTTTTTTCTATAACAAGCAAAACAAAATTTTGCAACATAAATCCACCAATGATTACTAAACTAAGAAGATATTATTACTAAGATTATCTTGAGATGTTACGTCTATGTGACTATACTTGGTTGACTCAAACCAAACAAGCACCAAATCCTAAAATGTTTTATGATAATATGAACCAATAGAGAGCTATTTTTATGTACAAATGTCCAGTACTCTCCGGTGTTTGAGTCTAACCCCTATTATGATACAATAAGTAATGGTACTTTTTAAATTTCTAGTTTCGCATTGGTCAAGGATGATAAACGTGTTCTGAAGTGTTTGTATTGACCTAGTGACATGAGCCGGGTATTACAAATGAAATGAGCGTGCGATACAGGTGTTACCGAGGCCAGTCATCCATGCAAACACTTTTAGTTCAATGTCGAGGATCTACTCGTACTTTGATTGAAACACGCACGTATATGTATTATGCTTTTGTAAGTACTAATCACACCATATACCATCTGTTCTTTCTTTTCTTGTAATTACTTCATGGTTGCCGCAACTGTTATTTGTATTTTTTTTACTTGCTGTAAAAAGGAGTAGGTAATCATTATCTACAATAACTGGTTTTTTTTTCAGCCACAGGATTACTACTGAACATAGGCCCCGAGACTTTTAACTTATTGGATGCTGCCTGCAGCCTGCATCCAGCGTCTTTCTGCAATCATAGCTAGGTCATTGTCCACTTTGTAGACCGACGGTTGAGGCTCTGCTTGCCAGTACGTTGCTTCAACTCAAGAACTATTTGACAAATATAGTATTTGTTAAGCCTTTTTGGCTTCGTCCACTCCCAAATTGTATATAGTTAATAATACATGGGGACAAAACATATCCATGTTAAAAGAAAAACCTGTCTTTATTTTACCGTTACGTTAATTAATAACTGTTAAGATGTTAATCAACAAAATTATTCAACCATTGGATAAAGTGACATTTGCCATTAGTAAAGTAGCGCTCATCGGTCACCTAAAAAAATCAATGACTTTACTTATATAATATATTGACGATGGACAAGCCTGATGGAAAAATCTAATACATAAAAGTAAAGGTAAATGTCCACTTAGCAAATCGCGTCGAGTCGAGTAGTGTCGCGGGCACTTTAGTATTATAATATGAAAGCATGAAAGGATTGAACTGATTTTTTTTGGAGACTGTCCCGTCCTCTCACCCACCACTGTAACTCCTGTGAGCCAAGATCAACAGTGACACGCATTGTAATGACACTGAGCATTGAAGCTTGGCGAGTCTCCGGCAATGTCTAAAATGTCTTTAACCCGCAACGAAATCAATCAGAAAGTTACATTAATAGAAGTTGGAAATAAATTATTCTATATTTCCCTCTATGACAAAATGAGTGACAAAACAATGAACTAAAGAGGTAAATAACCTCAAAAAGACTTTTACAGCCGGAGAAGCGAGCAGTAAAGCACCACGAATCAAATCATTATTACATTTAAATGGGACCTATTATGTGACCTACTAAATTTGATTCCAGTAATAGTTATGGAAAAAAACAAAAACCAAAAACGAAGGAAAACATAAAAATTCGTCCTTGTTGGAAATTGTTGAACTGAATTAGTGTAAATCTATGGTCTCATGGTCCATTTATATAATCTGACTAATCTATCTAACCTTCTGGAAGCATTAAATACAGATTGCACAGCGTGACATCCTAGATGGTCTTTAATGGATGCTTAGCTTTAATCTGCAAAAACCTGACGGTCCGTGGGCGGACTAGTCAAAGCCTCGCAGAAAGTTTTTGTACATCTTTTTGCTAAGTTTTTAACCGTGTCCAGTGTCATTTCATTATTCCTATTACGTCAATGTCGAAGCAACGTTACGTGTACAATGACATATTATAAAGCAAATAGCCTTTAATCAGATAACGGCATCCATACCTTTGATATTCATCAGCAAGTTATTAGAAATCCGATAGTCTTATCTATAATTTTTATTTTTCTACTATGAAATAAGTTAATACTAGTTTAGATCTTTAATCCTAGAGCATTGATTTTTATTTTGGGGGAAACATTTTGGTGCCAATTGTTTGAATATATTTAACCCTATCGGCCGAATACTGGAACGAAAATTAATGTCATAAGTTGCGCTCAACTACGTTAATCTCATTCAAATGTACCGGCTAAGTGGGCCGTGCGCTGTTAAGAGGAACTTATTATGTATTTGAATGGCGTTCCAGTATTCGGGCGTATGAGTAGTATTGCTCATGTTGGTTTCAACTCAAATACACGTCGACGTTAAAATTAATAAAAGTGAGCTCTTCTAAATCAGAAACCTGCGTAACCAATTACTTTATTGATATTGAATATGAAAGCAATGTTCAAAGTCTTAAATTATTATCGTAAGCAACAAATCTAAGAAATCTCGGGGCCATGACTGAAATAGGATTCCGCAGCAACACGTGAGAAGAAGCCTGCAATCTGCATACATTGAACTGAATTTCCAAGAACTTTATCCGATCCTATGACGAACAATATTTATTGCAACGATATCATTTTTATGGGCAACTTTTACATCTAACATATGGTAAGCTAAAAATTCTAATTTTGAGCTGTATTTTATCCACAGATAAAAATACTCTAAATACATAAGGTAAAACCAGAATATTCTCAATAATACGAGCAAACGAGCGGTTGGCGTGTCCAGCGCGGCTAGAGAATCAACTGGGGATAATAAAATTGAATATTTTCAACGATTTAATTAAACGTTACGTCGATCAAACGTGATGCCAAATAGATTTCACCGTTTGCTGTCAATGTGTTCGCAACAGACGCAGACAATTTCTTAATTCATTAACTATTTTAAATAATAATAAATAACACCCAACAGTCACATACATAGTCCTGACCCCACATTAAGATCGAGTCTTGTGTCGTGGGTATCAGGAACTACGAGAGACTTTTCGGTCTCACAAACACCCAGACCCGGAAGAAATATTTGTGGGCTGCACAAACATTTCTCTCGGTGCGGGGATCGAACCCGCGGCCTCTCGTTTCACAGGCGGCGCCTAACCAACTGCGCCACGGAGGCTGTCAAAATCAAAATTTTATTTGTATTATTTACGCTATTTTAACATACAGCTGCTAGACTCTAACATAATAAATGAAATATGCTGCATCAATCATAATCAATAAAATAGGTACTACATCTATTGCCCAGGTTACGAGATAGTAAAAAATCTAATCAAATACAATATTTGTCAAATTTTGTCCTAGCGACGTGTTTATTGTCAAGTCACTTTGTTAAAAGTATGTGTAGTGTATTGATAAATTCATACTACCTACACTACGCGAACCGAGGGTGAAAGAGATAGATATAGAATGAGATAGATTATAGACGTGGAGGACGGAACGGGGTGTGAAGACGTGGTGTATAGCAAACGAGCCGATAAATATTAATAATTGTATTCTACTACAATGTTACACATATTAACCGTAAATAGTGACTATTACAGTATGGAATGTATTTTTTAATAATACACCCAATATTCATGAACATAGTCCTGACCCTATACTTAGATCGAGTCTTGTCACTTGTGTCGTGGATATCAGAAATTTCGAGAGACTTTCGGTCTCACAAACACCCAGATCCGACGAAACAAATACCAGTGGATCACACATAATATATTTGTCTCGGTGCGGGGATCGAACCCGCGATTATCACCAAAACTTATGTGGGTATAAAGTTGTTTTACGCTTTGGTAGATTTTAAATTAAATAACGTATATAACCTTGTTAAATAATTGCAAATAAGAACTTTTAAAAGCTTTTAAATGTATTTTGGACAACATACTATCAATATGTTGTAAAATACGACATTAAATAACACATATTGATATTATAATATATACTTTATCAGTATTATGATACACGTACTTTATGTAACGGTGAAAATCTGCTGTCGTTGTTATTGATGTTTGTAGTTATGTTTAAATGACGCAGATGATAAGCAGTGAGCAGAGAGCACTGAGCAGTAAGCATGCTAATCATTCATGTCATTGGCGCAGTCAGCTGCCAGATGCATGGAGTCGCGTGTTGAGTGTCACTTTCCCTTGGATGGCGCCCGCACAGGTTTCTGTTTCGAAGGCGCGCATGCGCTCTCTCGCGCGGAATGCCTGCGCAGTGCGCCCCGCGGCCGCCCCACACTACCACGGCCTACCATACCATTCTAGAATATCTATCTAATGAAATCATGATACCATGATAGCTCTTTAATTGAACACCCCGTTATTATACCGGATACAAGGGCGATGAAAGTATCTTCCGAGAATAACATTTTCTTAAAAAATTGAATGAATGTATTTATTCCACACGTAAAAACTACGCACTAAAATTAATTGCAACATCAATTTCGCAACATTGTCAGATATACGAGTATATTTTTTATTAAATCTGGTCAAAACGTAACATTTTCTCGGGCCGATGCGCTCCAAGGAAATGTCCATTCGGTTCGATGCTCGCAATCCGTGTGATACCAATTAAAATTATATAATTCTAGACAACGCAGTTGATGAACGACCAAAACAGTACACTTTTACGAGCACCAAACACGAATCCGCTGCCATTTCGTCTATAAGCGACCGACAGAAATGATGTAAGTTAGTGTGGAAGTTGAACGGTAACTACATTTAACTTTTAAAAAAAGAATGGCGTTTGCGAGCTGTTTTTGTCTATGCGTTGAATTGTCCATAGTTGTCAGGCGCTGTTTTGAAAGCAGGTTTTAAGTTGCAAAAAGGGCAATTTTTCTCAATTGTACGCAGCAGGTGTCGACGGGTGACCGGTGAGTGTAATTGTCCGAGGTAAATGGTGTTTCGAGTAAGGCCTAATTGTAGGTTTGTATGGGCACAGGAGCGCGCGTGACAAATTGTTAATTTGTGGAAATTGGTGTTGTAAACACGTTCGCCAATAATCCAATTGGAATTACGTAATTTAAACAAATTGATAATATGCTATTGTGATTACGGAGCCGGTTTTACATTAGATATTACGAAAGTAATTTGCAATCAAACAAATTTGAACTAGGAGTCCATTTCTTACATTGATTAAGAATATAATATGCTCTAATCATTGACTTATATTCTACCGATAGACGAGGCGTGTCATAGAAACTATTTGTCCCGTATTTGTCAAAAGCTCAGTAGCGACGTCTAGTACGTTTACTTGCATATTACAAATTATGATCAAAGATTATTAGACAGACAAGACAGTTCATGTCAATAATAGCTTTGCCTAAGATACTGCCTTAGTATAAATACCGTCATAGCAATAATATATTTGTAATGTTTTTTTATTTTTTATTTACGTGAATAATTCATGGAAATGATGTAAATGAAATTAAATACTCTTACAAGTGTACAAGTCTGTCAAGCAGTCAATCAGTGTTCAATCAGTCTGACATTTATTATAATAACATTTATGAATATTTAACAAGCTGATAAACTTTTCTCGAGACTAATAGACAAAAGGAATGGTACACCATAAGTTTACAAAAATGACTACCGCATTTGGAATATCTGAAATCTTCGTATCGATCTCATGGTAGCCACTTATATACATTACAATAATTCTGGACAAATATTATAGAGATCTCCTTTTTTCGTAACCGACGCGGAAGAATATAAAACAATTTTAAATGATATTAGTCTTTAATAACAATGGGTTCGAATAGTCCATTAAGTAATTCATATTAAGAAATGAGGTCTAAATACTATCCACTGTTTCAAAACATACATACAACACACATATTTTGAGTTATTAATTAACAACATATGATTAAAATAAAAAACTGAAATCAATTTGCAACTACATTCTTCCAACATATTTGTATTTGTAATGTATTCGAATAGTTTATGCCTATTTGGTCCTCTGATATGAATGTCCCTAGAAGAATCTATATCTTATATAGTTCGTCTCTCTCACTCGACGGGCAATTTTTATGCGCGGAAATGAGATATACGATTAAGGAGCTCACCTTGTATTTTAACGAGCTCTAAAATATATTTAATCCATTAATAAATAAAAGATCTGTATTATCGGCATTATTCTGCAATATTATATCACTTACGTTGTATTCTTTAAGTACTTGCACGTCCACTGTCAATGTCAAATTTCAAATTTTTAAAATATCCCCTGGCTTGTCGTAAGCGCCATATTGTGTCCTTGAATTAAAATAGCCCCTATTTCAATAACGTTAGGTTGCTTTATTGCTTGAAGTCCGACGAGCCTGAGCGCTGTTCGTTTGACGGTTGAGGGGATATACCCTATTTCTATTTACATTAGGCTGACAAATTGAATTTGACAAACGTCAACTGTCAAAATCGGCGGTCGGGACGTGGAAGTACTTAATTATATTGTAACTTCAGAAAAATTTGCTGTCGGTTTGACGGGGAAAAGTCAAAATAAATTACTTATAAATATAAACAAAGAGGCGTACTATTGCGCGGCCGTCACGCGGCAGACTGATACGTGTGCGGTGCATGCACCGCACTTGGGTGGGACACGTTTGTTACAAAGAACGTCTTATCTAGTGTAACATTGATATCGATGGCTCTAATTAATTATTTAATGCATTTTATTATGGTATAAAATGAATGCATTATTGTAATGGAGGCCTCACAAGCATAAGAATTGCCGCATTAAATACATTTAGTTCAGAGTAAGATTCCTGCAAACAAGCAGATGCATCCATTTATTTTTATACCATACACTAATTTTACATAGTACAGAAACTGGAATTTTGCCAAGTAAACATTGAAATGTAGACAATTGTGTAATATTTTGTATGTAAGTCTTGAATTAATATTGGTATTGATAATATGAATGAGCTCTATATCTTGATGTTTGAGTTTTAACTTGGCTAATATAAGTTGCTTGGAATTTGTTACGATCATAGCAACAGGTTTGCCATCTAACTAATTTCAAGACAAACATAACCTCGGGAGAATGTAGGTATCGCTAAGGATCATCTTTTGATTATGTCTTACTAGAGGTCCGGCCCAGCTTCGCCCGGGTGCATATAGATTTCTCTATAAAAATATGCACGTATTATACACATAAACCTTCCTCTTAAATCACTCTATCTATTAAAAAAATCGCATCAAAATCTGTTGAGTAGTTTTAAAGATTTAAGCATACAAAGGGACATAGGGACAGAGAAAGTGACTTTGTTTTTTTTAAAAGGGACATAGGGACAGAGAAAGCGACTTTGTTTTATACTATGTAATGATGTTTGTATGTGAATTTTAGGAATAACAGACTTATAAAACTGAAATTAATAGCTGTGAAGCCACACTTATATAATAACTATGCCCTCTTCTTCTCTTTTATTGGAACAACATTTAATAAACAAATAAATAATTCCCTTGAAGATGCTATAAAATTGATCAGATTAGTAAACTATTTTAAAAACTTGTTAGTTTCTGTTACAATATTATATCAAATATTAGGGAACATTTACTATTAGCAAAACTTGTTGGAAATTATATCAATTATTGTTCTAATTACTTTACATGTAAATGGTAGTGAGCATAACAATACGCAATGAACAAACAATGCCAGTACAGATCAATTTGAAACAATATGTCTATCTAAAACATCTGTTGATCCATCGAGTCATTTGAAAATTATGAATTAATACCAGCACTATTTACTTACTTAAAAAAAAAAACAATGTAGTGTAAAGAAAAAACATAGTGTATTTAATTTCCAGTGTGCCGGTCAAAAAAATCTGTTTAATTATTTTTTTCATTAACATGTAGCATTTTTACATATAGAAATCAAATATTTCAGTCATAAAATAAAATGGAAAATATTAAAAATAATCATTTGTTTGGTATCATTTGTTTCATGACATCATGTTTTACACTAAGCCACACCTATAAATTATTTATTTTTCATATAAGTTGTAACCATGACATGGTTATTGTATTTTAATTAAAATACTAGGCAAGAATTAACATGAATGATGAAAACTTACTAGTTTAAATATTAAATGGACAAATAAATTATATTCCAAATTCTGAATATTGTTAGCAACTCATTACACTAGTTATCTGTGATAAGAAATTGACATTGAAAATATATTGTTATCTCAGATGAGGAATAAAGATATAAAAGTCGCTGCTTTTTATGTTCCCATGATTGGACTATGTTGCATTTAATGTTTTGTAAAAAACACCGATATAAACAACATATTATTGAAAATCCTAGTTCCTGGGAAGTATTTTTGTTGACATCATCAGATTCTTACATTTTCGGTATCCAAAGTTATACAAATGTGTAATTTCTATATACTTTGTAATACATGTACCTGCTACACTCTGTTGACATTATCATGTTTTAGTCATTAGGTCATACACGTAATTACCTACGTCTCAAAGATGTTTTTTTGCTATAACTGATTCTTATTGGACTAGTCACTATGTTTTATTCTAATCATATAGAAAACCCATGTTCATCAAAAAACAAAGTTCCATTCGACCTGAATAACGCGCATTATGAGTGCAGTAATAATATACTTTCATGCAGACGCGACGGGCGCGGGTTTTGTGCAATCTACAATCAGAATTTAAACACATCCTAATCTACACGATAGCCGGAGTATTTAAACTCCTTTAGGATTATAAAACGTGCACATCACATCACGTTGGATATCTCTTCACAGTCTTCTTACGTCTGCGAAGGCCAACGCGTGCCGTGTTGACCGATGTAAGCAGCTAATCTCGTACAATACACGTGTAAAAGTATAAACTACCTTAATAATCAGCTCGATCTCCGGGACGTCTCCGTTCGCTGTTCCATTCTCGGCGATTTCATCCGACATCGTGAACTCAGAATCACTTGAAATGTATAAAAATGAAAATAAGAATATAGCCGCACAAATTCACACAACCTTCACCGTTCCAAAACACCGACAAACTGCCTCACTTCATTCTAGTTTCTCGCATTCGTCAGCGCAGCCGTCACTTAAAATTTACCTAACTTCAGATTAGTTGTTGCTTCAGTGAAGGAAGAAACGTATACTTTAACAATCGACTTTTTGACATGTGCTTATAAACTACATGATACATAAATGACAGAAATAATACCACAGAGAAATATGGCTTTATTCCACTAAAAACATTAGGTACATGACAAAGTACATGAAGTATAAAGTAAATAGATTATAGAGTACAATAATAGAGTATGAACTATGAGCCGAAGTGGCCAGTAATATATATCATTCACCCTCCCCTAAAATGTAATCCTTAAAGTGCTTGGGTGGACGTTTGAGGCGCGCGGAACGCCTGACATCACCTCTCTGATCTTCAACCATAGGTTCAGGAGTTCCATAATTATTTATTATAGCAGGGTCAAGAACGTTATCATCAGGCGTTGATGGAGTTGCAGTTTCATTAACCATAGATTCAGGAGACTCAGTATTATTAGTAACAATTGGCTCAAAATCATTTTCATCTGAAGATGGTAGTGGTGCTAGATGCCTGTTTGATATTGTTCCTTCTCTTCCATCTGAGTATCTGACATAAGAGTAATTTGGGTTACTTTGTAGCAGTTCACCTTCTTCAACAACAGGATCAAATTTTGTATTCCTAGCATTTTTTTTAATTAAGATTGGGCCTGGGTTGATCAACCACGCAGGCAGAGATATTCCGTTTGGGCTTCTTCTTGAATGACTAAACATTCGTTCATGTGGTGTCATGTTGGTAGTAGTACACAACAGTGACCTAATCGAATGTAACGCTAATGGTAAAACTCTTTCCCATTCTGTAATATCTAAACATTTGTTTCTCAGACTTAATTGAATAGTCTTCCATAATGTTCCATTTAAACGTTCCACTTGGCCATTTCCTTGAGGGTTATAAGGCGTCGTTCTACTACAGGCTATGCCTAGAGAAACGAGATACTTTGTAAGTTCTTGCGACATAAACGAAGTTCCTCTATCTGAGTGTATGTAGGCTGGTGTCCCGAATATGAAAAAAACTTCATTAAGGCATTTGATGACAGTGCTTGCAGTCATATCTTTACAGGCAAAGGCGAAAGGAAAGCGACTGAATTCATCAATTATGGACAATATATATTTGTTCTGCGTTTTAGATGGTAATGGTCCTTTGAAATCAATGTTAAGTCTTTCAAAGCATGCTGTCGCTTTAATAAGTTGTCCATTTGACTGCGCGAATCTCGGTTTGATTTCAGAGCATACTCGACAATTAGCTGTCATTTGACGGATGTCGTTAATTGAATACGGAAGATTCTTTGATCGTACCCAGTGATTCATTCGTATTATTCCTGGGTGACATAAATTTTCATGCAAATGTTTAAGATTGCTTATGTCCATATGTGCGCACACTCGAGACAAAGCGTCGGCAGCTTTGTTCTCCTTGCCCGGACGATAAATTATATCATACCTATAACAGGATAATTCTAATCTCCAACGCTCAATTTTTTCATTTTTTATTTTACTTGAGTGTTTGCTAAACATGAAAGACACCGATTTTTGGTCTGTTATAAGTAAAAAATGTCGTGATCTAAGATAATGGCGCCATTTACGAAGAGATTCAACAATAGCAGCAGCTTCCTTTTCAATCGAAGACTGTCGTCTTTCTGAGTCAGTTAAAGTGCGAGAAAAAAATGCAACTGGTTGGTCTTTTTGTGTTAAAGTAGCCGCTAGCGCGTTTTCAGACGCATCTGTTTCTACAACAAATGTAGCACTCTCGTCAATGGCGAATAAAGTTGCCTTAGCTATATCTTTTTTTAGTCCATTAAATATAGTTATAGCTTCATCTAAAAGCGGAAAAGTATTTATAGAAAGAAGTGGCTTAATTCTTTCTGAAAAGTTTTGTATCCATCTTGAATAATGAGCGAAAAGTCCTAATGCTCGTTTTAATGCTGCGGCATTTTCAGGTGCCGGTAGATTCAACAATGGCTTTAATCGACTTTCATCTGGTTTGATCTTGTTATTTTGTATCGTGTAGCCCAGAAGGCTTATAGTAACTTGATTATATACACATTTTTGCTCGTTCAATGTAAGATTATAGTTACTTACTGCTTCCATAAATTTTGATAAATTATCATCGTGCTCTTGTTTCGTCTTCCCGCAAACAGTAACGTCGTCAAGATAAATGAATACTCCCTTCAGATTCCCTTGTTCTACAATATAATTCATAGTGCGCTGGAATGCTGCCACACCATTTGTTACTCCAAATGGAATCCTAGTAAATTGGTACAATTTACCATTTGCTTCAAATGCTGTATAAAGTTTTTCTTTCTTTACTATAGGTACTTGATGATAAGCGCTTTTTAAATCGATTTGGCTAAAATAATTGAATTTAGCCACTTCCGAAACAATAGTTTCGATTTTAGGAAGTGGAAAAGCGTCAAGTTCTGTGAATTTGTTTATTGTTTGCGAATAATCTATTACTAGTCTCTTTTTATGATGGCCTCCACCTGCAATCAACACTTGTGCCCGCCAGGGTGAAATACTAGGCTCAATAATTCCCTGACTAAGAAGCTTGGAGATCTCATTGGTTATAAATATTTTGTCTTCTTGACTGTGGCTTCTTGAACGAACTGCAATGGGCTTTATGTTTGGTGTTAGATTGGTGAACAGTGATACAGGTGGTAATAACGCTTCCATGACATTACAAATTTCTAATGGTTCATCCGTTCCGCCAAAATTTGTTTATTTATTTATTTATAACTTCATTGTACACCTAAAACTAAAAATACAGAAATAAATGACAAGAAAAAAAAAATGTACAAAAGGCGGTCTTATCGCTCGAGGCGATCTCTTACAGACAACCAACCATGGGATGGATAAGAGGGAACAAAAGTTTTGGGGTACCATGAGGTGTACGAAAAGATAAATGGACATATATCTATAAGTATACATACCAATGCATATATAAATAAGTATATATATATATATATACATAAACATAAACACATACATAAATAAATATTATAACTAACATGTATCAACATTATGCATAAAATATCCATAGCAACAAATATATATATATAATATATAAATCTGAATATATATAAATAAACACGGTATACATGCAATGTCTTCAGTTTAATTGTGAAAGATAATGTTGTTTGACCAATCTTTTGAATATGGGCAGCGACTCTGCACGCCTCACTGTGACAGGTAATGAATTCCACAGCCTAGCAGCTTGTACAGTAAACGATTTGTCATAAAATGTAGTGGAATGCACTGGGATTTTAAGTGTTAAGTTCTCCGATGACCTCAGGGATCTTGAATGCGTATCATGAAGAAACTCGAATCGGTTATGAAGATTCGGGGGAGAATGGGGATTGAAAAGTATAGAATAAAGAAGGGATAGAATATGGGTATTCCGGCGAAACCGAATGGGTAACCACTTGAGCTTGTTACGGAATTCGGAGACGTGATCATATTTGCGCAATCCAAATATAAATCTAATACAAAAGTTTTGGAGACGCTCAAGTTTATTAAGTTGTTCCTCAGTGAGATCAAGATAACTGGCATCCGCATAATCAAGGATGGGGAGCAGGAGGGATTGAGCAAGCGATATTCTCGTGGCGATAGGTAGAAAATTGCGTAACCTCCGCAGGGACCCAGCCGAGGCGAATAGTTTCCTACTCAACTCTCGAAGCTGGGGACCCCAGGAGAGAGATTTATCAAGAATAATACCTAGATTTTTCACTGTGTCGTTAAAAGGAATAGCTACATCATTGCAAGAGACTGGCGGTATAAGCGACCAGTTCAACCTAGACATCAACCTGGGGCTGCCGAAAACAATGACCTGCGTTTTAACCGGGTTAACTTTAAGCCCAAACTCCTTACTCCAATTAGAGATGCGTCCAAAGTCTTCATTAATAGCTAAAATAGCATCTTTCAGCTCATCTGGATATGCATGACAATATATTTGGAGATCATCTGCATAAAGGTGGTAGAAAGAACGAAGACTATTAGTGATCAAATTAATAAAAATAGAGAAGAGCAGAGGAGATAGCACGCCACCCTGAGGAACGCCAGCCGAAATGGTGCACCAAGAAGATAGCTTATCTTCAACACATATCCTCTGCCGGCGTCCGAACAGGTAACTACGAAACCAATCAACCGCACCTGGAGATATGTTAAGAGAAGAAAGTACACTGAGTAATACATCAAGATCCACCGTGTTGAAAGCGTTGCTGAAGTCAAGCAGAGCTAAAACTGTCAGCATGCCTCTGTCCATGGCCGATCTGATGTCATCCGTGATATGAATAAGCGTTGTGGTAGTACTGTGTCCTGGACGAAAACCGGATTGGAAAGGGTTGAGGAGCTTGTTATTGTAAAGGAAATCTGAGAGTTGGGAATGGATAAGGCGCTCGAGAACTTTTGAGAGGAAAGGTAGAATGGAGATAGGACGAAACTCGGAAAAGGTAGAAGGATTACATTTTTTAGGTATAGGAATAATATGGGCTTCTTTCCACGCTTGAGGAAAGGTGCCGCTGGAAAGGGAATGGTTTAAAATATGACAAATGATAGGGAGGATTTCATCAAGGATTGGGATAATCATACTACGTCCGACACAGTCACTACCAACCGCGTTAGATGAACTCAGCATAATGTTCTTCCTCACATCACAGGCAGCAAATTGTTTGAAAACTAGAGGAGGACAATTGGGAGCTTGACAGGAAGAAAGATAAGATAGAGTTTTAATTTTAGTGGTTCCATCTAAATTGGATGGAGAGCAGAAATGTTGGTTTAAGGAGTTTAAATCCATATTTTTGGAGACGGTGTCTTGTCGCGATTTTCCAACTCCCAGTGATTTTAGAAATTTCCAAACTTGAGCTTGGTCTGCAGTTTTAATAGACTCATGGATAAATTTAGTTGTAACGAAGAGTGTTTTCTTAATATATCGTGACCAATAATGACATCGGAACAAAGATTGTTCACAATTAATAATCGTTGACATTTGTAAATGTGTTTTCCGAGTGCAATATTTGCTTGACAGACTCCTTGGACAAAGGATATATGATTAAGAGATGCTAATGTGACAGCTTGGTTACATGGATTAGCTTTTATCTTCAGTATTTGTGCTAAATTCCTGTCAATAAAACTAACAGAGCTACCAGTATCGATTAAGGCTTCAGCTTTGTAACCATTAATAGTAATATGTACTGTAGCCTTTCTTAAACTGTTTTGAGATGCTGCAGATATGGCAGATAATGTGTCGTTACAACCCTCTTGTTGGACATCATCTTCTATTATCGCGTTTGCTCTTTGTGCTGGTCCCGATCTGCACACGTTTGCAAAGTGCCCCTTTTTAGAACATAGCTGGCAAATTTTATTTACAGCTGGGCAACTGGTACGTTGGTGTACGTTACCTCCACAAAAGAAACATCGACGTTTTGAAATGGGACGAAAATTTGTGGAAGTATCTAGTGCGTTTTTCCCAGAATTAGATGCAGCATTAAGATTAAACGGCATGGAAGTAGAATTCTCACCAGTAAAAGCTTGATTGTTATTCTCAGCATTCTCAAGAGAAATAGCCACATCAACAGCTTCGTCTAAACTCAGATTTAATTTTTCAAGTAATCTCTCTCTGATTTTTTGTGAGCTTATTCCTGCAATAAATGCACCGCGTGTCGCTTCGCTTTTGTGTTCTTCAGCAGTAACATTTTTAAATTCACATTCAAGCGCAAGTATTTTTAGAGCTTGGACATAGTCTTTTATTGATTCATCTGTTCTTTGTTTGCGGTTTGTGAGTAGATGTCTAGCTAATATTACATTTCTAGGCTTTATGTAAATACCTTGTAATACCGTTATTGCATCGTTGTAAGTTTCACATGCTTGTATATAGCAGAATATTGATGGTGAGAGGTGATTTATCAATAATTTTAATTTCTTTTCATCCGGAATGTCAGCGCATTCTTCGGCTACAAAATTTTCAAATGTAGAACGCCAATGCTTCCACTTCAAGTCAGAAGCCGAACTCCTTGGTTCTTCGTCGAAGCGCTCTGGGCGAAGATACCGCGATAATGAATTTTCAATTTTCTTTCCAACAGACATCTTGGAAATAATTTAGTGGAATAAATTGATACATAAATGACAGAAATAATACCACAGAGAAATATGGCTTTATTCCACTAAAAACATTAGGTACATGACAAAGTACATGAAGTATAAAGTAAATAGATTATAGAGTACAATAATAGAGTATGAACTATGAGCCGAAGTGGCCAGTAATATATATCACTACATAAACGCGACGCGACGATACATCGGACGACATAAACGCATTAGCGACGAATCCCTTTTGTAAATGAATAAAAATTAATTACCAGTATTACTATGGTGATTAATTAACCATAATGTATCGGCCGATAGTATATATAAATATGAAAAATAGATACACATTAATATAATTTACATAATATTTGCAGTATTATACATCGACTAATGAGTCGATTTGTATTTTTATATTAGATATACGTACATCACTATTATTGTCAAAGGCGGTCAACGTCAGATTTCAGAACGAAGTGCGACGCCATTGTTGTTTTGGGAAACGTGACGTGATCCTGAGACCCTGGAACAGTTTCTGTAGCTTTGTTTATTAGTAAAAGTGCAATTATATTGTAGTAGCTTATATTTATATGCTCAATTCCGAAAATTATTTACTAAGAAAAAATGAGTACACCAACCGAGGAATCAACATCTGCGCCAAAGGAAATGACATTTGCTGAAAAACAAGCTGAAAGAATGAAAAGATTACATTCATTGCATACAGCTAGAAACGAAGCCAGAACTCACAACCATCAAGAAGTAGTTGCTGAAGAAGCCAGGAATAAACTGCCGCCGAATTACGAAGCCAAACGACGTCAGGCCGAATGGCTTGTCGAAGATCAGAAAAAACGAGAAGAGGCTGAGAAAGAAGGTAGAAACTACGATAGAGTGAAACTTTTGAATATTTCCGCAGCAGAAGCGGAGAGGCTAGAACGTAAGAAGAAAAAGAGGAATCCAGACCAAGGTTTCTCAACGTACGAGCAAGCTACCATTCGCCAGTACAACAGACTAGTCAAAAACATGCCTGCGGTGGATATGGAAAAATATGAAAAACAAAAAGAAAAATATGGTGATGCCTTTTATGGAGGCCCTAATGTGATCATTCATGGCATGCATGAAGACAAAAAAGATGCTATTGACAAAATGGTGGACGACTTGGAAGGCCAGATAGCAAAGAGAGCTAAATACTCCAGAAGGAGGACACACAATGATGATGCTGATATTGATTATATCAATGAAAGAAATGCCAAGTTCAACAAAAAATTGGAGAGGTTTTATGGAGAACACACAGCTGAGATCAAACAGAATTTGGAGCGTGGTACTGCTATTTAGTAAATCTCATACATAGACACTTCTGAAGGTCATCAAATCCTTCCCTCATGTGATTACAGATGTGCGTAAAATGAAACATTTGTACATTATAATTAAAATAATGGACAACTGAGAAGCAATAATGAATATTGAAGTTTGGAAGTCAACTTTGTATACTTACATTTTTATAGTTGTAAATAAATAATTATTTGTATAGTAAATTGTGTTCATTAATATTGAAATTATAACATTAATTCAATAATGTAAGTCTTATGCAATGTAATTTGTCAATAATGTCAAAGTAATCACCAAAGGGGAGACCAATGTTCAGTAGTGAACTTCCTGTAGCAGAGGCGATGATGTCTTCTAAGCCACATTTCACTGATGAAAAATGATTTCTTATTAGTACCATGATCAGATATATTGTATTCCATTATGCACAACAAAATATTTTGAATTTCAATTTACCTTACAAGTTATGTTTGACTCTTGTGTTGGTTATTATTGGATGATCAGGCATTTATACTAAAAAAATATAAATACTCTTTGGATTTGTTTAATCAAAAGATATATGGGGCCAGTAGTATTTACTTAGCTTGTCTGTTGGTTAACATTAAGGTGGCTCCACAGATTACTTAGATTACTGGGGGCTCCAACATGGTAGTGAGTAGTGCAAAAGTGTAAATGCAGACCACTGAGCAAGTAATAGAAGAAAGAACAATCTTACAGTCAATCAGTATGTATACAAAATTGTTTTTATTAATAAGATTTGTCCAGTTATTTTATCACAACGCAAGGGAATATTATACTTTTATCAAGGTGGAATATAAGTATTGCCTGAAAATAAATCAGATATTATGATAAACAATTGAATAAGTTCACATTGTAATAAAACTTCATTATATATTAATTGAAGAATACAATTTGTTGAGCATCTCTTCTTTCATAAAAAGAATTGTTTATCGCTTTATAATAGCATATTTACAGTATGTAAAATATCTATTTGATATGTAATATTTTTATTTAATCAGCACATTTATCAAATAAACTTGTTATCAAAATTTGTTCCATTTGTTTGTTTTAATTAACTATTTAGATAACTATGTGTGTAGCAGCCTGTCGGCAGGTTGGTATGCTGTGGTCGCAGGTTCAATTCCCAGGGCACACTTCTGGCATTTCAATCGTGTGTGTGATAGTAATGTTACCACGCAATATAACATTAAACATCATGAAGAAACCTAATTGGATGATTGTAATGATTTGTTAGAATTTTAATGGAATAAAGTCCACCAACCTGCACTAGACCAGCGTGTTGCATTATGTAGTCTAACCCCCCTTAATCTTATTGTCGATTGTAGAGGAGGCCCGTACCCTGCAGTCGGGTGTATATGAGCTGTTATAGGCACAGAGTTAAGTTACTAATAATAATCTACAACAATATTACAAAACTTAGAGTTTATTTCTTTGGTGGAACGCGCTAATCTTAGGAACCGCTAGCGGTCCGATTTGAAAAATTATTTCAGTACATATTGGGTAGTACATTTATTAAGGAATGCTATGAGGTATATGTAATCATGCTATGACCTAAACTACGTAAGTAGTAGTGACAAATACGAGGAAATTAGTAATAAATGCAATTCATTGAAAGGTTACATATCAATACACACATGACTTCGAAAAGTCAGAGGTGTGCCCTGGGATTCGAACCCGCGACCACCGTGAACATGTTGGCAGCCGCGCTAGTCCGTTTACCAACAGGCCACCACGCACTATGAAAATAAATTAAAACATTTTACATATGAAAATAAATTGAAACATTTTATTATAATTTATCCAGTTTGACCACTCAATAGGAGTTTACTTTATTTGTTTACAAAATCAAAAGAATATTTAACAAATTAAAATTGACATTCCAAAGCTTCTATATTTTTTAAATTATTATTTGCACTGACAGATCTAATCTTGGGTGTGATCTGTGATCAAGTCTAACAATTTTGTATACATACTGATTGACTGTAAGATTGTTCTTTCTTCTATTACTTGCTCAGTGGTCTGCATTTACACTTTTGCACTACTCACTACCATGTTGGAGCCCCCAGTGATCTAAGTAATCTGTGGAGCCACCTTAATGTTAACCAACAGACAAGCTAAGTAAATACTACTGGCCCCATATATCTTTTGATTAAACAAATCCAAAGAGTATTTATATTTTTTTAGTATAAATGTAAATTCAAAATATATTGTATTCCATTATGCACAACAAAATATTTTGAATTTCAATTTACCTTACAAGTTATGTTTGACTCTTGTGTTGGTTATTATTGGATGATCAGGCATTTATACTAAAAAAATATAAATACTCTTTGGATTTGTTTAATCAAAAGATATATGGGGCCAGTAGTATTTACTTAGCTTGTCTGTTGGTTAACATTAAGGTGGCTCCACAGATTACTTAGATCACTGGGGGCTCCAACATGGTAGTGAGTAGTGCAAAAGTGTAAATGCAGACCACTGAGCAAGTAATAGAAGAAAGAACAATCTTACAGTCAATCAGTATGTATACAAAATTGTTAGACTTATACGTAGTGCGACATCATCCGCGCGACTACACACGCCGCACTGACGAGGCGCACGAGACAACACTCGGTTATATTTATAACCTCCGCTGGAGAGGTCAGATCATGCTGTCTCTTTCTCTCCGTGGCGCGCTGCCGCCCGCGCGCACCGCTCCTATAAAAACACTGAAGAGCCGCACCATTGTGGCACCAATATTTATAACCTTCGGTTGAGACAACCGATCGTGCTATCTCATTCGATGTGTATAAATATAGGGTCGCTGGACAAAATAAATTCAGTCTCTCGAAGTTCACTGGTGTTTCATTTACCTTCCTAAGCGCTACAACTGGTGACCCCACGACACGCAGACTTCACCATGGCTGAAAATGAAGCGAAACCTCAGGAAGAATCGGCGAGCAACGATTACATCAGCGCCGTCTCCGTGCAATCAAGACTCCTTCCATTTTGGCGTGAATATCCAAGAGCATGGTTTATCCAGTTCGAAGCAGTCATCGACCCGTTGAAGACGTCCGATGACCAGAAGTTCCGCTATCTACTTCAACAGTTGCAAGCTACAGATCTTCAACATCTTACAGACATTTTATACAACCCACCGGCTACAGACAAGTACGGGACAGTGAAAAAGCGCCTACTCGCCGCCTACGAGCAATCTGACGTAAGGAACTTTCAGAAGCTCATCACAGGCCTTGAACTAGGTGACCAGAAACCATCTTATCTACTTAGAAAAATGAGGGAATTGAGCAGCGGGTTGATAACCGACGAAGGCTTGAAGATTGAATGGCTGAACCACTTACCTATGCAGATGCGAGTAGTACTGTCGGTTAACACCGAAGCTACGTTAGATACTCTTGCTGCGATGGCGGACAAAATGGCGGAGTACACAGAACATCCTACCGTGGCCGCAATATCACCGTCGTGCTCCTCATCGTCCTCTACAGTTAATGCTGACGTCATGCTCCTGTCGAAGCAAATCGAGAAATTAAGTCTCGAAATCGCCGAACTCCGACGCGATCGCACACCGTATCACCGCTATCGTCGTCCATTTCGCACACGCTCCCGTTCACGATCTCACTCAAGAACCCGCAAGAGCGTAGCACCTAAACCGGGCGATGAAACATGGGAATGCAAATATCACTTTAGATTTGGCGATAAAGCAAAGCGCTGTGAATCGCCATGCGCGCGACGAAACAAGAAGTCGGAAAACTAAAGTTGACATCGACTGTGGCGGACGTCGATGTCAAGAACATCAATAATCGCCTTTGTGTACACGATCGCAACACTCACGAACGTTTCCTCGTGGACACAGGCGCAGATATATCTGTGTTGACCGCCACTCATAGGAAGAACGCGAAGCTTGCCAATGATTTCTCACTTTACGCGGCAAACAATTCACCTATCAAGACGTACGGGACCAAGACCATTAACCTCAATCTGGGACTGCGCCGTAACTTCCAATGGACTTTCGTCATCGCTGACGTCAAGACTTCCATACTGGGTGCTGACTTCCTACGTCACTTCAAGCTATTGGTGGACTTAGACAGGAAGAAATTAGTCGACAAAGTTACAGCGCTCGCAATCGACGCCCTTGAAACCACGGTGTGTTCGGAGAGCATCCAAGTCATCAGCCAAAATCAAGCTTATCATGACATCTTGAAGCAATATACCAATGTGTTGCGACCCATGTCATTGAAACAGCCACCTAAACATGAGGTAGTTCACCACATCGAGACGACTGGTGCACCCCTGTACGCTCGAGCGCGTCCTCTCCCTCCTGAAAAGTACAAGGCAGCGAAGGAAGAATTTGACCGCATGATTGAGATGGGAATATGCAAACCTTCGAAGAGTCCCTGGGCAAGCCCGCTCCACGTCGTTAAGAAGAAGGACGGGACCCTGCGAGTCTGTGGAGACTACAGGCGGTTGAACGCGGTCACCTTACCGGATCGCTATCCCATTCCTCGTGTTCAAGACTTTACATATCAACTGAACAACAAGAAAATATTCTCAAAATTGGATCTGAAAATGGCGTACTACTCAATACCTATTGCTAAGGAAGACGCGCAGAAGACATCCATCATAACACCCTTTGGTCTATTCGAATTCAACTGCATGACCTTTGGGTTACGCAATGCTAGTCAGACATTTCAACGCTTCATGCACGAGGTTCTGAGAGGGATTGAAGGATGTTTTTGCTTCGTCGACGATATATTAATATCAGCGGAGAATGAAGATGAGCACAGACAACTGCTTCACTCAGTCCTTCAACGATTAGACACGTACGGCGTCACGCTAAATATTGAGAAATGCGAATTTGGAAAGAAACAAATCAACTTTCTTGGTTACGAGGTATCGGAATTTGGAATAAAACCCACGACAGATCGAGTGCAAGCTATTTTGGCGTATCCTAAGCCGAAGACCATTATCGAGTTAAGACGTTTTCTCGGCATGATAAATTTTTACCGTGACTGTCTACCTCATCAAGCAGATCTACAGTTCGAATTAAACAAGTACCTACATAATAAGAACAGAAATGACAAGACGCCTATTCTATGGACCAGCGAAGCAGAAAAAGCCTTTGAAGAATGCCGACAAAGCATCTCCAATGCAACCACCCTCAGTCATCCTGTTCAAGGTAGCCCCCTGGCCATATTCACCGACGCCTCCGACCATAGTCTCGGTGCTGTGCTGCAACAGAAGATAAATTCAGTTTGGAAACCTCTGGCTTTCTTCTCAAAATCCATGAGCGCCACTCAACGACGTTACAGTGTGTACGACCGTGAACTCCTGGCAATCTACGCAGCTACGAAGCATTTTCGTCGGCTGATTGAAGGCAACGACGTAGTCGTATACACCGATCACAGACCGCTTGTTTATGCGCTCACAAGAACGGCAAGCCCGACTGATACACCCCGCCGGGAACGTCAACTACACTTTATAAGTCAATTCTGCTCCAGTATAAGATACGTCAAGGGGGAAGAAAACTCAGTCGCCGACGCCTTATCAAGACTGGAGACAATAGACTGTCCAACTTCAATAGACTTCAAGCAGCTGAGTATCGATCAAAACAAAGATGAAGTACTGAAGAAGTTAAAAAGGCAACCAAATTTGAAATTCGGCGAGATAACATTACCAGGACTCAATCAGCCAATCACATGCGAGTTATCCACGGCGACTCCACGACCATATTTACCTGCAGAGTACCGTTACGAAGCCTTCAAAGCTCAACACGGGCTCTGTCATCCAGGCGTGAGAGCCACTCGAAGACTAATGGCAAGCAAATTCTTCTGGCCTTCGTTGAACCAAGAAGTGGCAATGTGGACGAGAGCCTGCATAAGCTGTCAACGAGCCAAGATTCACCGTCACGTTATCACGCCCTTAGACAAGTTTCCACCATCAAAACGATTCGAACACATACATATAGATATCGTCGGACCGCTACGATTATCAAATGACCGCAGATATTGTATAACCATTATAGACCGCTTCACCAAGTGGCCAGAGGCAGTACCGGTACGAGACATTACAGCAGAGATCGTAGCACAAGTGTTATACGAGAACTGGATCGTGCGTTTCGGCTGTCCGCTTAGAATAACAACCGATCAGGGGAGACAGTTTGAATCGGTCTTATTCAATTCACTCGTGAAGAAATTTGGCATTACAAGAATACGTACAACTGCCTATCATCCGCAGTCAAACGGCCAAGTCGAAAGATGGCATCGCACAATGAAAGCTGCACTAATGTCTCGCGGCGCCACGACACAATGGACAGACGAATTGCCTACAATTCTATTGGGCCTACGCACCGCCCTACGACAAGACAACAACTTGAGTCCCGCTCTGATGACTTACGGCGCAACTTTACGCATACCGGGAGATTTTTTCATCCAGACTGAGTCAAAAATTGACGATGCAGAATTAGTACGGCGTCTCACTCGCACGATGGCATCTATAAAACCAGCACCTGAGCGCCCATACACCACACCGCAGCCGTTCATACATAAGAATCTAGCTACGTGCACCCATGTGTTCTTAAGAAATGACTCAGTCAAGGCTCCCCTCACCCCTCCTTACGACGGACCATATGAAGTGTTGAAGAGACATGACAAGTATTTCAAGATACAATTACCACTGCGCACTACCGTCGTGTCATTGGACAGATTGAAACCAGCTTTCCTATTAAACGAAGCGACAAATCTAAACTCAACCGCATCGAGCTCCAGCCATAAAACATCAAGAGAAAGTGATATATCAACACCTGCAGAGATAGCCCAGCCATATGTTACGAGAAGCGGTCGTACAGTCAAGAGAGCAGTACGTTTTTCTTGAGGGGGGAGTGATATACGTAGTGCGACATCATCCGCGCGACTACACACGCCGCACTGACGAGGCGCACGAGACAACACTCGGTTATATTTATAACCTCCGCTGGAGAGGTCAGATCATGCTGTCTCTTTCTCTCCGTGGCGCGCTGCCGCCCGCGCGCACCGCTCCTATAAAAACACTGAAGAGCCGCACCATTGTGGCACCAATATTTATAACCTTCGGTTGAGACAACCGATCGTGCTATCTCATTCGATGTGTATAAATATAGGGTCGCTGGACAAAATAAATTCACAGTGTCGTCCGGAATAGCTTCGAGTGAGGTCGCGTTCGTCGCTCCGTCCGTTGGTGCAAATTTTTGTTACCAACGGTCGTTGAGTGTGTCCGCGGAGCTCCCGAGACTCCGTTCGCGCGCTATCCCGTGACACGCCGCTTCTCGCGTCATTTCGCGCCGCATTTCGTTTCGCCGCGCTAGCCCGCGGAGCGTCGCTCCGACCGTTACGTCGTAACGGTCGTCGAGTGTGCCCGCGGTTTTTCCCGCGCAAACGAAATAACGCGTATTAACGAAAACATCGTTTATTTCCAGATCCCGCGAGTGCACCGAGTGCCGATTCACGTGCGCGACGCGTGGTGTGCTGGCCCGCGGACCCTGCTGGCCCGCGGACCCCGATCGCCGCGCGCCGCCCGCGCAGTTATTGTTTCGCTCCGATAGTTAACAATCGTTAACTATTGTCGAGCGAAACTATCCGACCGCACTTAAGTTACTAGTTATTAGTGCTAAGTGTTACTCAGTGAATTCTTGCGTGTGTTGCAGGAACAGTCGACGCATTAGGAGCCGAGGTAAGCGCGCCCCGCGGACCTACCGTCAAGTGTCTCTGACGCTTGATAGTGGTCCGAGGCGGTCTGAGGCGGTCCGAGGTGGGACCGCCCGCGCCTCACGCTCCCCAGGATGAGCGCTTCACGTGAGCGCTCTCCTCTCGGCCCCCGTCGCGATCCCTCGGAGGACCGCGGACGGGGCCGCCCGACCGCGTCTGTGCTCCGCCAGGCCTCGGGCGGAGCGCAGGCCCGGTTCGGCCCCTCCAACACAAACGGCCCCTTTCGGGGCCACGGCGAGGGCGACAGCCCCGTCCATATCAGGCTGGACGTCGAAAGTGGGGTCAGAACTTATCTGACCCTAGACAACGGCCCCTCTCGGGGCCACCCCCAGCTGTCGGCCATATCTGGAGAGCCGACAGCTATCTCTGGCCAGCACCGGCCAACAAACGGCCCCTCTCGGGGCCCATCAACTAGTACGTCCATTAACGCACCGCCGCCGAACTGTTCACAGCTTCCGGCCGCCGCCGCTACGCAACTCTCCGAGCCCGAGCCCATGGACGTCGCAGCCTCCCCTGCGACCAGGCGCCCGCGCAGCGACGAGAACGCCACCGCAGCGGGTCCCGCGGCGTCGTACGCGGAGACGTCGAAGCGGGCTAAGCTGTCGCCCGACAGCCCCCCGAGCTCCGCGTCAGCCGCAGCGCCGCCCGCGGCGCCGACCGCAACGACAACGACGCCACCAGGCAATGGTAAAGGTAAGGGTAGCCTAAGATACCCTCCGCTAATAGTGGAAAATCTGCCCAACTGGACGCTTCACGTCCGGGCCCTAAAAACCAAACTAGGTTTCGCTCCGAACGCGCATGTGTTCGGTGGGAAGGGATTCAAATTCCTTCCCAAAAGCGAAGTCGAGTACCGCTCGGTACAGCGGTACTTAACCGAGTTAGAGAAAACCGAGAAAATCTCTTGGTTTTCCTACTCCCTCCCCTCCGAAAGGAGTGTCAAGGTGGCGATCCGTGGCCTTCCTGCGGACACGGACGTCGCCGACATCCAATCGGAGCTGGAGGCCCTAGAATTCACGCCCGAATATATCCGCCCCATCAAGGCTAGGCAGGGCAGAGCGGGGTGCCTCTTTTTGGCAATTCTCAAAAAGACGCCCTACCTGCCCAATATATACAATGTTAGGGAGTTGTTGGCTCTCCCCAACATTAAAATAGAACTGTGGCGAGGCCGTAAAGGCCCCGCGCAGTGCCATAGATGCCAACAATTTAGGCACTCTAGTCACAACTGCCACCGCACTCTCGCATGCGTGAGATGCGGTGAGCAGCACACAGCTCGCGAGTGTCCGAGGCCCCGCGAGGAGCCGGCCACGTGCGCTAATTGCAGTGGCCCGCACCCCGCGAACCACACTGCCTGCCCGATATTCCGGAGGGAGGCCCGGAATAAAAAGGCAGGCACTGTGGCGCTGACCCCGCGGCACAACATTGTTGAGGCCGACGGCGACTCGCCAAATCTGATGGCGGCCGCCAACAATGCGCCGACCGGGTCTAGGCCCGGACGTAAAAACAAGAAACGCGGAGGGAAGAAGAAGAGGAAGGGCCAATCCGCCCCCTCTCCTCCTACCCCCGCGGCTCTCTCACACACTCCCGCGGCAGAGACGGCAGACTCGGGAAAATCAACCCGTGCCTCCGCCTCGGCCCAGGCTTCGAAGCCCGTCGCCGCCAGACCAGCACAATCGACTGGTAAGGCGGCTGCAGGTAAGAAGCCCACCCAAACGACCAGTCCCTCGAACGACGGGGGCTCTATGGACCTCAGCGCTTTTGTGCAGATGATGCACAAAGTGCTGGCGGCCCACAAGAAAGGGGAGGACATCACTCCCCTTCTAATGGCCTCTTTTCTCACCCACTTCGGTTGAGAGGGCCCTTAGGGTCTTGCACTGGAATGCAGATGGCCTTCGCAAGAAGACCAAACTGCTTCTAGTGCTACTGCGGTCCCAAGATATCGACGTAGTTCTCATTAGCGAAACTCACTTGCGTGCCGCAGATAACTGCAAGCTCCCCGGATACATCCTGTACCGTCAGGATGAACTCTCGCCGCAGAACCAGCCTTACCGCGGGTTGGCAGTAGCGGTCAAGAGGAGGATACTTCACCAGCGCTTGCCACCGCAGCAACTCAGGTCCATGTATGGTCTGGGGGTGGAGGTTTGTGTCGCCGGCAATCCGGTGCGCCTGTATGCGGCTTATAGGCCGCCTGCGGGCGTACCCTTCGAGGTGTCCGACATCCACACTTTGTTGGACTCGACGCACCCGACGCTGATTGCCGGGGACATGAACGCCACCCACCCGGCCTGGGACACGGGTGCTGCGAGAGCGAGCAGGGCTGGAGGGATCCTCTTCAATGACTCGCAATCCATGGATTATCATGTCGAGGGACCTGACGCGCCCACGCACTACCCATACCAAGGGACGTGGACGCCGCGTGTCTTAGACATTATCATCCATCGGAAACTGCCCGCTTCGCCCGCGCAGGAGGTTCTGAACGACCATCTACAGTCTGATCACCAGCCTGTGTTGGTCGTGTTGCCGGCTCAACCGGCGAGAGTCAACCCTCCCGCGCCGCGATTCCTGATCAACTGGCAGACTTTTGCAGAAATGTTGAACACCCACACACCGACTCGTCCAGTCACTACTGCTGCAGACGTTGACGGTCTCGCCGATGACCTGATATCGAGGATTCAAGACGCCCTTGAGGCGTCTAAGATTCCTCAGTCAGTCGCGGGCAGGAAGCCGGACCTCCCCCGTAACGTGCGGGCTCTCATCGTTGAGAAACGGAAGCTCCGCGCTTTGTGGCAACACACTCGCTGCCCGCAACTGAAAACAAAGCTCAACCGTCTGACAGACAGAGTGAAGGCCGAGCTCGAGGCGTTTAGCGCTGAAAGCTGGAATAGTCTCCTTGACACCGTGGTTGGCGATTGGCCCGCCCTCCATCGTTTGTGTCGCAGGATGACTAACACCCCAGAACCAGTTCGACCACTTCTGCACGCCGATGGCACTCCACGGTATAGGGCGGAAGATCGCGCGGAGATCTTCGCGGAGCACCTCGAACGCCAATTCCAACTAAATCCCACCTCCCACCCCGGTCACGTGACCGAAGTGGGTAGGTATCTCCAGGATTACTTTGCGGAGCCGATAACGCCCGCAGAGGATCCGCTCTTCTTCTCCCCCAGACAGGTCCGCGATATGATCTCTCGGACCAAGCCGAGGAAGGCCCCGGGCGCGGACGGCATCCCGAATAGTGCGCTTCGACACCTGCCACACAAGACTGTGGCGGCGTTGACGCGCCTATTCAATGGCGTATTGCGCACGGGGTACTTTCCTCAACGGTGGAAGTCCGGGAGAGTCATAATGATTCCCAAACCCAAGAAGAACCCTCTCAAACCGGATAGCTATAGGCCTATCACTCTCCTCCCGAACACTTCTAAAGTGTTCGAAAAACTTCTGCTTTCGCATCTCTCCCCAATTCTCACTCCACGGCAGGAACAATTCGGGTTCCGTGCCGACCACTCCACGACTCTCCAGTTGACCAGGGTACTGCACCATTTCACGGTGGCCAAAAACAAACGTGAAAACTCGGTCGCAGTATTCCTGGACATGGAGAAGGCGTTCGACCGAGTCTGGCACGACGGCCTTGTTTACAAGCTCGCCTTGTCGGACTCATCCCGGCGCGTCTGCAAGTTGATCAACTCGTTCCTCACGAATAGGTGCTTTCACGTCATGGTAGAAGGCAAATTCTCCCTCGACCGTCCCATAGCCGCCGGTGTCCCGCAAGGGAGCTGCCTCTCTCCAACCCTATACGCGCTCTACACCGACGACATACCGATAAGGCATGACGTCAAGTTGGCGCTATACGCGGATGATATCGCGCTATTCACGGCGTCGATATCGGAGAAGGGTGCAGCGGGTAGGATCCAGCGTAATCTCGACGATCTCCCCGACTGGCTCTCCAAATGGAGGCTAGCGGTGAACGTCGGGAAGACGCAAGCCCTCTTGATTAGGCGCTCCAGAATGAGGGCGAAGGGCGGGAAAACCGTCCCTCCCCTCAATCTGCTAGGTCAGTCCATCCCCTGGGGTTTTCAGGCCAAATATCTTGGGGTCACTGTTGACAAATTTCTTCGCATGGCAAAACATGCGAGGGGAGTTGTCAACAGTGGCAAAATTGCCAATGGCAAACTACGTCCTATACTCGCGTCGAATCTTCCGTTGAACGTGAAGCTGGGTGTGTACAAAACGTACATTCGCCCCCGCATCACGTACGCGGCGCCTTCCTGGTACGCGCTCATAAGCCCGACCCAGAAAGACGCTCTGCGGAAAGTCCAATCGGTGGCTCTCCGCAGAATCGTGAACGCCCCTAAAGGTGTCAGGAACTCCACAATAGAGAGAGATCTCCGCATCGAGTCAGTGGACGACTTTATCCGTCGTCTCACTAAGTCCATGTTCTCTCGTGCGGACGCCTCGGACTGGAGACATCTCCGGAACCTGGCCCCACATCACGCGAGACCACCGGACGGGCGGATGCTCCCGCGCGAACTCCTCACGGAAGTGAATTCCGTAACCGTGGTTCCTGACACACCCGCACAACGACGCGACTGAGACGTCTTCGGTCACCTGGTGAGAACCGGCGCGGGTGGCTAACACCCGCCCGGTAGCGGACGAGGTCCTTAGAAGGTGCTGCTGAAAGTTTCTTGCGCCGCTTCTTCTACTCAGCCATAGCACATTCCGAAGCGGTGGTAGGGTTAGGGAATCTGTCCGACCTCGCCTGCACCTCACTCAGGCCCGGGCCTCTCCAGTTGCACGTTGCCTCCCCCGTCAGCCGACCCTCCCATAACGGATGGGCGGGCCGTCTGCGGGTCCCGGTAGCCCTAAGGAAGGATCTCGCTCCGAGCGAGATCCGAACGCGAAGCCGCCTAAAGTCCGAACTCGTTTCGGACTTCACCAAGGAACGACACCGTGTTTACGGGTCGCTTGGATAGACCACAATCAGAGGGCTCACGCCCCGGTATTGTTTCCACAACGCGGGACCTCCGCTATCGCGGAGGTCCTGCGTTCGTGAAGGTCTGTTGGAAAATAAATTCAGGGTTAGGGAATCTGCCCGACCTCGCCTGCACCTCACTCAGGCCCGGGCCTCTCCAGTTGCACGTTGCCTCCCCCGTCAGCCGACCCTCCCATAACGGATGGGCGGGCCGTCTGCGGGTCCCGGTAGCCCTAAGGAAGGATCTCGCTCCGAGCGAGATCCGAACGCGAAGCCGCCTAAAGTCCGAACTCGTTTCGGACTTCACCAAGGAACGACACCGTGTTTACGGGTCGCTTGGATAGACCACAATCAGAGGGCTCACGCCCCGGTATTGTTTCCACAACGCGGGACCTCCGCTATCGCGGAGGTCCTGCGTTCGTGAAGGTCTGTTGACGAAAATAAATTCAGTCTCTCGAAGTTCACTGGTGTTTCATTTACCTTCCTAAGCGCTACAGACTTGATCACAGATCACACCCAAGATTAGATCTGTCAGTGCAAATAATAATTTAAAAAATATAGAAGCTTTGGAATGTCAATTTTAATTTGTTAAATATTCTTTTGATTTTGTAAACAAATAAAGTAAACTCCTATTGAGTGGTCAAACTGGATAAATTATAATAAAATGTTTCAATTTATTTTCATATGTAAAATGTTTTAATTTATTTTCATAGTGCGTGGTGGCCTGTTGGTAAACGGACTAGCGCGGCTGCCAACATGTTCACGGTGGTCGCGGGTTCGAATCCCAGGGCACACCTCTGACTTTTCGAAGTCATGTGTGTATTGATATGTAACCTTTCAATGAATTGCATTTATTACTAATTTCCTCGTATTTGTCACTACTACTTACGTAGTTTAGGTCATAGCATGATTACATATACCTCATAGCATTCCTTAATAAATGTACTACCCAATATGTACTGAAATAATTTTTCAAATCGGACCGCTAGCGGTTCCTAAGATTAGCGCGTTCCACCAAAGAAATAAACTCTAAGTTTTGTAATATTGTTGTAGATTATTATTAGTAACTTAACTCTGTGCCTATAACAGCTCATATACACCCGACTGCAGGGTACGGGCCTCCTCTACAATCGACAATAAGATTAAGGGGGGTTAGACTACATAATGCAACACGCTGGTCTAGTGCAGGTTGGTGGACTTTATTCCATTAAAATTCTAACAAATCATTACAATCATCCAATTAGGTTTCTTCATGATGTTTAATGTTATATTGCGTGGTAACATTACTATCACACACACGATTGAAATGCCAGAAGTGTGCCCTGGGAATTGAACCTGCGACCACAGCATACCAACCTGCCGACAGGCAGACATACATAGTTAGGTACACACATAGTTATCTAAATAGTTAATTAAAACAAACAAATGGAACAAATTTTGATAACAAGTTTATTTGATAAATGTGCTGATTAAATAAAAATATTACATATCAAATAGATATTTTACATACTGTAAATATGCTATTATAAAGCGATAAACAATTCTTTTTATGAAAGAAGAGATGCTCAACAAATTGTATTCTTCAATTAATATATAATGAAGTTTTATTACAATGTGAACTTATTCAATTGTTTATCATAATATCTGATTTATTTTCAGGCAATACTTATATTCCACCTTGATAAAAGTATAATATTCCCTTGCGTTGTGATAAAATAACTGGACAAATCTTATTAATAAAAATAGGTTTATTATTTTACACGAAAAATAAACACTACTGATTTTATGAAATGAAAAATATTACTGCAAAATGAGAGCATTACAGAGAGAGGCATCCATACTACTTACAATAATCTGAGCCCAAAATAGTCAAATTATAAGAGCGTGTGTGACGAATGGACACTACAACTAATTATGAGTTCACATAATGATAAATTTACTACAGACGATGATTAAAGATGGCACCTACCATCTGAGGTATGGCAAGTGCTTGCTTTGAAATAGGTGTTTAATAGGGTTTCAAAAAGGATAAGAATTTCAGGATATAAAATTTCACAATCCTAGAAGCGACTAGCGCACATCAGCAAAACGGCTTCTTTTAATTACATAATTTATCATTTCAATATCGACGATGTTAACATTGTGAATATATTTGTCCAGTTACATTAAAACAGTGTTTACATAAATATATATGTACATATAATGAGCATAAGTTTAAAGACTTTTACAGAAAAAATGCTTATTGCTTACACGCAATAAAAAGTGAAGTACGGAGCTTCGACTAGAAATCACAGTGATTGTTTCATTTTTCCTTTATCAAATATTATACATAAATATTAACAGCTAGCTAGCTGTTTTTACAAAAAACAAATATAACATTTTTTGGGTTTTTTTACCATAATAGCAGAACTGTAAGGTCTTATCCAAAGTTTCCAAATGAAGCGCGAATTCATATGCGTGCTTACAAGATATTGTACCGCGCAAAATTATCGCGGAATTTAAATTACTCGCGCGTATTTTGCTTTTATACACGGTTCTTTACATGGAAAAAATAATAGGACTAAGTCATTGAAAAATGTGCAGAAATCACAATATTTTCATTATCACGTCTATGTATTTGTTTGAAAATAACGTGGCCCAAAACATTATGAAAGAAAGATTTTTTTAAAATAAGTCAAGTTGCATTTCTGAACATAAGTAACAAATATTTAATACACATCTAAAGGCTCATGGGGCCCTACTATATAAATCCGAAATTCGAATCTTCGTGACGTTTTTCATTTCGAAACCTGCTCTGTAACACGAAATTCGAATCTTCGGCTCGAAGAATGAATGATTCGAATATATCGGCAATCCGAACATTTACATTTTTATTTACTATATTCATCCGAAACGAAGTTCGAAACTTCGGACGAACGAAGTTTGTGACGATACGAATGTACCTACTCTGTAAATGTTCGTATTGCCGATATATTGGAATAATTCATTCTTCGATCCGAAGATTCGAATTTCGTGTTACAGAGTAGGGGCCCTACTATATTCAACGAAACGAAGTTCGAAACTTCGGATGATCGAAGTTCATATACGATACGAATGTACCTACATATACTTATGGTCGTTATTGACTTATAGTCGTAACCATAGACTTATATTTAGGATGTACGTTACACAAATACGAACTTTTACAGAGTAGATAAATTCATATTGTATATAAATTTCGATCGTCCGAAGTTTCGAACTTCGTTTCGGATTTATATAGTAGGGCCCCAGGTTTCGAAACGAAAAATGTCACGAAGTTTCGAACTTCGTTTCGGATTTATATAGGGCACATGGGCTTTATTGGCACATATCTTTTTCAATACAAATAATTTAGAATAACAAAAACTGACCAGTTTATAGGAAACATTTTCGACATAATATGACTAGTTAAAGTTTGTCTAGTGTTCTGACAAATACAAACATGATCGTAGCCAGCCGTGGGATCAGGGTGGGGCAGAAGTCTTAAAACATATGTAATTAGCAAACTGTACCCACGGTATTCTTCTATTACACTCTGTATCTGTGTTTATAATTGGAATTATCCTAAATACTTTCTTAATGCTCATCTGCCTAGTACTTTACCTAGATCATTTATTTTTTTAGAGTTGGTTAAGTACCTTACAGGTCAAATCCAGGGTGGGGCAAGCGCCCCACTCTGCCCCACCGTGGCTACGCCCATGAATACAAATATGATTTTTACTACCGTTCAGCAGTAGATTTCATATATCAAATACATTAAAACGTTATATTTAGATATAACTGAATCGTATACAATTTAAATTAGAGATAGTATCAACAACGATAGCTATACGAGTGTGTAGGATAAGAAAAAGAATAGGGAGATTATACTCCACAATAGGGAATCAGTAATCAAATACAATAAATTTCCTGTTTGAAATAGAGAATCTTAAAAAGAATAGATTCAGGTAATGTTAAAAAATATTCTGTTTTACAAGCTCTTTAATTTTAAATACCCTTTATTGCACAAAAAACAAGTGATTTTGGCTTTGAGCACATATTGAGTTTAATTTCTTTGCTATCTGTGAGATGTTTTATTTCCACATAGTGAAATAATGACAAAGGAATAGTCTTTTTGGCCATAGGATTTAAGAGAAATAATTCAATACAGACCAAATAAAATTCTTCAATTTCATCTGGTTCAATATACCTGCCCTATATAATTTACTTCAAGACCAGAAGACAAAATGGCATATTTAATAAAATGTGCATGTATATGTCCGGGTTGCATGTATTGCAGATATTATTTTGTCAATGAATGAATATTTTTAATTATATATTTTCTCAAAAATTAAAAAAAAAAAACAATGAGTCGAATTAAGAACCTCCTCCTTTTTTGAAGTCGGTTAAAAAAATTCTAATTTGCTGCTAATTTTTATTTCGTTTACTCTATAACATTTTTGTTTTAATATTTTGCGCAATTAACAAGTGCTTTCGATAATAAATAAATTCCATCAAAAACTTGTGATGTAGATTATGGAATATTTTTTAAAAATAACCATATTATGAAGTGCATTGAAATATACCCTGGTAATTAATATGAAAAAAAATGTGCAGAAGTCGACTACAATTGATTTTGTATATTGCGGTGTTCGTGATTTTTGTTATAAGTGGGGTTCCCAAAGTGTGCACCGCGGCGCACTGGGTGGGTTACTGTACATACGACACGAAGTTTGAATATTCGGACGTTGAACGTCACCATATAGGATAAAAATTTCATCATCATCATATCAGCCACAGGAAGTCCACTGCTGAACATAGGCCTCCCCCAAGGATCTCCACAATGACCTGTTGGAAGCGGCCTGCGGCGGAAGTCGCTGGATGCAGGCCGCTTCCATAAAAATGTACACTTCTAAAAATCAATATTATTCTCTATGAAAATTATCATTCACTTTGAAATTAATCTACAATTACGATGACAATACGGGGTTCGAACATTTGCCGTCGTGTCGGATACAGAGTAACCCCCCTGACCCGTCGTAGAGTGAAGGAGGGTGCCGTAAAGGATCTCTCTTCCTCTCTCTATTTTAATTTTCCTGTCTAACTACCTAATTAATATATTGTACCTATTAATTTCAACCAGCTGGAGATGTTAGGGCGTTGAAAATATAGTAAAGAGTTGACAAAGATTGGGAACCCCTGATCAACAAGATATGTAATCTTGCTGTAGTGAGAGCGGTATGGGCGTTATTGACGCAGTAATCTATTGTAATGGATAAATATTCTATATGTACCATAACCGGAAATAAACTAATTTGTAGAACAACTTGAGTAATTTTTCCGAGTCACATTTTGCATATTATCAAAGAAACAAAGGGATCAAATATTTGCTTACAATAAATATACATTATCTGTTTTAAAAGAAATCGATGATTAGGTATTTGTTGTTTATTTTATGAATAATACTTGTAATTGAAAGACGTAATCGATCGATATAAAGAAGAGCGTAACAAATTATCGACAACGATAATACAAGTTTAACTTTTTTTTATAATTTTTTTAATTAATAATTACACATAATCCCTATCCGCCTTAAGTGCAGCAGCGTTTAAAATATAAATAACCGTCAGTTATCCGCATTTGGTATAAACTCAGAGCACTCAATGAGAATAGGGAAATAGTAAAATAATATAAACGTTCACATCAATTGTCAGGTTCGTTTTTGGAATGTGTAAAATCGAAAATAAAATAGTTTAAACGTGTTATAACTTAATTACCAAATGCGAATATCACAGATCCGTTGGTTTCTATACTACTGCACTTAAGGGCCGGTGGCGCCACAGTCGATCACACATCACGACTTGCGCTTCTGTCGAGTGAGCAACTGTGGCGCCACCTAGCCGGTATTACACACCAACACGCGGCGCCGCTGCCTTTCATAACACCCACGGCCGCGTTAATTCTGTAAACCAACCAAATATACACATCAATATTTACATACATACGTTCACACTAATATCTGGGCAGAAGTGGCACCTATATTTCGCATTGCATGTTTTCGTCCCAAAATGTGACATTGGGAGAAGCCTAACTCTATGCTTGGCAGCCACCCCAATCCTAGGTAATTTAAATGATTTTTTCAAATGGAAAAATATAAACAAAATGGAATGCTGGAAATTAAACCCAGTACCCTATGTTTCACAGCCTATACATGATACTACAAGAGTAATTGACAATTTCTCTAATGAATATATTGCAATACTATTATGAATGCAATTGTGGTACTCACTCCGACGTCCCGGCATCACTCGAACCGTAATCCCGTCAGCTGCCCGAACTGTAGATGAGATAAACACCTTAATATTTATTATTTAATGATACTTCTATACAGAAATATCATTAAATAATAAGAACTCTGCACCTTATCCCAAAGAACTTATGGTTCAGAATCGAATGACACTTACTGAATTAACATTAATTCTAATTGTGTATTCAAAAAAATGCTTAGTAATTAAAAAAAAGAGCATACATATTCAGAAAACATTACATTACATGAAAAAGTTTTCAATTGGGACTGGTAAAGTGGTCTTGGATTGTTATTTTAAAAAGTTACACAGCATTCCACAACACTCCACGTTAAAGCGATTAGGAAACTCAACTTACCTTTTATATTGTTTGAATAATCACCACAAACACAATAAAAGGAATAAATGGACAGAGCTTGGTAAAAATATATACAGGTCATAATATAAAAATGTAAAAGTTTATTCCTTTACATAAACTATTCCATATTGTTTACATTATATCATTGAAACATTTCTATATTGCTTTTAAAATGACTCAACACGGTAATGTGATTAATAATTTATTAAGTACCTAACAAGGCAAAAGTACATAAATAGCACATGATACGCGCGTTTGTCAGAAATTAATGCAGGCTGCACACTACACAAAGAAAATTCTTTATACATTCATTATTCGTTCTCATAGGTGATTCTACACATACTAATAAATATTTTAATTGACTATATCCCATATTATAATATATGGCTAAACTTAAATGAGAAGATATAGATGGGGTTAATTTCGTTTTGCCACTAGTCAAATATTTCTATTATAATGTGATGTACTGATTATAATTTACTATGACTTTTCCTATTCATAGAAACAATAAAGGAATATATAAAAATAATTAGAAACAGGTAATGTCTAATAAATTTCACATTTATTTTCATCTCATATACATATAATAAAAATTCATAGATCACAATAATAATTAAGCCTAACTAAACAAATTAGTGAACCTCAGTGTGATAAAAATTTCCATATCTACTCAACTACACCTTAACATAACAACTCTAAGAACAATTGTTGTGCTAACATTTCGTAAATTGTAAAATTATCTAATAGGCGCCCAATATAACTCACATTTCTTTTTCATAAATAAAAACAATCTCTTATATACTTTATTTAAAAATTTACCTACGTAAAAAACTCTTTTTAAAATCTTATCTTCAATTCTTTTAAAAATGCATGACACCTTTTATAAGTTTTGCGAAATGTGATTTGTTCTAGTGATGAATAGCAAAATGTCGATACCTAACTAATGAAAACATTTGAGATGTGATTTTTGTAATACCTGAATAACTTAAATTATATGTACAAATAAAAAAATATATTACTTAAAACATCCTCATAACTCATACAATTGAAATTTCTTAGCCTATCACAGTTAAATTCGAAGACATATAGCTAGCATTACACCTGTTTCAGATTATGTTAAACTATTTTCAATGTGACATTGTGCGCAATAAATGTGAATGATTTACTAAATCTGAGCAAGAATAATTGAGCAATGTGAAAATAATTCGAGGCAATGTTTTCCAATAAAATAATGTTTAATGTTACATGTTGGCAAGGCATTATAGTCTATATGTATTGAGATCTTGTGATGCCCCACGACACGACCAGTCGATTAGTGATGTTTCAGTTCGCCTTTATAATTAATCAACACAATAAATATATCTTATCATAAATCTTAAAATAATCAAATTTCATAATTTATTGTATAGAAAAATCACGTGAAACATTTTATCAAACACTACAACTAATTAAATAGCAAATTTGATTTTCTCTCACGTATATATAAATATTTTAAGAATAATTTTCCGTTTATTATACGGCTAAAAAGTCGATATGTATATAAAGTTCATTATAATTGTATATCAGTGTTATTAGCTCAATGAAGGCACCATATTTCCCTTTCGCGACTACCACAACATTCGGCTTTTCAATAGATAAATATCTATCATACTTATCGGAAGTTATCAAATCGCGCCACGTCTAGACACGAAAGATATTATGTTCCGACGGTGACCGCGATCCTTATTCCTTATATTACACATATATAGGACACAAGTGGTTATTTCCAATGTAAAAATACGAACACGCATGCAACAATCGTGTGCAAATGTTGTCTACGGCGAACCGAGGAGCGATTACAAACAAGTATCAATTACAACAGTACAGCTCCACCGGCCTCGCAGTAAACAGACCCATAAAACAAAACTTAACAAAAAAAAAGTCTTGATACTCGCACTTGAAAATGACAACAAAAAGTCCGCAACAATGTTGTCATTTTCGTGTTAATCTCGCATGCCGACACTTCGACATCAACATGCCAGGGTTAAGTCAAAGCACATCACAATCACAAATTAGCCTCGATAGTTGGCGTTAGTGTTGTATCACTGTAGGCACTGTTACGAGGAGCTCTCGACGTTGAACCGTGTTGGAGGGAGCAGGTACTTGTCGGCGTGGGGGGCGTTGTGGGGGGCGCCGCAGCCCGAGTCCAGGGTCCTGTGGGGGGGCGTACCTACGAGTATCCTGGGCATGTCGCACTCCTCGCACTTGTCGAGGAGCGGGTGGTTCCTGAACGTGCACATGTGACACTGCCACGACGACGACGGCCGCTGCCCCGTGTATATGTTGCTGTAGAAATTTCGAGACTCATCCGACTCTGAAATTATGGAATTGCTTACATTAGTTTGTTGTTATCGATTTTTAAAAGGTACAGATCTATTAGCAATTTGATATTTTCAGTTTGGTATCAGATAAGTTTCATGCTCTGTGGGGTGCAATGTGGCATATTAGCATTTGAATATTAAAGGCTGATGATGAAAGCATAAAATGACTTATTACTTTACTATATTTAATATTTACAAAAGTATCCAATCCACTACGGCTAATTATAAATAATAAATAATTCTAAATGCACACAAAAATAATACAATTCACATAAAATAAAATAATTAGTAAACGCACGAAATAGGTAATGAATCTTTAACAAATATTTTACACCAAAGTAATCAATAAAATTAAACTTTATACCATTTCAAAAAAAAACTCAGATTGATTACCTCTCCCGTGCGCTGTAAGCGTAACTAGTGTTATTATAAGAACCTATTCAACAATGTCGCATGGTACAAACCGCTGGTGCCCATCTCTAGTCGCTTGGCGAGCGAGTCGCACTGGTCCCGCAGGCGCTGCACATACTCCCGCAGGCGCTGCGCCCCGGCCGGCGTGGGCGCGGGCCCCGCCAGGATGTTGGTCTCCTTTGTCAACTGCGCCAGCCTACCCTTCTCCTGACTAAGGGCCAGCGCCAAGCGGTTCAAACGCTCTTTCTGACGCTCTATTAGCGAACGATCTGGGAATGTTTATATTGGTGCATTGAAAATACTATTTTAAATAAATAATAAATAAATAAAACCCAACAATCACATACATAGTCCTGACCCCGCATTAAGATCGAGTCGTGTGTATCAGGAACTACGAGAGACTTTTCGGTCTCACAATCACCCAGACCCGAAAGAAATATTTGTGGGCCCCACAAACATTTCTCTCGGTGCGGGGATCGAACCCGCGGCCTCTCGTTTCCCAGGAAGCGTCTAACCGAATGCGCCATGGAGGCTGTCAACAGGCAGCTGTCATTTTGTACTCAATGGTAATGACTTTAGAGGCACCAGAAAGGAAGAGACGGCATAGGCATTTTTTTCGTTTTTGCATGGGTTTGGTAGATAAAAGTCGCAATCTTACCCGGTAGTAATAAAAGCGGCAATGCTTATCTATATTCCTTAACTTTTATAGAAATAGTGAAGGTACAGATAATACCCCAAGACGTTAACCGTGTATTGTTTGAGCCATAACTTAGAAAACATTCGTGATTTACAATTAAATGAACATGGGAGACACACACAAAAGTATAACTACACGCATTAACATGTGCTGTATTTGGCATAATATCCATTTATAAAAATGCAATATCAAAACAACATAGTTCTTGCGAGAAAAAAAAATATTCGAGGTCAACTGCGGATGTGTCAATGACCGGCAGATTTAACAAGTTTTCAAATGCAAACCGCAAACAGTGACTCGTAGGTTGCAAACCGCTCTACCTGACACACAATACTGCACATAAACAATGATCAACAGTTAGGCGCAGACGTGAAAAAAAATATATCGCCGCCCACTGTACAATGCGGGGGTTGCCCATTTAGATAACTTGTATCAGGAATACTTTTAACGACGAGTTTCATACAATAAAAGGGTTTGGACAAATACATAGCTTCATAAGTTATAGAAAACAGAGAATACCATATTGTCAAAGACACGAAAAAATAATAAGTAAACAAATATCTGCCCATATTTGAATTACCTCAAAATCTATTTTATGCGGTGTTGAATAAAAGATTATTTCGTCGGTGATATTATGAAACCGCGGAACTAACAGTGTTTAAAACCGCGTAAGGTAGGTGCAGTGAATTTTACAGGAACGAGGAAACACACATAATATTTACTAAACTACATGACTTTCTATTGTTTAAACTTTTAAATTGTCAAATTATAATATTCTTCTTGGTATTGTAGGCATTAGTTATGTTAAATATGTATTAATTAATTAGTAAATCGACTAAGCCCGCGAAATCTGGATTTTGCTAGTTTTGTAAATACGCGGTTTTAAACACTGTTAGTTCCGCGGTTTTAGAATATCACCGACGATTTGTGATTAAAGGTGCCCTTTGTTTATATTTGATTTCAAGTATAAAGATACGATACAGAATCAATGGCAACTATATAATATATGTAACTGTTTTAAACACTACGCATTAGGAATTTCTCTACCCCTTGTGCGAGTAAATCGAGTCATCGCAAATCATTTGATATATGAGGAACATTGACGTAGACGTAGGCAATGTAGGTGCGATTTGGGAAAACACGATACATAAAATCACGCGATATCGAAAATATTTTAACATATTACGCAGGCAAACATTAGGAGCTCCATTATACTCGCCATTTGAATAGGTAAACTGTCTTGTTCAAATGGATCAAATAAACAATCTAAAATGATTTCAACACCTCAAGTTTCCACAACATAACAGCGCTTTTACACTTGTCCTTTGATTGAGTGTTTCATACATTTTATTATTGCCAGAAGAATTCAGAATTTTGTATCAGAATTTAACCTGCAAGCCGAAAAGTATATTTTTCTCGAATAGTTTCTAATTTATTTGAATTTTCAGACAGATTTAGCAGAATAAAGCAAGCCAAGGTTTCGTATTGCATTAAAAAGGTTCTATTTGATGTTGCCACTTATCTTTGTGCCTTAGTCATACTTATACAATATCCGCCGAAAGATTTAGTGGGGATTAACCACCTTACTCTTTCACGCAATAAAAACAAAACATGCTACACAATTTAAGATTTTACTTTAAAAAATGTTGCAGAGACAAATAATTTATATGATATTAACAGGAAGTTGTAAATAATTTTGTACATTGAATATGTTTCAAATGATTGGATAATGGATGATGTTCGAAAACACTATTAAATAATGTATCATTAAAATTGTTAACGAGCGAAAAGTCTTACATATTAATAAAGGTGAATGCCCCATACAAATTGATAAGTCTCTTAGCTGTAGCAAAAAAGGTAAATACCACAGCTTTTACATTTATCACATGACGAATAGAAAAATAAGTCTAGATACTTTGCATTCATTTTTAAATAGGCAGGTATTTTTTTCTAAAAGCTGTTGACAGGCCCCTTATTTACCGAATGTTGATTTGAAATCTATTTGCACCAACGCGATGGGTACAGATGTACCCAGAAAATGAGAAAAATTATATAGATTCTTATCTCATCAGTCTGATAATGATGCCAGCAAATAAGATAGAACACAAACCGATTATTTTTATATCGCGCCGCTAAATGGCTATTGTAAAAGTCACGTATAATGCACTCACCTACGCTATTTATGTGTTTTACGCACGCAATTTCATCAAAGAATCGCGACGACACGTTGTCGTAGGTAATGATTGTTTTTTTATCACAGTGTGGTATTAACAGATTTATTTTAGAACAAACAGGAGGCAATGTAACACAATTAGACATGCACAACTGAATATGCAACTCAGTCTTTACACAACATTACCATCTGTAGAAAGACTCTGTAATTCTCCTGTCATAATAATGATTATCTACTTTATGGTAGCATTTTATACATGTTGACAGCAGTGTCTGGTCCAATTACCAATTAGCTACCACACACATATATGGCCTAACCACTCTCGATTGTAATCTTGATTGTAGAGGATGTCCTTGCCCTGCAGTGGGATGTATATGGGCTGATACAGATGGAATTGTTATACACCTATAATCTATATGTATAACCAAATAAAGGATATTGATCTCAAATTCATTGGTCAATCAGTACATTTGTATCTGTATCAGCCTATATACATCCCACTGCAGGGCAAGGACATCCTTTACAATCGATTGTGAGGACTGAGGGATCAATTAACTGTCTTAATTTGAATTTATATATTACGAATTACGAAATTTGAAATATATAACTATGGATAAATTAAATATGTAAATAATACAATGGTGAAGTTTTCTTTTTTCATACGATAGAATACATCGCTGGTATTGATACCTATTAATATTGCAAGGGATATATTAATATTGTATTTTATTACCATTTATGACATCCTTCACTCTTCATGGTTTACTATTGAAAAATTGTATATTTTTATGTACGAGTAAACATACAGCCTCAAGCCACTAGGAACATTATTTTCCTTTGCACAACTGAACTGATTTTTAATGTGTTTCTGTGTTAATTTGGACATTTGGGCAATATAACTTTTGAATGCTCTCTTTATTTTCTACAACTTGTTTGGCAAGAAATCTTTAAAACTGATGATAAAGTAACTACTTGCTATCAGAATATCTGAGTAACATTATAAGTATATGGAGTGAAAATTTCGTATCTGTTATGCTACCCGTCATCAATTATGAATTTAACCTCTCTACCTGTATCAAAAATAATCGTCTTTACTACAAAACAAACAAACAACTTGACATTGGCAAAATCTCCGATTCCACGGGGGAGCCATTTATCATTTAAAGAAAGAAGAAGAAGTATATGGAGCACTAAATGCTTTCCTTTTAACAAATAATAAATATAAATAAATTGAATTTATCTCACCACTGTTTGATCCTGGTGGTTCAGGCGCTACTCGCGAGGGTCGTGGCGAGTCTATCCGCGAGGGCTGCGCGGGCGGGGGCGGCGCGCGGCGTCGCGGGGCCCGCGCGGTGCTGGGACTCACCGTCACCGTCACGTGGCCCTCGAAGCCCCCGTCCTCGTCCCGCGACTCTCGCACCGGACTCGCCATATTCGACGTCGGCGTGCAAACTGTCAAATTCACTGATGTAATAGCTCTTGGACTATCGTAATCTTCTAACCAAGGATCACCATAACCACGACTTAAGTCCATATGACAATTCACATTAACAGAAAAATTTAAAGGATATCCCCTCTCCGTTCTGAACGATGTGTTGGGTTTCGCTTCTTTCATAGGCTGACTCTCATTTTTTGAGAGGGACGGCACAGGGGACACAGTTCGACACGTATCAGCTTCTGGCTCCTTCAATGTCTGTTTAAATGCATTATCTGGATTTGGTTTAATGAAGTCAAGCGTGCTTGGCCTTTTAGGTTTCTCTTGAGGCTGCTTCTCTTCCTTCTTTATCGTTTTCTTCTCTCTAGTCCTCTCAAGCCTCTCATTTAAGTTGCTCTTAATCTTATTGCTTTTAAGAATCTTATAGTTTGTGCTTTCTGGTTGTTCTAAATTTTTCTCTGTTTTATTCTCAGGTGATGAAGAGTGTTCTTCTCTTTCATTTGTATTAGTGGTATCTTCTTCTTTTATATTTTCATTGGTCAGTTCCAAGTCGCTAGGTGACTCCGCACTGTATTTAGCAAAACAGTTGTCAATGTTTATAACAGTGACTGGAGATGTAGGTGTGATGTTATTGTTTGTTATAAGCTCATTATTCTTCGCCTCTACAATGTTTTGATTGGCGTCTGTATTTGGTTTGTTTTCCTTCTCGGCCGCAATTTCAGTCGTACTCAATATAGCTTTCTGTGGGCCCTGGCAAGTGATAGACTTTATAGCTGTCGATTTAGCAACCTCGTGTTTAATGATGGCTTGGTTTCGGCACTTGAGCGGCGGGTTGAGTTTAAGGTGATGCTTGCGCGCGGCGGCCGAGGAAGAGGCATGGTAGGCGTGCGTTAGGGAGGCCTTGACTTCGCTGTGCAGGTGGGTCTCGCAGGCTTGCTTGTCGTGGCAGTACAGCTCGATCGTATTGGACACAACATGATCGGGAACGCCAGGGAATTTTTGTTTCAGTTCATGGAACAATTGCATAAGCGATATATTGGTGCATGCGCACGGTGCAGGGCTCGCAGCGCTCTCAGAGGGGGCAGACATCGCCGCCCATCCTAGCGGAGGCCCACCGCTTCGCCCCGAATTGTCACTCCACCGCAACTTCGCGCCTCCTTTCTCTTTCACCGGTGAAGACGGAAAAACATTTTAACACTCGATTTAGACTGTAAATAGCGTCTTGTCTATTTTGTGACGTCACAATCCCAAAAATCACAAATCTGGACAGTTACGTATACATACCCAAGCTTTTAAGGCTGTTAGTGTCCGCGACTCGCTAATCCTCAAGGTACACATATGACGAAAATGAGCACATAACGAGACGAGGCTGAATTTTTATATCTTTTGTTATCATACCAAAACTGTATTTCGTAAAATTGCAACATACATTTGTGATGAAATTACGCACTTATTAGTAACCACTACACCGTCACCTGTGTCATTATATGTAACAAAAGACTACTGATTGTAAACTAAAAAAATACAAAGGCAGTAATAATTAATGCACCCAAAAATAAATTATGAAAATCGCACGACTTGTCACTCGCATTCTGCCATTTTGCAATAGACAACATTTTTTTTCTGTAAAATGCTGTCGATTGCCAAAAACCACAGACTGACAGACAAAAACGTCAACATTTAGTAGGTGACATTCTCTTACTTTTACCGGCATTTTAAATAATAATAAAATAATATTTTAAGTAATAGTTCTATGTGGTTCCAATACTTGTAATATTTAAAATTGTGTTGATACGATTTGCATTTCAGCCTTTATACTCATGTTCATTAGAGCCTCCATGCAGCTTTTGTATTGTTATAATATTTTAACTATTACATTCTTAACATAACAGTGTTTTTAAGGCATCATGTTTTGGTTCTTGTCCTGTCTTCAGTCTGACAATTAGTGACAAACTGTGACAAATGACAAAAGTTCTAATTGGTCTGTGGACAAAAGTGTCAATTGACAAGTGACATTCGATAAAATTTGTTATTTCTCGAGTTTGTTTTATTTCATTGAATTAGTAAAAAATGGTCGATGATTTGCGAAAATACTTGAACCATCTATTGGAAAAGTGAGTACTTGCCTCAAAAATTAATTACTTTTTCTGTAGGATTAAAATTAATAAAGATTTATTTCCAGGGTTAATGGACTTCACTGTATATTAATTACTGACCGAGATGGGGTTCCAGTGGTGAGGGCGGTGACAGAGAGAGCACCCCAGCTCGCCCTTAGACCCAATTTTATATCAACGTTCGGGATGGCGACTGATCAGGCGAGCAAACTGGGACTCGGGAGAAATAAGACTATCATATCAATGTATTGTAGTTACCAGGTAAACAAGATTGTTTTTTAATATTTTTATTACTATTTTCTACCAAATTGACATAAATCTTATAATGAGATATAGGATTGGTGCATGTTTTGTTATGGATTGGGATAACAGACTTATGACTCATTAAAAGATTAAATTAAAATTCAGATAACATTAGGTACTGTCTAATATGTACAAATAGACAAAGAAAAAAATATAAGTCAGTTTTATGGGTTGCATGAAATAATTTGAATTGTATTTAAGGATATATTTTCATCTTTCAGGTTATACAAATGAACAAGCTACCATTAGTCATAACATTTATCGGCAGTGACAACTGTAACACAGGCCACATCCTTTCCTTAGAGAACCAGATAGAACCATTTTTAAAGGATTTGGAAGCAGTTGTTGCGGATGCACCTTGAGTATAAGATTTTTTATACATTTTTATAAGATATTATATTAACAAAATTTAACAAGTTTTCAATTTTGTTAGTATGGTGACATATTGTAACATTGATGTAAAATTACAAGACTCATGTTTTTAAAATAATGATGCAATTTGTATAATCTAATCAAAAATATGTAACAGAAAAAAGAGCTTTAGTAATCCAATAGGATCATAATATTTGACATAAGAATTGGTTGCCTTTCATTAAAATTAACATTTATATGTAATGGATTTGTAAACATACAGCTCTCATTATCAGTTATTATAATTTATTTCTGATTTTGAATCTCATTATCAGTTATTATAATTTATTTCTGATTTTGAATACCAATGTGTCCTAATATTTTTAATAGTCATTAATGTTGTACAATATGTTATCATACTAATGATTTATAAAATACAAGTTATGTTGTAATATTAAAACATTTATATGGTGAAGCAGAGCTTTAGATATCTAGGTTAATTTTTTAATGTGTTATGCCTATTTCATTACATTTGAAACATATGTATTGTAAATATTATTATTAAGATTTAATAAAATGTATCGATTATATTCTTAAATGCTTTTAATAATTGATGTGTCAAATATAGTGGGCTCTTGGTTGTCCAATAAACATGCACATTTTGCAGAGCAGTGTCAAACTATTGAATATAACAGATTATACAGATATACTTGCAAGAATTGCCAATAGAAAAATTTAAATAAGAAATCAAAATATAGTTAATACAAAAAGCTTATTACAATGTCACCGAATACATTAATGATAAACATGCCTGGTCGCCATGTTAGACATACTCTGGTACCCTATAATATTGTTTTCCCACTATTGTAACTTAATAATAATTGTAATGATTAATATATTTATAATAATTCTATGTAATGAATTTAAAAATGATGATGTGTAAAAGTGGCCTATTTACAAAAAATAAATAAATAATTTGACAAATTCAATAGCTTATAGCCTAGACATTTTTCTAAATAGTGCACACTGTGAATCAACAAATTGAATATAAGTTGTAAGATTTATCTGAAATATTAATAATGCTGAAACAAAATGGATACATTTAAGTCACATTTTGAGCTATAGGCATGTTGGATAGCAAAGGGCGTATGATAAAACAAGCAAGTGGAGACAGATTGCTGAGAGCAAACTGTATAGTTGCTATTCCTTAACAAAACAAAGAGCTCTTGAAGAACTATATAATGGAATCATCTCAATAAACACTTAAAGATTTTAAAAAAATATCTGGCTCGCAACATTAACTTTCAACATATAGTAGATAGCATATTCGATTGGAAAAATAACAAAATAAAAATACCATGCAATGTTCAAGAGTACAATGTATAATCATGGAGTATTACAATTTACAGCTGAGTATTACAGGTTGACGGGTGTGAGTAGTGGTTGTCCGGAGAGTCCTTTGACAACATTGTTAGCGGCCAGTTCGCCCATCTCTCTGCGAGTGCGCACTGTCGCACTGCCAATGTGGGGCAGGACAACTGAAATACAAAGAAATGTAATTACATAAGCCACTTTTTCTACCTTGGGTATGGATTTTAGTTAAGGTAGTCCGTTTTGTGTTAGTTTTTAGAATAAGTAGAAGTTGCCTGATACTGAAATATTTGCTTATTATCACTCCTTGGGATGGAGATTTTAGATAAGCTTTGCATGCCGTTGGCTGTTCCATAGCTACTAACTTTTTTCAAGTATATACATACATATATAAACTTACGCCTTTTTCCCAGAAGAGATAGGCAGAGGTCCTGGTAGCACCCAGTACAAATTTCGCCATATGTGTTCTGTCCCACGAAGTGATAAGCGAGCCTATCGCCATATCGGGCACAAATTCCTGACCCCGGAATGATATTAGTTTGAAACATCCACTATCACTTCGCCGGTCTCGGCATTCGAACCCGAGACCTCAGCTTTGTAATTATACCGTAGTACAACTACACCATCGAGGCTGTCTGTTTAAAATGTTATATCAACTTTAGCAAGAAATGGAAAGACAGGTAATTTTTCTTTTTACAGTCTTCCTTATTGTTAGATGTTTTGAATTGGACATTTCACAGTTTTGTTTCATGGGCAAAGTATTTTAATTCTCCATATATTTTTGGCAGACATTATTGTAAACTTACACAGGTTGGGTAAGGTCAAGAGCTTGTGGTCCTTGGGCAGTGGTTCGGGCGTGGTGACGTCCAAACCCGCCGCGTATATCTGCTTGTTCTTCAACGCGTTGTATAGCGCTTCTTGCTCGATCAGGTCTAAAACACAGTAGTTGTATGTATAACATTCCATATTAAACTTGTTCTGAGCATTCCACAATAACATTGAGAGAGGAACGGCAGTATCTATGAGTTATGACTGTGTATGAGTGGGAGAAACAGTAATAATAGTTCCAACAGTCTCCTAATCCTAGAGGCACTTCAACAATAGGGGTCGTGAATGGTTGCCCACTATCGACAATAAGAAGTGCTGCCTCCGTAGGTATTTATTTGAATACCGCAAGTTCCTTAGAATGTATTAAAACTTTTTTTTACCTACTGCGGCATCACAACAGTGATTTATTATTTATTAGTGATCATATGTGAACCCGATTTAAATTTTGAACCTGATAATCATATCGCGATTGAATATAAAACTGACAAAAGAACAATTGACACAACTAAATAAATATCGTTATCGTAAAATTATGCGTCATTTGGACATGGCATATTTTCTTGCGACATCTATTTAAATTCATATCTGTGGCTGTCTCTACCTAATGTGACTTACCTCCTCGTCCAACGTTGACAAGAATGGCGTTTTTCTTCATCTTGGCCAGGGTTGTCGCGTTGATCATGTGTCTGGTTTCATCAGTGAGTGGCGCAGACAGTAGCACGAAGTCGCTCTCTGTCAGCAGTGTGTCGAGATCCACGAACACCGCGCCGAGAGCTTTACCTGAAAAAAATAGCTATTCAGAACTAGAACTACCTTTTTGAAGTTGTTAGACATCGTTCTATTCAATATCTTCAATTTTTCTTCCTCAAAATTCGGCCTTGGAGATCTTCATGAAATTACTTATCAATTTTACTCATGATTAGCAGTTGGGATAATCGGGAAACTGCTTTACAGTGATCGGGATTTTAAAAAGGGATTTTTGTTAAAGACATTATAAAAGTTAAAGTGATTAAAAGTAACATACAAATGTTGATATTAGGAAGATTTGTAAAATCTTGTGCGCCAATTGAAACATACAATAGACCTGTGGATGATCAGCAGCATGATAATAAGATACATGGCTTAGCTTCTGGTTTACCTGCAGGCGATTCCCTGTGTCCCGAATACACGAACCTCGCCACATCAAAGCCAGCAAGCCTCTTGACGACAGCTTGGCCGATGCCTCCGAGACCGATCACGCCCACAGTGCTGTCGCGGAGGTCCTGGCCTAGGACCTTGTCGAATCCTATCTCCCATTCACCCCTAAAACAGTTTCAATATTAAATCTAGATTTACACTACTACACGACAGGGTGTCAGCGCTGAATAAAAAGTTTTGAAACCCCTGGTAATGCCCCACGGTACAGCCCCCAATGATGCTAAGAAGTTCAGGGTCCCAGATGCGAAATCTAGTACTCTTACTCACTGATAATTTTATGAAGCTCCTATAACATAAAGTGAAGGTAATGCGTAAGAATAGGCGTAAGTAAATCGACCCTTTTCTTTATAAAACTACTCTATAATATAAACATAAAATAAGTTATTGTTAACCAAGACGTGTTATCAGTCGCAAATATATCTTTCAGTATTGTTTTCCGCGTAGGTACTTCAGAAACTTCATAAGATAAGATTTGGTTATACAGCAGCTGATAAGAATCGACAGTTGCGAGATTCTGTCTCAATGAAATATGTCGCTTTAAATTTAATCTGTTGGATGTTTATGCAATATTATGTCACAGTGAGAAGCGTTTTTACTCAGTTTACCCAAAGATAAACGATAAATAGATAAGTTTCTGCCGCTTTGCATGTACAGTTATAAAAATTTTAGATGTATTATTGACTTTCAAACATGGGGGAAATTATAGAAATTTGTGGGATCAGCTGTAACGATCTAACAGCAATTGGATAAATAAATCTTTATTTGTTTTTGAAACATGCAACGGTGGTAGAGTCACGCAGCCAACATCGAACAAAAATGTACTGTTCAACTACCTTTTAACTTGTTCCAAATTCTCAGTGAATCGTCGAGCAGCTCCTAGCATCAAAGCTACTGCTATTTCTGCCACAGCTGGAGACAGCACGCCAGGAGTATTGGTTAACTTGATGCCCCTGGATTTTAACTCGCTAGGGTTGCAGTGGTTGTAGCCGGCTGATACGGTGCTCACTTGCGTCAGGTTGGGACCTGGTGGAACATGTTTATGGAGAATATTGTAAAGATTGACCTAGGAAAGATGGGGCGCCGAAATAAATCTTCTAGAAAAATCTATGCATACCGACTAAAGCCAGGACTACGAGAACTAAGTAGGCTGAGAGGAGGAGGAGTTTAATTGTAAATAAGAGCCTCCGTGGCGCAGTTGGTTATACGCCGCACGGTGGGACGGATTTCGAGGCTCCTTTACATAGGATTTTTCAAATTTTTTTTACCTTTTTTCTCAAATCTAAGTATGAGGTATTATTGTTATTACCATAACATTAACTAATATTAGAATTTTGAACCGATTGGCATCTCAAATATTGAAAAAAATGACTTTGAAGATTTTAAATGTATGAAAACGGATTTTGTTTTCGTCCTAACTTTTTTTTATATTAAGATGTAAAGCTGAAACTTTTAGAGATTATAACTTGAACCCACACCAAGCCATACAAATTTTGACCTTGACCCCGACCGGTCCCGTTTAGGAGATATTATGGGCTAAGGAAATGTGCACATTTAGTCCGCATTTTGACACGGGCTAATGTGTTTTTTTTTACTTTTTTTTCGCAAATCTATGTATGAGATATTATTTTTATTACCATAAAATTAACTAATATTAGAGTTTTGAACCGATTCTTATCTCAAATATTGAAAAAAATGACTTTAAAGATTTTAAATGTATGAAAACGGATTTTGTTTTCGTCCTAACTTTTTTTTATATCAAGATGTAAAGCTGAAACTTTCAGGGATTAAAACTTAGACCCACACCAAGTCAAACAAGTTGTAACCTTGACCCCGACCCGTCCCGTTTGGGAGATATGGGGTAAGGAAATGTGCACATTTAGCCCGCATTTGGACACGGGCTTAATGTGTTTAACACTAAATGGGGATTTGACGGTGCTTCTGGATATAGCAACTATAAACAAAAAATGGACGGTGACGATTCCAACGTATTTATGTGTTCATTTGTTCCATTGAAGTTGACAAGAGATGACACTGCTGAAGCGGTATGGGAAAATCCGAAAGCTTCTTCAACGTTTTACTGTCGGCCAATATATTTCAAGTTTGCAAAAGAAAATGATTTAAATATTACAGCTTAGGTATTTTAATAAATGTTTTGATATAAAACCCTACTTTTGTGGACGTGCTTTCTTACATACATACATACATAAACTCACGCCTTTTTCCCAGAAGGGGTAGACAGAGGTGCCAGGACACCCACATTTCGCCTTGTATGTTCCGTCCCACGATGTGATAGGTGGCGAGCCTATCGCCATATCGGGCACAAATTCCTGACTCTGGGCTGATAATGAATAGAAAAATCCAATATCACTTTGCCCAACCCGGGATTCGAACCCGAGACCTCAGCTTTGTAACCGTACCTTAGTACAACTACGCCACCGAGGCAGTCGTGCTTTCTTAAAGAAATGTTAATTCAGTAATCTTACCGGCGGCATCCAAGAGTTCCTTGGTGATGGGAAGATTTGAACTCCAGACGAGCGCAGAGCATCCCGGAATGAGCTTCAACAACTCATCCTTAGCTAACGTGCGGCCTTCCTCGCCGAAATTCAGGTACTTGCATTGCAGAACTGTAAAGCTAAATTATTTTTCTCTATAATAATCGTATATCGCTTTTCATAGCCTTCCTATTTTATTTACTTCAAGAGACAATAGGTCGTAAAATCGTAGATATTATGAATAATTGCAATAATTACGATAATTATATTATGCCAACTCTACAATACTCTGGATAGGTCAAATTGAAGTTGTTCATTAAGATGTTTTGCGGTGCAATTGTGTAAAGTATAAATAGTCTGAATAAAATTATTGAAATTGACGGCCACAACGGGACAGCAGAGACATAATCTTTTCATCTCATGAATCAATAAACTGGATGTAAAATAGCTGATTGATTTGAATTACACCCGAACTATCTATGAGCCAGTAATTAAATGTTAACCGACCGTCAAGTTCGTTCTGCCAATTAACTATTTATAATGATTTAATAAAGGCAAACACTATTTTTCCTGTTTATTAGCTACATTGTCCTTTACCTACTAGCTTTGATACTTTGATCCTGACTCCACCAAACTCTAATCGGCGTAAAATATCAGTGTGGGGCCTTGAAAGAGCAAGATTTTATACATTACGATCGGGTTCCGTTGTGGGGGTGCGTGCGAATCGAACCCAAGAGACTATTCAGAGCAAACGAACCGTGTACAATCATAATGACACGAGACCAATCAGCCGACCTAGTAGCATTACTATAAATAAATAAAATAATATCATGTATTAATTAAAGGTAATAACCTATTAAGTTAGTACTCGAACGTAAAATAAACAGGTAAAGGTTCTGGTTTACAGAATCGTGAATGTCAATATTTAAGATTTTCCGTATATTCTTTAATTAACAAGTGTTTTAAATTTTAACCGGTTATTTTTTTGTTTGATAAAGTAGTTCTTTACCTTTTAATTGAAATGCCATATAATAAAAAATAGCATAATCGCGCGATCTATATTGTTTGTATAGTAATGGATATCTTATTTCCTTAAAAAATCAAGGTCTTAAAACAAAATTAACAAATATTAAGTTTAAAACTTACTGCTCTTGTAAAATCTTAAGCGCACTCTCAGGGTAGTCGTTAGACGAAACCAAAACTTTAAGATCCTTCGTCATGGTTACACCGGCACTGCACAGGTTTGATATCACCGCTAGGCCGAACAACGACTGAATTATCATTGTTTATGTAACAAACACTTATATTTTATCTGTTCCCAACGCGATTAGTCGATCGACCAACGCTATTCAACTTCTCGTCCAAGGCTGAACAATTCGCGTTCCTTATACAGAATTTAAAAATATGCCGTACGTCTATGCTCAATACTAGTGGATAGTGAACTGATTTATTATGTAAAGTTTAACGAGCAATATAACTGGACAATGTACTTGCTACTTGGTATAACCATATCAATTACATGTATTATTATTTTGCGGCTTAAAAGGTCACTGGCACTGGGTGAACTTTAAATCACTCTATCTATGTCTGAAACGATAACTTGTCATGAGTATGTAAAAAAAGGAAATGAACTGGATTTTATTCATTATTATGAAGACTTATACTATTTAAACAATACAAAAAAATATTATTGACTAATATCTAATATGAACCTCTACCAATTTATGAAAATATAAATAATATCCAAGCATAGTTAATACTTTGTAATTAAATAGGTTATTATAATAGAAATGCACGTATATATTATATCACTGTTATATGGTACAATCAAGGCATTTATAGAACAGGACAAAGCAGCGGTTTTCCCTCCAAACCAAGAAGTATGTTTTTGGCGGAAATTGTAGCCATTTTTCTTCGTGTGTCGATGGTAGCGCTGCCCAAATGCGGTACAATAACTGTAAAAATAAAACAAAAATAAAACTCATGTACATTGATTTAAAAACTAAGGATAGGCCCTTCAGTACATTGGGTACGTCAAAAAGATGGCTGTGTAAATCGCGCCATCTGTTGGATTTTTACGTCAATGGCGGCCATGAAATCGTTTTTCAATAATGCTAAAATAAATGTTTATTGACTTAAAGTTATATAATTTTTACTTAGCGGTGATAAGAAATGTTATCTTTTTTTTGTGAACTTTCGGTCATCTTTATTGCACCCACGCACGATACAATTGGGCATTTTTACGACGAATTACAGACCGGTGCCCTGTGACGTCACAACCGCTGCACTGGTCTGCAGACCACTTTCGTCACAACACTTTTCTCACTCTCCGCCCCGTCCATATATTTTACGTCAATGCTCATGTAGCATTTCTTATCTCGATACGATTAAGGAGTACGGTATAAACATCAGCATACATTTCAATACAACTTGTTCAATATTGAAGTCAAAATTCCATTAACACGACGGGGACAGCAATCTTAGGCAGTCGTTACGGGTTTACCTTGGTTACTTCATTTTTTTTATTGCAATATATGGCGAGACGAGCAAGCCGTTCGCCTGATGGTAAGCGATACGACCGCTCATAAACAGTAGCAAAAATTCCACTGCGCTCGCCATCCTGAGACATAAGATGTTAAGTCTCAATATGTCCAGTAGTTACTCTGGCTACAATGTCCTTTAATCCGAAACACAACAGTGCATTTACACTGCTGTTTCATGGGAGAAATAAACATTGCGGTGGTACCTACCCAGATGGCCTCTCACATATGAGAGACCTTCCACCAGTAAATTCATTCCATGACTTCGGTATAAGTACATAAATATGTGTATAATATTTCATCTTCAGGAATTATAAAAAAAGCGTATTTACATATTCTATAACGGTTAAATCGTCAACGGGCTTAGGATTCGTGTAGACTCTAGACTCTGCTGTAAGATAAATATCGGCGACTGCGATCTTTACCATCAAGAAAGGCTCCGGTCGTTTACCCCATTATCCTTAAAAAGTTAAAAATACAAGAGATTTACCGTAGCCAAAGGCCACTCTGACTAAGGTCGCAGGAAGTCGCTGGATGCAGGCCGCTTCCAACAGGTCATTGTGGAGATCATTGGGGGAGGCCTATGTTCAGCAGTGGACTTCCTGTGGCTGATATGATGATGATGATGATGAAAGGCCACTCAATGCAAAACAAAAAGGATTTACTAATACTCTACCAATAATATTGAAAACTTACAACAATTAGGCAAAGTCAACAGCTTGTGGTCTGTAGGCAATGGTTCAGGAGTGACGACGTCCAAACCCGCCGCGAATATTCGCTGCTCTTTCAACGCATCGTACAAAGCATTCTGATCAATAACATCTGTAAACAATAAAATATGCAATATTAAAAGTGTACATAATGTAATTAAGGAATATACGCTGAGGTCTCGGGTTCGAATCCCGGGCTGCTAAGTGATGTTGGATTTTTCTATTTATTATTTGCCCATGGTCAGAAATGTGTGTCCGATATGGCTATAGGTTTTCCCCCTATCACATCGTAGTACGAAGTACGAATCGTGGGTATTCTGGGAGCATCTCTGCCTAGCCCTTCTGGTAAAAAGGCGTGAGTTTATGTATGCACGAGTATGTAGTACATATAAATAAACTCTTAGCTTAATCATATGCAGTAAAATGCAAAGCGAAGCGGCTAGTATTCAATACTACACTTTCAGGATTACAGAGTCGTCTAGACAAAATATTAGTTGACGAAATGTGGTCATAATAATTGTATTCTCAACCCAAATTAAGTCATGAATTACACAACGTGTAAACTTCATTTTGGTGGTTATAAGTGTAGGTATTAGAATAAGCACTCACTTCCAGGAACTAACAATTGTATATTTTATAATTTAACACTTAATACATTCAGAGACAGAGTAAAATTATAATTATGCGACTCGGAGCGAGATGTACTACTCGTGACGAGAGATGGCAGACTGTCCTTTCATCCAAATAAACCGACCCTTTTATAGGACTACCCGAATGAGGATCGGTGGGAATAAATCTTACAGAAAATATATTTAAGCCATAAAATAGGGTCTATCCTTTCAAGTAAAAATTAAGGTCTGCCCAAACATCTGGGCTATTGTCCAAACCGAAAGGTTTACCTAAACATGTGTACTATTGTCTAAAAAACATAAATTTGGTGCTAAAGATTTCCGCCACTAAAGAACTTAACTATAATAATACAGTTTTATTGCCCCGGCATGAACGGGCCATTACAATTAGGAAACAATAATTTAGCACAGCATCTTTTTAACTAATATTACACAATAAGGTACACAAAAATTCTTACTTTAATAAAACGACTCGCAGATGTTTTGTGGTTAAACATCTGCAGTCATATCTTAAAATGAAATGCGTGTTTAAATAATGTTCAAATTACAAATAATAAGCGTGTTATTTTATAAGCTAAATCTAAGTTGGCGTATTGCTACCGCCACATTAAGAGCGTTTATACCCTGCACGCACTTTTTGGCTTAAAAACAGGACTTTTCAAATGAGTTAATAGCCACCAATAAAAAAATTTTTAATAAAAAAATAAAAACCGACTTCAAAACAAAAAACCGCTAAAAACCAAAAAATAACTAAATAATAAGTACCACTGCAAAGCAAAAAAATAATATTTGTTTCATGGAACTTGCGCTTGTTGATTAATTTGCTTAATGACTTGACTAGCCAACAAATCAAAATATATGCATAACATATCGAAGGCGGGCCGCCAAGTACCAAACATGTAGGACCTATGCCTTATATTAATTTAAATATCTATATGTTTGGTACTGGGCGACCCGCCTTCAATATGTTATGCATATATTTTTTTGCTTTGCAGTGGTACTTATTATTTAGTTATTTTTTGTTTTTTAGCGGTTTTTTGTTTTGAAGTCGGTTTTTATTTTTTTATTAAAAATTTTGGTTATTTTTATCTTTTTAGTGTTGATAGGAATCAAAATGAAGAAGATTTGGTCCCCACAAGGAATATGTTCTTTCCGATGATAATGAAATCGCTAAAATCGGCTAAAAGCTGCCAAAGATATTGGAGTATTCATATGTTTATTATTTTTTCTCCCCCCCCCCCTCCCTTTGCCCCTACCCCCTTTTCCCACCACCACTGTAGCTTAGCTTTTATACTGAACCCAATGCAAAAAGAACCATTGGAATCCTACTAAAGTTTGAAGAGTTCTACACTCCAGGTCCGAAAATGATCATCAGATCTCCATGTTGTGTTCCTGAGATCAACCTGTCAATACATTCTTTCCAATGAAAAAGAAATCACTAAAATCGGTTAAAAGCTGCCGAAGATATTAGAATTTACGTGTATTTTAATTTTATCACCTACCCCCCCTCACCCCCACCCGTTTTTTCCTGTCTCACTGTAAATTAACTTTTATAATGAACCTAATGCAAAAAGAACCATTGGAATCCTACTTAATTTTAAGGAGTTCCCCTCTCCAGGTCCGAAGATATTGCTCAGATTTTCACCATATTTTTATGGGACCAAATGACAAGCATCAGCTTTCAATCAAAGAAAGAATGGTCGAAATCGGTTCACACAGTACAGAGAAACGAGGTAACAAACATAAAAAAAAAAAGCAACATACAGTCGAATTGAGAACCTCCTCCTTTTTTTGAAGTCGGTTAACAATTTAAAGGAAAAATAATTATTACTAATTTTAGAAAAGGTTGTCATCTAGGGATTTTGGTGGAAAACATTATAGATTGATGGATAATTTGTGAGTACTATAAGGATTACTGAACACAAGTTTCGTTATTTAGGCTTTAAATGGCAATTTAGAAGCTTAAGATATCCAAAACCACTAAATATAAGATGAAAATAAAAATATTATCAGACTAATAAGACCCTGACGGAGGGATTTTGCTGAGGAAAATAATCTTTTTGTGTTTAGTTCCTGAAAAATAAAAATTTAAACAATGCGAAATTATTCAGAAACTCTCGTCAAGAACATATTTTTTTCATCAACTTATCGTACATATTTTTTTATAGCAATTGCATATTATAAGAGAAGAACATCTTATCAATAAATTACCATTTTTATATTTCAACAAAATTAGTTTTAATGTTTTCTGCAAATATTTTAAAAACCACTATAAAACACGCTGTCCGACGTGGATCAAATCAGACCGCCGCAAGGCCTTCTAGAGGGAGGACATATCGCTCGTCGCTCCGGCCTAGCTGCAGTCGATTTTTGCCGTACGTAGTAAAAAGAGCCACGCGCGGACTGCGATTACCACATCTTAGTACTTTGGTAGTAAAATATTTAATTATTTTTATTACCTACAATGATTTTGTAGTGAGTATAAATTATGTTTCAGGTAATATAATGGGATGTAATTCCGAGGCTAAATTATGTTATGTATTGTAATATAAAATTAAATATATTTCGTAATTGTAAGGGGTTGTAAGGCCCCTAACACTATTTATGTGTTCGAACACAAAATGATTAATAAAACGTCCGTAGTGTCTACTGATTGAACACTGATTTGAATGCAACTTAACAATGTAATAATAACGAAAATATGATTCGTATCTAAATTTGTATTATTCTTTGCTTGCACAGTAATATTTGTCTACTTATAATGCAAATAAAATATTTTTATGATATTATATTACAGTTACATTTCAATTGAATATTTGAAGCGCACGGATCAAAGTTGGTTTCGCTGACTGTATAGCGAGGCGACGCGGCAGCTCTACGCACACAGCTTTGGTCGCTTATGTGTGCGTGAAATTAACGAAGAAATACCTATAGTTGACTTTGCGCGCAAGGTGTATACGCTCTTAAAGATCTCCTTTGAGACAGTCCGCTTTTTTTTTGTGTCTATGTATGGCGAGACGAGCAGGTCACTCGCCTGATGGTAAGCAAGACGACCGCTCATGGACATTAGTGTATTATTGAGATACAACGATATTGTAAGTACATCAATGGTCATGTAATTAATTTTATATGTAAGTAATGACTTACCTCCTCTCGCGATGTTTACGATAACTGAGGTTTTCTTCATCAACTTCAGAGTGTTTTCGTTTATCAAGTGTTTTGTTTCATCAGTATAAGGACACGCCAATATAACATAGTCACTGTCTTGCAAAAGTTGTTCCAAGGACACTCGTTCTACTCCTAAAGTTTTTGCTGAAATAAATGATCAAACAAACACAATTAAGAATAATTTAAACGATATTAAATAACAAATCTTTAGAGCGAAAACCATTTTAATTACAGAGCATTGTCTAATATAATTGAAATTTCTAATTACTTATGAACAGTTAAGATTGGTGTCAATAGCATTATTTATTTTCATCTATATTTGATGTCATCTATAATAATTATAGTTGGGTAGTAACTATGAAAATGTGAAAAATTTTAGTCTATCCACTTCCAACAGGTCGATTTGCAGATCATTAGGAGACTGGAGAGAGAAAAAAAAGAGAGAGAGTGAGGATTTCTAAGATATTACTACTAATTATTGAGGAAAACTTATACTGAGCTTAGGGTATCACAGAACAGATTGGCAATGTGAAAATGCTGGTAGTGGTTGTCAAAATATGTCTGTTATCTCTAAAAAGTAGTTAATTTAGCATAGATAACGATTAACGCGTAGTCCACACACTACACCCGTAGTTCGACGGTAGTACTAAAATATGGACTATACTCTATTGATATTGCATTACCGAAATCATGAAATGATGAAGTATTACAAGTTTATATAAGGATTACGATAAGTTTTTGGGACAGATAATGACTGGTCTTGCGGTGATGAACTGTGATGCGGAATGTAGTGAATTTACGGTATCCTTTGGAGTTTGGTGTCCCAATAAAACTCGTTAAAACGTAAAAACTTTTGTATTCAACCACCATTTAACCATAGAGCGTAGACGACACAGACATAGACAATATGTTATACAGATTAATAAATAGTAGACAATATTCGAAATGTAGCTCAAAATATATAGCGAACATGACCTTGAGTTTGTTCGTTAAAAGTTTTCGCAGGAAGCTATTCCCGAATGCACTCTCGATGAATAGTTGGACCGCTTGCGTATGCGCTTCCAACAATCCGGGTGTATTGCAGCCGCGGAGGTCACCGAGATATCGCTCGGCGTCGTAGCCGAGGACCGGGTTGGCGATGAGCTTGTGTATGGGCCCCGCAGAGCCTGATGCTGGGCAACTGTTGCGAAGTGGTGGCTAATGCAAGGCGGGGGCTGCCGCTACAGTTTTCCGTGCTTCACAATGTTCACAATGCTTGTTTAGATCACGTCGGGGTCACCATTTTGGGACAGATAATGACTGGTCTTGCGGTGATGAACTGTGATGCGGAATGTAGTGAATTTACGGTATCCTTTGGAGTTTGGTGTCCCAATAAAACTCGTTAAAACGTAAAAACTTTTGTATTCAACCACCATTTAACCATAGAGCGTAGACGACACAGACATAGACAATATGTTATACAGATTAATAAATAGTAGACAATATTCGAAATGCGTCAACAATAATGTTGGAGTTCGGATACGCCACAAGTTTTTATAGTATCCGATCAATTAAAGCACAGGCGCCAACAACCAATAAAATAGTAAATATAAGTAGATATGTACTAAAATGAAATTAATTACAGTTATATCTTTTTTATAGCAATGTATGTCAAGATCAACATACCATTCGCCTGTTGATAAGCGATACCACCGCTCATGGATGTAGTAAACCAAACTACAACATGAATTACAAAGCAATGCTTGGCATTCTTCTTTCTTTATCCTGAGACATAAGATGGTAAGTCTCATTAAGTTCAGTGGTTAATCAGGCTACAACGTTCTTCAAACCGGAACACAAAAGTGCATTTACACTGCTATTTGGCGGGAGAAATAGACATTGCGGTGGTACCTAACTACCTACCCGGGCGGCCTCTCATATATGAGATAGCTACGAGTGACCAGGGTGAACTCATAATTAAATCTTTTACGATCGCCACGATAAATGAAGCATGGAGTCTAATGCAATCTTTACTTATTTTACATAAAACATGATATCAGTACTACAATAAATATTTGATTTCATATCAACGATGTATCTCTTTTCTGTCATCAGAAAAATATAATGCATAATCATTCTTAAATTAAATATTATTTTCTGCTTAGCAATAGTGATAGTATTTCGCTTCCTCGACTATGTGAACATAAGCAAAATTTCTACGACCCTAGTGATAACGAAAGGCCCTTTAAGAATATCTGGAACATATTTTGATAGCATGTTATTAATTGGATTCTTTGATCCAGCATATTAATGTTATAGGTAAAGAACATCGGTCACGTCCATACATTTTGCGACCTGACAAAGAAATATATTGTACACAGCTGGGATATAGTTTATTATTTTGTATAATACATGAGGAGTGATGTCCAGTTACAAAAAGATTCCTGCAAAGCCGGAGATTTTAGAATTATTCATATATTTGTAACTTTTTAGGTTACGATTATACTAATAAAAAATAGCACATTATAATGTCATTGTCATTGTCAAATATACCTAATGTAGGGTGGTCTTATGGTTATCAGGTACCTAGGAAGAAAAGTGTACTAAATCATTATGATGGCTTAGTAATTACTATGCTCTATAATTTCCCTTGTCATAAAACTAATTAGCCGTTGAATATGGTGTACACCATACCTGTGTTACCTTAAGGTAATGAGAGAAAATGTAGTATTTTGCTGTCATTATTTCGCAGAATTTTATCAGAATTTACTAGACTGTTTTGAGTATTTTTCGCTATTCTTCATAGTTTCGTATTTGGCCATCCACACACACTTGAAAAATCGCCCTGTATGTTAGTATAGGAATATAATACGCAGTAGTCACAAAATTAAACACGAAATAAAATAAAACACAGAAAACATTTTTTAAATGTATTATTTCTCATCTTCTCTTATTATACTAGAATCTAAGAACTCTGCAGGGGCAGCAACATCAAAGTCATGACATGGACACAGCAACAGTACTGTGCTACGTCCTACTACACAGTTACAACAATACTTAGTTATTCCGTCGCTCCTTGATTTGGAAGTTTGGCATCATTGTTTTTCATCAAAACACACACACTTTTCCTGTGGAAACTCCAGGATACTAAACCATATTGACTAAATGGTAAATAGGATACCTTGTAGATTCATGGCTAAAAAAAACTTTGATTAGGCCCACTCACTAATTACAGAAATGAGTACAATAAGACGGGTATTGCATTGAACACAATGCACAAATTGTTGAGGAGCGCACTGTTGTTCCGAGTTCATGTTGGTAATATGGTAATACTTCACACTTTAAACCAAATCACAAAGCGTTATCGTTATACAATGGTTAATCTTACAAAGTGGTCAGAAATACAAGGGTATATTGGAGTCCGTGATTAAAGCCAAGTCACAAATATAAACAGAAAATTAACAGTAGTCGTAAATCGGAAATCAAAAGAAACCAAAATGACAGCGCAAAGAAAAGTCATGTGTCATAGAAAATACCTACACTTTTTTTTTATTTAGTACTACCTTCAACGTTGTAGTTAAAACCTTATTTTAAAACAAAGTATGACTGATGGAACGCACTCATATGCGTTCAATATTATTAAAAATACTTTAAGTTTTTCTTTTTTATCCGGGTTTTATAAAATAAATTGAAATATGCATTTTGGCTCTAATAAATTATGAAAATTTTTGATGTACCATTCATAACTGGTCCCGTTCATGGTCCATTTTCGCCGATGTTCTTTGCAATAGCAAAATCTATTTTGGTTTTGTACGAATAAAAAAAACAGTATCTATTTAACAGATAACAGCCCATCACGTATGGGGTACGACGTGAAAGGCGCGTGTTATAAATAGTGGGCTGTTAAATTCTTAAGCTCTTATTCATAAACAGTTTTAAATCCAATTTTAGCTATCGTATGTTCCGTCTTTAGCCAAACTGAATTCAAGCCTCATGGACAAAACATACGATAACTAAAAATGGTTTTAGAATTATCTATGGTCGGTAATATTTTTCTGGATTAATTTATCTGGTATATTACCTTCAGGCTTATCACTCCGTCCAGAATAAACAAACTTGGCGACGTCAAAACCTTTCAGTCTTCTTACAATCGCCTGTCCGACGCCGCCTAACCCAACTACGCCGACGGTGCTGCCAGCTATATCTTGACCCAATTTCCATTGAACGCCATATTTCCATTCACCACTGCAAAAATATCATTATATTTTAGTTGATTACTTATGGTAGTGCTAAAACAATCATATCAATTCATGTGTGACAGTGATGATCAGAATCTATGGGTTTATTAGCGTACATGGCTAAATTCAAAAAAGGTAAAACTATTTTTTATTAATTTGGTCACAAGATCATTATTGCACATGCGCCTCCTCCAAAGAAATAAAAAGCGATCATTTAGAAGTGTCCTTTACCTAGTAATCCTCTGCAACCATTGTCTGGTCATTCGTCAAGCTTTTATAAAAATGATCTTCACGAATCAACATTGCTTCGAGTTTTTTTTTATTGCAATGATTGGCGAGACAAGCAAGCCGTTCGCCTGATGGTAAGCGATACGACCGCTCAAAAACAGTAGCAAAATTCCACTGCGCTCGCCATCCTGAGACATAAGATGTTAAGTTTCAATATGTCTAGTAGTTACTCTGGCTACAATGTCCTTCAATCCGAAACACAACAGTGCATTTACACTGCTGTTTCACGGGAGAAATAGACATTGCGGTGGTATCTACCCAGATGGCCTCTCACATATGAGAGACCACAGTACAGTACAGTCAGTGGCGTAACTACCCCTTCGGGGGCCCGTGGCAAAGTTCATCAAATGGGGCCCTTCGTAAATGTAAAAAAAAAAACTTTACATTGTAATTTCGTTTTTATGAATCTTTTTTTAAGGTGGCCTATTTGTAAAGGGACCAGAAGCGGCCGCAAACATTTTCGGGATTGACTTCCAGGGCACACCTCTGTCTTTTCGGAATCATGCGTGTATTGATAGTCAGCCGCGAACATTTTCGGGATCGAATCCCAGGGCACACCTCTGACTTTTCGGAATCATGCGTGTATTGATAGTCAATCACCACGCACTATGACGATGAAGGAAAATATCGTGAAGAAACCTGCATACCATAGCGATTTGTAAGAATTTCTATGGTAGATACGTTAAGTCCGCCAGCCCTCACTAGATCAGAGTGGTAGATTTTATGGCCCGTGCCCTGCAACGGGACTTATATGAGCTGATACAGTACAGAATCATTTTTAATAACATGGATTCATATTTCTCATCGGATTTTGAACATAAATCACTTCATGATATCTAAATAGGATTCTCTAATAACGATTAAAAAGTGCTTTTAGATTTCCTATTTGTGCTGTTGGTTTTTTGCATAAGGATTGTTGCTCCTCTTCTAATGTCCAATGTAATTGGTATTTTTCATACAAAAGACAGGAATCAAAGTGAATTTTCGGTATTTCGTGCCTCTCTATCGCATTAATAATTCGTTTCCAGTCGTCATAACCCTCAACTCAAACATTTTATTTATTCATAATCATCCTATTGTTGTCCACTGCTCAACATAGGCCTCTTCCGAATTGCACCATTTAACCATGTCGTCAGCTTGTCACATCCAGAATCGAGCAGCGACCTTTTGCAAATCATCACTCCACCCAGCTGGAGAGCGTTAGCTAAGACGCGGTCTCATCTCAAAAATACGTTTACTCCAACGGTCATCAGTTTTCCGACAGATGTAGCCAGCGCACTGCCAGTTCAGCTTGTTAATTCTGTTTGCTGCCTATACCTTAGGTTCTTGGACGGATAAGTTCTTTACGAATCTTATCCTTGAAAGTGACACCGGTCACCGAGCATAGCACGCTTCATAGATCGCTGAGCGACCATAAGCTAGTGTACCAGTCGTTCTGTGAGTGTCCAAGTCTCAGCACCGTAGGACATGACAGGACGCGCTGGTTGAAAACTTTCGTTTTCAAGCTTTGTGGTAAAGGTGACGAAAAGACTCGATGTAGTTTAACAAAAAAGCTGCCCAGCCTAGCTAGAACCTCTACGTAGCCTCTTTCTCGAAGATGTTTCTACCTTGTTAAAGGGTCTGCCCCAGGTAGGAATATTCGGAAACAACTTCGAGCTGGTGGTCACATACAGCGACAGGTTGGTAGCAGAAATTAACGATTCAAAAGATCTTGTGAAAGACTATTTGAATAAAGAATATTTTGATTTGATCTGATTTGATTGATTAATGTGGTAGTTGATTATTACTTTGGTTTTGTCGAAGTTAATTTCATATATCTATTCGCTGTGAGGCTGAAGTCAGGCCGTGCAGCATCTGTTACAGCTTTTCCAGCGATTCCACCATCAAGACTATATCGTCAGCGAAACGTCCTCTACGTTTGTTTATTATTTATTATCTCTGTCTCATAAGAAGGGGCCATTGGGTTTACATTTTTGTTCGTACTTGGTTGTGATTGTTTTGAGTCTGAATATTCACTATCGCCGAGATTTGCTATTATGGAATTTTAAGTTTCGTCTATTCGTTCATTTCTGGGACTCTGTTTACTCGCCTTTTCATCAATAAACTGCTCGTTGCCAAACCACTGACTTATTTTAGGTATTTTTTTATTTATTTCTTCAGACTTCTTCTTTCGCTTTCGTTTTTCGCTACCACTTAGTTTTTAGAACAAGGCATATTTATATTTTTTAGGAAAATATTACCTTAATATTCATTTAATTGTATTTTTTTGGTTTCTAACTAATATTGTACTGTAACGAAACAAAAACAAAATATTTAAATCTAATATTATGGTGAAATGTATATCATTTTAAAAATGTAGCTGATTATTTATTATTATAAATTAATTTCGTTATTAATGTTACATTCTTCTCTGCTTACACCCAGTGGGGCGATTCACGTAATTTCTTGACGCGCCGATCAAGTTGCGGTGCGGTTACAATTAAGTTTACGTTTTGGTACAAAATGATATTCTTGTAAATGTTTAGCTGCGCGTGAGCTGCGCGTCAACTGTACGTCAGACGTATGAAATTTGTTTGACATTCACATATACGCGCAGCAGTAGAATACACTAAAGCGCTCGCGTGACACGAACTTGACGCGAGCGTATTACGAGAATACGAAAAGGGCTGTTTTGATCGAAACGTAACTGCAACTGCGCCGCAACTGAACTTATTTAATTACGTGAATCGCCCTGCTGTTGGGCTTAAGCCCGAGGCCCTATCGAGCCGGGGCCCTGTCGGGCCTGAGACCCTGTCGGGCCTGAGACCCTGTCGGACCAGGGCCCTGTCGGGCCGGGGGCCCCTAAGGCCGGGGGCCCGTGGCATTTTGCGCACTATGCCACCCTATTGTTACGCCACTGAGTACAGTACAGTAGGTACAAAAGAGGCAAATTATTTGTAAGCTTTGCAATCGCTGCTTTTCCGTAATATGTATCCGAAATCCGAATCTTTGAGAAAGGTCCGATGTATGTTAAATACGATTTGAAGTAATAAATTTCAGATAGGAAGAAAACACTAGAGTAATGATGATCTCATCATTGATGTCATGGATACTCAAGTAACTAGGGGAAAGTAGACAGGGGAAGTAAGAAAGCCTGAATGCCATTCAGCGGGTGTGATGCGAAGTAGAAAGAAGTGGCAGAACCAGGTTTTGTTAGATCATCCTTACCTTTCCAACTCATGTATTCCTTCTTTAAACCTCCTGGCGGCCGCTATCATGACACCCACGGCTATGTCGGCAACAGCATTGTCTAGTACTTGAGGAGTATTGCCTAGAGGAAGCCCGCGTTTCTTCACTTCATTTATGTCGATGTGATCGGTTCCGGAAGACATCGTTGATACTACTTTAAGTTGAGGACCTGATAAAACATGATTTGTTAATTTAGTGTTTTAAGGCAACATTAGTTAAGATGCTATATCTGATGGATCTAAAAGAAAAGAAAACGATGTGTGCTATAAAGAATCTGAAGTTATCATTGGAAAATATGGTCAGAATGTGTACGCATAGTATACAATTTTAAATATAACTTATAATTTTTGGTGACAAAACGCTGGATGCAAAAGAGTAGAGTTCCATTCTGAGAACGAAAATAAGTTTCTTTATATTTTCCTATGGTTGCAAGGGCGTCGCCAGGGGGGAGCAGGTAGACGCAGCTGCCCCCCCCCCCTAGAGATTAAAAAAATTGCCAAATGTAAAGCAAGCAAAATCTTTGACTTGACTTGCCAACTATACGGTTTTTTTTTGCATAACGCCGTATATGTAAGGCTCGTACTACAAGTGAAAAGCTTCATGCGCTCTTGACTTTAACTACAATTCATATTTTTCTCATTCTCCATATTATTTAGCCCCCCCCCACCCTGGGGCCAACGGCTGGCGACGACGCCCCTGTATGGTTGAAATTAACAAAAAAGAATTAAAAATATATGATGATGAAAAGCTTAAGTATAGTCTTACGAAAAAAAAGCATTTCTAAAAAACTACTATACCGGCCGTTTTGGATCAGGGATTTTTGCAAAAAATACTATGATAATTTTCGAACAAGAATAAAAATAGGACAATTTATACCTGCTAGATCTAGAATTTCGCCGGTGAGTCGATGCTTGGTGTTCCATATCAAACCGTGGCATCCTTTTATGTTCTTCTTTATTTCACTCATGCTGTTCTGGTCATAATCCATACATTGGACAACGGTTGCTTGAACTCTGTGGAATAATACAAAGGATACTTTTATGCATGTTCATGGGCGGCAGTGATCACTTACCAGGCTTATCAGGCGACCTGTTTGCTCGTTTCGATTACTTAACAGCTTTCGTGGTTACGGAGCGGACACGCTTCCGTAAAATCCGCAAATAATAGTTATATTTCAATCAAAACCCGATATTAAAGGAATCCCGAATTCTAATTTTGTGTAAATTAATACTTATGTTTATCATTATGCATATTATAGCACGCGGTTTTTTCTGTAAGTATAATAATATTTCAAAACGGCAGGGAGACTTTTTATTATTGATAATCGGATAACAATTAATATAATTTAAATACCTAGTAATCGTTCGTAGTCAATGTTTCTTGGAATACAGTATAGTTAGAAATTGCAACAACCAGCCATTGTTTCATGAAACAGAAAAATATGTTTGTAAAATAGCGGGACCCAGTAGTTAAACATGTCCAATAAACAGCAATTATGGGCCTCTGTCACTGTTTTAATCAACTATAATTAGATGGATTGATATTAGTGTAAATGAGGACGGAGTTAAGGAGAGTTTTAGCATATTTTTGGTATAAAGCATGTCCATTATGAATCGGTGGTTTTAATGAACCGGATGCGAATTCCGGAACGATTGTGGATTTTTTTTTTGGAAATTTGTATACCATAAAGATTTTCACGAGAATTTCTAAAGTATATGAAGTCCGCTAACTCGCAATAGGCCTGCGTAGAAGGTTGATGATATACACACTTTTATTCAATATGTCAGTTATAGATCAGTCCTATATATAAAAATGAAAACATACATACATAAACTCCGGCCTTTTTCCCAGAAGGAGTAGGCAAGAGTGGAACCAGGACACCCACCTCTCGCCTTGTATGTTCCGTCCTACGATGTGAGAGGGGGCGGGCCTATCGCCATATCAGGCACAAATTCGTGACTGCAGGCTGATAATAAATTGAAAAATCCAATATCACTTTGCCTGACCCGGGATTCGAACCTGAGAACCCAGCTCTGTAAGTGTACCATTATAGTACAACTTTGCCAAAGAGGCAGTCGAATAGATGAAAACATGAATGAAATTGGAGGAAATAACAGATTTTTCACAAAGCCTACATGGCTGCATGCATGATGTTGCATAAAAAGTTAGTAATTTATTAAATCTAAAATTAGAATACTCACGTTTTTCTCAATAACTCTAATGCCACAGCCGGGAACGATTTGTTGACAATCAAAACTTTTAACGACATCTTACGGGAATATAAGAAACTAAAAAAATATTTTGTAAAATTTCACAATGTTTTAAAATAAAAACTAGAATTGAGTTTTAATGCCTATTTAAAATTATATTTAAACTGTATTTTTCGTGTTTGTTATACTGAAATTATTTAGTAATAATACAGAACCTTTACGCCGCTATTTTAAAGATGTGCAAAGTTATGCAGTTGTCAGCGCTATTCGTGATTCAATAAAGAACAGGGTAAGAAAAGGTTAAATACCGCATGTGATAAGAGTAAATAGAAATGAGCGGTGTTTAGTGAAGTTTTTATTTACGTAATGTTATTTTTTTTTTTTTTTTTTTATTTAAAATTTTACGGCCCTGGATACAAGTCCTTTTAGCCAATCCTTAACTATTATAAATCGTAAGTTCGAATTATATACAATCATAAATCTATATACATTTACAACATCAACAACCTTTACAATTTTTCTACTGTACTACATATATATTTATACAACGGTTTATACATTAATGGATTCTTTAACATTTCTTTAACTGACGAAGGCTTATATGTTGATATTTCTAATAAATCCGAAATTAAAATTAAACGCATTAAATAAAATTTAGGGCAAGATAAAACAATATGGTCTAAGTCTGCTGGTTGTACGTCACAATATTGGCAATGATCAGATGCTAATATTTTCATCCTAAACAGATGAGCTGGAGTCTGACAATGTCCAAATCTTAATCTATTTATTATAGTTATACATTTCCTCTCTTCAAATTGCATTTTATTATTATTAAACCATGGGCGGGCGGGTAGGTTCTCTTGTATTGATGCATACCATTTTCCTTTACTTTTATTTTTTTCCTTCCAGTAACACTCCCATCTAAATCTAGTTTTTTCTTTTAATGTCAGAAAATAATCTGTGTAGGGTATTTTCAGTGCATCATTATGATCTTCATCCCAATGAGAATTAGCTGCTTTATCAGCTAATTCATTACCCTGGATTCCCGAATGGCCGGGTACCCATTCAATCCTAACCACCTTGCTCTTGTTCAAATTATACAATAATTCTTTTATATTATAAATTATATAGTTGGTTTTATAAGCCAAAGTTGAACCATATATTGTTTTAATAACACTTTGAGCGTCTGATAGAATAAGTATTCTGTCAACGTTACCTAAATCTCTCGTGTACATTAAGGCTCTATAAATTGCGTATGCTTCTGCTGTGAAAATACTACTCTCGTTATTAATTTTATAATTTTTACTTATTTTCTTATACGAGTCATAGAAAGCAGCACATACACGATCTAGGGTCTTTGAGCCATCAGTGTATATTTTATACCAGAGCACATTATTTATGTCATCTACGCTATCCCTTTCTTGAATTGAATGTAACAGAGCATCGTATTTACAATTATATACAGGGTAAATACTAAATTTATACATATTTACACTAAGCTCATTCATATGAGCCATTATAGTACACAATTCAGGAATGTTGTTATACATTATATCAGAAGGACGAATGTAATCGTCTAATGAGGCATCGCATAAATTTTCAGGCAATTTAACAGTATCTAATAATATTGAGCTGGTTTTGCATAAAGCTTTTAAACAAAACTTTTCCGCAAAGTGTAACCTTCTAATAGCCAGGGGAGGTACGCAGACCTCAGCCTCAAGTGCATGTATAGGCGTAGTTCTCATTGCACCACTTATTATTCTCAATGCAATATTTTGAATAACATCCAATTTTTTTAACAATGAAGAGCCGGCATACATATAAGCTAAATAACTATAATCAAAATGACTCCTAATTATGCTTTTATAAAGCATTAATAAGGTTTTAGGATCTGATCCCCAGAATGTTCCTGCTAAACTTCTCAAGATATTTAAATTTCTTGTTGCATTTTTACAAATGTAATTGATATGGCTTTGAAATTTAAGCTTATTATCTATTATTACTCCTAAAAATTTCTTTTCTTTCACTTGAGGAATGGATAAATTATTATATTGAATATTGATCAAATCATCAGTACCAAATACAACAAGAGAACTTTTTTCCGTATTAATATTTAATTTTAACTTATTACTGTAATATGAATTCAACTGACATAAAGCTAGATTTAAATTTTGTTGAGCAACCGAAATATTTCTGTCAATTGAGTAAACAACAATGTCATCTGCGAATTGTAATACTTTAACGTTTTTCGTAAGATATTGTGAAATCTGAGAAGTATACAGGTTGTACAAGATAGGTGATAGAGATGCTCCTTGCATTAGGCCTTTACAAACAGAATATGGGCCGTGTAGTAGCCCGTTAAATTTAACATGAAACGACCGATCGTTAAGGAAATTATGAATCCACTTTAACAATTTTCCAGGTAAACCCAATTCATACAATACCAGTATCAGTTGATTAATATCTACATTATCATATGCACCTTGAACATCAAGGAAGGCACAAACTGCAACAGATTTTGAAAGGAGACATTTTTTCATGTCTGTGATAAAGGTAACAAAGCTTTCTGGAGCACTTTTACCTTTTCTGAAACCAAATTGGATATCTGGTAAAATATTGGAATGCTCTACATAATAATCAAGTCTTAATTTGATAATTTGTTCTGTTACTTTACCTATGCAAGAGGTTAATGATATGGGTCTATATGAATTGTAATCTTTAGGAGGTTTCTCAGGTTTCAGAATTGGTATGATGCACTGAGTTTTCCAAGATTCAGGAATAATTTGATTAAGCCATAGTGAATTTAAGACCATTAATAATTTCTTTTTACAGTTGATAGGAAGTTTTCGTAAAAGGATATAAGGAATATTGTCTAGTCCTGGAGCCGAATCCTTTCTTGAATCTAATGCTATACAAAGTTCCTTATAAGAAAATTCTCTTAACAAAAAAGTATTTATTTCATTGTCATTATTTTTATCGAAAAATATATCATTACCCACTAAACTACTATTTGATCCATTACTAATTTTATTAATAAAATCAGGTAACCATTCATCTTGTTTAGGTTTATTCATCACATTAATCCTTTTAAATCTACGGATGTAATTCCAAATTTTTGAAACAGGAGTATATCTATCTAAGGATGAACATAGGGTTTTCCAACTATTACGTTTTTGCTCACTGATAATTTTTTTCTTTTTTGCATCCAATTTTTTATATTCAATAAACCGTTCCATTGTCATTGATGATCTATATGCTAACAAAGCCATTTTTGATTTTCGTACAGCTTCTGCACATTCATCATTCCACCATGGTGCTGGGATTTTCCTATGTTTTGAAGATAAATTACATTTGAAGATAGGTGTACATTGGTCCCTTAAATTGTATAATAATTCACAAAATTGATTATATTGTGTAAGAGGGTCAGAGTCTGTAGGAATAAATTCACCAAATAATTTCTCAGCCTCAATCTCAAATTTAATCCAATCAGTTTTATGAAATAGATATTTTTGTATGTTATAATTTATTTGGTATTTACAGGGGGAGATCAGGATGTCAGTAAAGATAGGGAGGTGGTAACTTCCTAATGGATCTTCACCAACACTCCATTCACATAGTGGAGCTATGTCTGGACTAACACATGTGAGATCTATTGCTGATGGATTCCTATTTGGGGCCTGGACTGTTGTGGCTTTACCATCATTTAACAAGCACAGATCAGCTTCATCCAGTAGGTTAAATAGTTGAGTACCCCTTGACTTTGTTGTTGCACACCCAAAAGCTATGTGGTGGGCATTAAAATCTCCTGATATTAAGCAAGGTCTAGGTAAGGAATTAAATATATTTCTTAATTTATTTATTTTAAATCTACTACTTTTAGGTGGACAATACACAGTCAAAATGGATAAAGGACCAGTGTGAGTTTGAACTGAAATTGCAACTGATTGAATATCCTGGTAGAATGGGAGTTGTATGTTTTCATATTTAATATTATTTCTAATCAAAATACCAACACCACCATGATCATTTTTAGCATTTTTATAGATCAAATTATATCCTGGAAATTTCAGATTATGACAATTGTTTGTTTTTAACCAAGTTTCATTAAGCAGCAAAATGTCAATGTTAAATTCTGTTAATAAAGACATTACAAGTGGCCGTTTGTTATTAATACTCTGAATATTATGATGTACTATTCTTATAAATCTATCCATTATTTAAGTGTTTCAATAAAATTTCTTTAATTTTAATTGTAGTCTTAGGAGCGTCTTTATTATTTCCTAATGAAATTAGAGTTTTAACTAATGCATTTATTATTCTATCATTATTAATTATTTCATTGGTTTCTTTAATAGAAGAAATATGTTTAAATTTGTTTAGTCCTGAATTTTGGAATTTCAATGGATCATGCTTTGGTAAGGGAAGTGGAGGGAAATTCCTATTACTACTTGCATTATTAACTGAAGTGGCTGTTGTAGCAGCATAGGAAAGTTTTTTCTGTTTCATTTTGGCTTCCTTCATTGGGCATGTTCTGGCAATAGCCAGGTGAGGACCCCCACAGTTGACACATTTTATTTCCTCCTCATTAATGCATTCTTTATAGGAATGTTCACCAGCACAGATTGAGCATATTTGTTTATTTTTACATACTCTGGCTGAATGATTGAATTTTAAACATTTGAAACATTGTAATAGGGGTTTAATATATGGTTTAACTTTGAAGCGCCAGTGATCTAGAAAAATATATTCAGGCAAGGTGTTACCAACAAATGTTATAGCTACCGTCTTCAAAGCTTGTCTTACTCCGGTATTGTCCTTTTTGGTGAACCTTCTCACCGCTACCATTTCATATTCACATGTGAGTTTTCTGTAGAGTTCTTCATTGGAGATGTCGACGGGGACAAACTGGATTACACCGATGACTTCCACTGAAGATGCTGGAATGTATGCTTTTATATTATGCGCTTCTAATTTGGAATTGTTGTTCAGAAAATCATTGGCTGAACTGGCTTGCTTAAAAACAATTTGAATTTTATGAGCGTTTACTCTACTAATTTCATACTGTCCTTTGATGAATTCTCCTAAAATATTTAATATGAATATCGGATCTTTGTTTCCAATATATTCATTTTCGGTACTTTCTATAAATACTGGGAAGTTTGTATTGTTACAGTTATCAGTATACTGTCTCTTGTAACCAGGTTTGTAGTATGGTTTTGGCGCCAAAATCTCTTCTGCTGGATTACTAGCAGTAGTAGTAGCAATCCGTTCATATTTTCTCTTCTTATTATCTTTTATTGGGTCTCCATCGCTATGGGTCCCCATTACTCCGGATAATTACAGATTTTTAAATATTTTATAAAATTAAAAATTTTAAATAGTCCGCCTTGTTTGACTTCCCGCCAAAAAGTCATTTACGTAATGATGTGTGTAATGTTGCCAATTTAGGTAATTTTTATCCCCATTTTAATATTATGCATAACAATAATATGAATTTGCACTTAGTTATGAAACATTGGGCATGATGAAAGATTATATTGTGAATAATTAAAACAATAAATCCATCTGTTTCTAGGTCACTGTTATCATAATAATATAAATTTAAATTCTTCCCATTTTGCGGTCAATTGAGAGATAATTCTGGGCACTGCGTGATAAATTTATATCTTTAACAATAGGTTTACATGCCTTGTGTCATGTTTTATCAGTACTTATTAATGGGGAAAACATCAAAGGTGTTAGGTGAGTATTGGTGTATACCAAGCAATACACCCAAACAGACCATGCGATAATCTACATAGTTATGCAATTCAATGAAGGTCGTTGAGTGACATCTATTGCTATGTTTAGTGACGGCATACAAATTTTGTTTATTACGCCATCTATTATCAATTCTTCAAACTAGAGCATGAGTAAAATGTTATGTTTTTAGTTAAAAATATATTTACAAGATGGCGCTACCAGTTTTACAAATACCGTATCTGTATCAGCCCACATACGTATTGCAGGGCTCGGACCTCCTGGCTCCTCTACAATCGAGAGTATGATTTAGAGGGGTTAGGCCATATAGCCCACCACACTGGCTTAGTGTGAGTTGGCAGACTTTACATACCATACAAATTCTAACAAATTGCAATGCTACGCAGGTATCGTCGCGATGTTCTAGTGTGTGGTGTAGGTAATTATCAATACATTCATGACTACGAAAAGTCAGAGGTACACCCTCGGATTTGAACTCACCACCACTGTGAACATGTGGGCAGCCACATCTGGTCCGTTACCAACGTCACAACGCACTTTTACATATTCAAATGACCATTATTTTCTTCAGTTGGGGAAGCATTTGGCTCTACGGATTCGTAGTGATTATCGAGTATCTTTGTGAGCTTTCATTGCACAAGTGCTTTCTTTTGTGATATGGAACTTGGCTGATATCTTTATTTAAGATTTTTAATTTGAATCGGGAGTAACAATAACATAATAATATAGCGCTACTACCCCAGTTAGCAGGTAGCACTTCGCACTGTATCAATGATTGAGCAAACCTGAGCTTCTTGAACCTTCCCAAGGTTCTATAATATGGCACCGTGCCCGTGGATTTTTATTCGTATTTTGAAAGACTTTCCCGCCCTCACACCCGCTACTGCAACTCCTTTCAGCCAAGATCAACAGTGGCACACAAAGAATTGACACCGAGCTACGGAGCTAGGCGAGTCTCTCAGGTACACTAGCTTGTCTTTAACCCGCATCGAAATTAATCAGAAAACATAAACAAAAGGAGGAGTTGGAAACAAATAGTTGTCCACTTCCCTCCGCAGCAAAGTGGGTGACAAAAAATATTGAGTTGAGAGGTATTATTAGTCCTCTCATATAAAGACATACAACTGGAGAAGCCAGAGGCACCAGAAGCACCACGGGATAAACAATTACATAGGTCCTATAGTTTGAGCTGCTAAATTTGGGTCCAATTTTTATTCGTATTAGTGAATTTAATCATTTTTAAATGCATCTTATGAGTATAATTTTTTGAAAGGAAGTAATACTAGTCAAATAAATGGTCAATTTATGCAGTTTCTGAGTCTCCAAACTTTTCCTGTTCGGGGCGTACGTGCATGTTTACTATTTTGTTTCGACGCCCTAGCCTATTTAGCTGGTCGACATGGCAAAATAGGTCCAATGATATAAGTTAAGCAGATAGGACGGCGTACCAGAACACCACGCTGAATATGCTTTGGTAGCCCTGGTCTATTTGAATATAGCATGGTATGCGCATTGACACGTTTGCTAATTATTGTACTTTTGTTTAATATTATTATTCTTCATTGTCTTAATAATGTGGAATTAAAGTATTTTTCTATCAAAGTTTTCCCCAGTAGTTCCTTTTTTTTATCATAGTGTAAATGTAAGTGTGTAAAAAATACTTATGAAAACTCATCCCTTAAGGAAATAAACAGTGTACGTCACATTTTAATTTTTAACATATAAACGTTCAATTAAGCGTCTATAGTTACCCAATTCCGTCAGTACTATCTAGTATTGGAGCCGGTTAATGTAAAAGTGTGCATTTGTGATGTGCAGATGTGCATTGTGCCGTAGTCACTAGTCTGGCACTTTGACAAATGGCACGCCGCTATTTGCGCTGCCTGTTGCGACGCACCATTGTCGAACACATGGCTGGGATAGCTTCAAAAGGTCTCCTGTGTTCTTTAATCAAGCGTTAGTCCTTAGGAATGTCTCAAATGCTTTCTAGTTGTACTAGTGTGCGGTGTTTTTCCAAGAAATATGTCTAAGAATAAAGGGTTTCGTTAGCCTTATGGATAATTATTAATGTGACGTTTGTTAAAAATGTTGGGAGTTTTTGTAGATTCGAGTTAACTTAAAAGGTCGGAAAATTATTGTTGCTACTGGTTCTTCGAAATATTATCATTATATGTATAAGGTATCACTGGAATACATAGTTAGTCAGTGGGTTCTAAATGACACCTAAACAAGGTTTTTGAAATAAATGGTTTTTAAAAACAATGTAATTGCGCGTTTATTAGAATAGTAAAACCTACTTGATCGGTTGATGTATTTTTAAGTTGCTGCGTAGGCAATGCGTTTGTTGTCTATCCCAGCAGTATTTTTGCCAACAGAAAGTGCCATCAAAACTTGGCGTGCCCGAGGAAATACATTGTACGTTTCCCGCAAAAGAAAGTAAACAAATGAACATCTGGCAGCAACCGAACAACATTCGTTATAATACGGCAAAATTACAACTAACGTCCACCCCAAACTTCCTAGAACTCCTGCCATCACTTTTTATTTATTCGAATCAATGAATTTCAGTATAAGCCGACCGCCACGAAGTGACGCTATCAAGGAGGTGTTTGTGGGTTCGCATGGGTGGTTTATTTTGGTCGGATTAGCGGAGGGTTGTGGTGGTATCGACCGCGGATGGCGCCGTGCTGGCGGCCGGGTCTTGGGGAATCTACGCGGCGCTGTACTACTATCTTTGTTTATCAGCACATTAATCTCAATATTTGTTGGGGTAAGCTTATGTATCACGGAAGCTAAACGTGTTTGCAACTTTTGACATAAAAAATATTGGCGAATATAAACTTTACCCACTTATGTTTCTTTCGTTGAGAAGCTTTCGTATAAAACAATCTGATTTCATTCGCGGATTAATCTAATCTAATTGAACCGATATTTTTACAACGATGCAATGATGATATGTAGACCATATAATCAAGTTATTTTTAATTCATTTTTTTATACGAACGAGAAACCAGGTTGCCTGATGATAAGTCATCACTGCTGCCCATGAGCATTTATGCCCATGAAGAACGCTTAGGGCGAAATTGTGTTCTCAGCCCCTGACATCGAGAGGAGGAGGAGAAAAAAAAGGATAGGAAGAGATAAGCGGTATTAGGCATTCGGCAATCACATTCACCGAACGAAACGCGACAGCAAAACTGTCATTTTAGGTCGATCTCCTGTGAGACATTAGTATCACATCGAACGGACCTGTCCATTGTCTTCGAGTCATGACTGACAACAGCGTGGCTCTAGCACTCTTCTTCTTCTTCTACCTGGCGTTATCCCGGTCTGTGCCAGGGTCCGCCTTCCGGCAAATTCTTCTCCATGTCGCTCCATCTTCGGCAACCTCAATAGTAGGACCATTGACCATCATATCTACCTTGACGACATCTAGCCAGCGCTTCGTTGGTCTACCCGTCGGCTATTATCGTGGCTCTAGCACTCTGTAAAACCAAATTACTTCCGAGACTTAGATTAATCTTATGACGTGGTTGCGAAGACATTTTAGCATAAATCTCGGTTTTGGGGCAAGATATTGTGAAAAGATAAGTCTGTCGTCATTTCCTACACCCACGACATGACACAAGAACCGTATCATATTTCGGGGTCTCTGAGACCGCTTAATGTATTTACACTATTAAACCTAAACGGACCTATTTTTAACATGGGTTTAAGCAACCTAAGCTAATATTATGAAGAGGAAAGATTTGATTGAATAGGCACTGAAATTACTGGACTAATTTGAAAATTTATTTCACCATTAGAATCCTATATTATTCTTGATGAACATAGGCGATAGTATATTAAAAAACGCGTATCTGCACCAGCCGCTACTTCGCAATGAAAATGAAAATCATTTATTTTATCTATTAAAATTTACTTCATTTAGACTCGGTCATTTTTTTATCTACTACCCGGTTCAGAAAGCGGTTTTCACTAGAGAAAAACAGTCAAGAAATTCTAGTAGTAGTCAATAAAGTTACTATTCAACTTTGTGTGAATTGCAACTACATTAAACATTGAACGTCCATTGCAGATAAACGTAAGAATAAATGTGCATCAATGGGCGTCGTTTGCAACATTTAGCGCAACATAATGCGTTCGAAATTCGAATTCATTGCACGAGCTCACACAGGCGTCATTACTTGTTTGTCATACATATTTTATGGCCGATTATTTCTATCGTATTTAAAAAACTCCACGGAACAATAAGAATTCCGTAGTATGGGAATCCCGCCGGTAATGGACCAGTGTGGTGAACTAGGGTCTAACTCTCATGGAATTTCAATGCCTTGTGCTCAGAAGTGTGAAGAAATTAGGTATATCATATACAAAATAATTGTCAAGTGCGTGTTTACAACTACTTAGTACTTCTATGATACGATTCTCTCTCTCTCTCTTGAGCCTCAGGAAGTCCACTGATGAATATAGGCCTTCCCCAAGGATCTCTACATTCGACTTGTTGGAAACAGCCTGCATCCGATTATTGCCTCTTCATCTGTCCCAAAAATGCTATAATCTCCACTCTACCATAGAGTACTATAGTATTCTGTAACTCTACTGTAATAGAGGTGGGCAAACAAAAGAATTTAAATGGCCATTTTCTATCTAGTACACAGTAAGTATCTGGTACATTAAAACATTATGTAAAACCGAATTGTAGATCTCGTAAGAATTAATTAAAAAAAGCTACAAGCAATGGCCCACCTATCTCTTACTCTCTTGCTCTTAATCTTGACTAGATAGATTATCATGAAGCGACGAGTTAATTAGACCTACTTTTTATAATATAGCTTTTTAAATTTTAGCAATCGTATGGATAGATTTTAAAGTTATGTGATTGAGTCGTAACAATCTTATTGCGTATTTTAATTCCCCCACAGCAATGGCAGATCGCACATAACTTTTCCATCACGTAATAGCTGTCGAGATATTGTGCAAATTAAATTTCTAACACTCGCCGGTGAGTTTCCGTTGCCGTCACGTTGGCTGTGCCATGCGGAGTATCGGTTTGGTCACCTGTCGGGCGCAAGGTGGCGCGCGCGTGCCCCTGCGAACCACCCCCGCCAGCCACCTGTGCGTATCAGGTGGCGGCGGAGACATTGCCCAATGCCAGCGTTTTGTGCAAAAACAAAAGAAAGTTTTTACAAAAAAGTAATTTTAACTTTTTACGAAAATATTTTATTTTTTACTTTTTGGGTGTATGTGATGTAATTTAAGTGCATGGTGGCCTATTCGTAAACGGACTAGACGCGACTGCCAACATCTTCACGGTGGTCACGAGTTTGAATCCTAGGGCACACCTGTGACTTCTCGGAGTCATGTGTGTATTGATAGTCAATCATCACGCACTAAAACGGTGAGGGAATAGACAATCGTGAAGAAACCAACATATCATAGCGATTTATAAAAGAATAAAAAAAGTTGGTATGTAAGTCCGCCAATCCGCACTGAGTCAGCATCGTGGAGCATGACCTAAACCCTCTCAATCGTACTCTCGGTTGTAGAGGAGGCCCGTGCCTTGCAGTGGGATGTGTAAAGGGTGATACAGAATATTATGTAATAATTGAGGAATGTTTATTTTAGGAGTAAATTGATAAAATGATTTAATTGAAATAAAACTATTATTTACGGATTTTATCGCGGATTTGGTTTAATTTTACATTTTTAGAATTCCCGACGTTTCGATTACTTTACCAGTCCGCCCCGTGACCACGAAAGCTGTAAAGTAATCGAAACGTCGGGAATTCTAAAAATGTAAAATTAAACCAAATCCGCGATAAAATCCGTAAATAATAGTTTTATTTCAATGTGTAACATTCGCATAAATCTAAGAAACCAAAATGATTTAATGCAATATAGCGATAAAGTGATTTCAATATTTCCTTCTGCAATAGTATCTGAAACATTATATTTAAAAATCGGATACTTACACCATTCTGTTTATTTTTTTCTTATCTTTATCAGAAATTTAATCTTTCGAACTGGCATACTGTTTTCCTTTAACAAAATGCAAAGAGAACAAAAAACTTTTTACAACACGTTATTTATAAGTAACTGTTAAATTACTTTTAATTTAATAGGTACATGTTTAATAATTCATTAAGATTATTGCATTTAAAGTTCTTTTTATAAAATACACTTCGCGTAATTAGAAAATAAATTAACTTTTTAATCCTACTGACTGCTTTGAAAACACTCTAATTAATGGCATTAGCATGCAGAAGCTCCACCAAGAAAAATATTAATGCGAAGACACATTTAACTAGGCGGCAATAGAAAAATTGACATTATGCATTAATGGTTGCGTAACATCTGTCCCCATTAATTCTTACCACATTTCAAATTACCATAAATTATCAAAAATATATTTGACAAGTCGACATGAGTTAGTCTTGCCCAGTCTTGTCGAAGATTGAAATGTTCGCGGCGACATTTCACAAATAAAATCATAGACAAATAGTCCCGCGGGCAAAGGTTACAAACCGAACTGCCAAGTTGTGTAATGCATTCGAAATATTCATTAACACCTTATTTACATAACAATAAGACTTAAAATATTGAACTATCTCGTAAGACGCGGAAATGGGATGAAATTTCAACTAATGACTCAAAATATTTAAGTGAAATTTACAGTTACCAATTTGGTATTTTAGGAAAAAATATATAGATTTCTATTTTATACTTTAAAGCATGGCGTAGTAAGTTCCAAATATCCGGAGCAATGTTCTTATTTTTTAAATTTTGAGTGGAAGGAACACACATGTGCAGCCTGCTGCGAGTCGTTAGTTTAATTTTTTATCGTCAGCTCCTTCGCAGACAAAAATTCGTGTCAACACAAATTGACACAGATGTTCCAGTAAATTATTATTAAGGAGGCGTTTGGAATTAGGGGAAGTTTCTAAACTGTTACAGACATTATGTGTTCTGCATGTTCCTTGTGAGATAACATTCAGACAATTTTTTTGGGAGCGCAGTAACATTTTTTCAACAAACTTTCTTTGTTGTATTTCAACTTGAGTAAATTAAACTTTATTTACCTTTATTTAATGTTAACCAAATTGAAATATTTTATACTCATAATTGCAGCCAAAACGTGGGCGGTGTGTTTAATGATTTTTAACGAGATCCTTCCGCGAAAGTGTTCCGTAATGTTGACCATAAACAATTATTTTAATTTGCCTTATAGTTGCGAGCTTGAAATATCTTTATTGTAATGTTAAGACTTGATTCGTATTTTTATTGCATTTATTTAATCACTGAGACTTCATTAAAATAACATTAAGATACAAATATGTTGTAAAAGTGAAAGTGATCGGATTCTGTGGGAATTGTAGATTTCCCATGTACTTATTTTGTTTTGCAATCCTTCCTACCTATTTTAGTTTTCAAGATATGTTTGAATTTCATAAATAAATTTATTAACAGTGCAAGATTTGGCATTTACAGAAAAAACTAGAGGGAGACACTGAAGAGACATTTAGACAAATTCATTGAAAAATGTTCTATTATTAAGTAAAATTATGTTCGAATGTAAATAATTAATTAATTGAAGTAGCAGATTATGTATTCTGTATCAGCTCATATACGTCCCACTGCAGGGCACGGGCCTACTCTACAATCGAGAGAACGATTGAGAGTGGTTAGGCCATATAGTCCACCACGCTGGCCTAGTGTGGGTTGCCAGACTTACATACCATAGAAATTCTTATAAATCGCTATGGTATGCAGGTTTCCTCACGATGTTTTCCTTCACCGTTTTAGTGCGTGGTGATTGACAATCAATACACACATGACTCCGAAAAGTCAGAGGTGTGCCCTGGGATTCGAACCCGCGACCACCGTGAACATGTTGACAGTCGCGTCTAGTCTGTTTACCAACAGGCCACCACGCACTATTGATTATGTATTGCTTATGTAGATTATAAGTTTCATATATTCGATTCAGCAGACCGTTTTGGGTTCCAATGCGAAATATTTAAATGCTTTTCAAACGACTTACTTAGGAGTATTGGAGCAATTAGTAAGAGGACAATATTAAAGAATTAAATAATTAAAAAGCAGCAATCGAAAGGAAATTAACCTGGAAAGCCGCATATTTGAAAACAATTAGCATCTTCACTTTATATTATTTTTATAAAGGTTTGAATGGTTCGCTTATGTACTAACAAGATAATATTTGAGCCGTTTACAGCTCTTTATACGATTCCATTACACCATAAGGTTGGAAAAAATCTGGTGTTGCCAAAATTGCCTGGTTTGCGTGCTTAACTCCATCGACAAAGCCCTTGTTATTAGAATACAGCGTCTCTGTAGTGCGGTTTACAGAAACCATAATTTCTTCTAAACCAGCATTATATTAAAAGCTGTCTACGCCTTTTTAAGATGTAGAAATTTGGAATACGATTAACTACACTGAGTGTGGGTACCTAACTTAATACTAATATTTGTAATGCCTTTCTTTAGTTTTTAAGGTTAAATTAACTACATAAACTAACGTCTTTTTCCTAGAAGGAGTAGGCAGAGGTTCTACTGGTAGCAACCAGGACACCCAAGTTCTACCTGGTGTGGTCAGTCCATGATGTAACAGGGAACGAGCTTATCGCCATACTGAGTACAAATTCCTAACTATAGGCTTATGTATAATGAATAGAAAAATCCAATATAATATTGCCCGACCCGGGATTCGACCCCAAGACCTCAGCTTTGCAATCATACTGTAGTTTGACTGCGCCACCGAGGCAGTAATTAGCAGGTACTTAATCAAACGACTAAGTAACATTATTAAGGAGTGCAAATTATCCAATTCTTCATAGCTTTCTATTCAGTATCAGCCCATATACGTCCCACTGCAGGGCACGAGCCTACTCTACAATCGAGAATACGATTGAGAGTGGTTAGGCCATATAGTCCACCACGCTGGCCTAGTGCGGGTTGGCAAAAGCAAGCTTTCTATACCAAGACCTAATATTTCAATTATCTATTTAGTTAAAGTATATAAGTAGGTACGCCTAGTCCGTATTTCTAGAAGTCTACTCAATGGTTTTGACAGCCTCCGTGGCGCAGTTGGTTAGACGCCGCCTGAAACGAGAGGCCACGGGTTCGATTGCCGCATCGAGACAAATGTTTGTGAGGCCCACAAGTATTTGTCTCGGGTCTGGGTGTTTGTTGACTAAAAATTCTCTCGTAGTTTTAGATACCCACGACACACAAGACTCGATCTTAGTGTGGGGCCAGGACTATGTATGTGACTGTTGGGTGTATTTAATATGATATGTTTTTCTTATTGATCTGAGTGAAATTGAGAAATCATTTACATTATCTGCACTGTCACATCCACAACCACAGGTCATATTCATCCACTTCATTATCTATGTAGTTTATCTAATTTAAAATCTTAGTGTTAGGTCAAAACTATGTATTTGACTGTAGGGTGTATTTTCTTATAATTTCACGGATCTTCAATGATCTCACAATTATTCAAACGTATTACAAACTCCCGTCTATCTCCTACAAAACTGTCTACAAGTCTGGCCAACCGGCTGCGTGCCTAATATATCACGCACTGAACTTTGAATGAATCTCTATTTGTGTCCAAGTGAGTGTTGCGTCCTAGGTGACGTGTGTCGGGTATAGTGGAGAGGCGAGCTGCCGCGACGAGCCAATTTCACAGATTCGTCGGCGATTAGCACGCGTCGGATGCTAGCTTTGTGCTGTATTGGCTTGATTAAGAATATTTATGTGGCAATAGTTCTGCCTCGGGTCAAATCAAACTAGGATCGTTTGGATAATCTTCAATATATTAAATATTTTATAAAATACGTCTTCCGTCCTACACGTCTTCCATGGTCTTCCAGACTATTCTCTCTTATGCCGCCCTTCCGTACTTCAACATCTTAATCATTCATCCTCTAGCTCTTTCCATCTTAAGTACTTTCATTACTCATCTCATTCACACAAACCACGTTACATATCAGTCATTCGTCGAACTACTCATCTTTCTTCAAACATTCAAATGGTACATATTATCGTATTGTAATAAATGGCGAGACGAACATGCCATTCGCCTTATGGCAAGCGATGGCCGCCTATGAACAAGACCAAACAACACCTTGAATTACAAAGCAAGCTGAGATATAAGAGTCGCAATATGACTAGTATTTATTCTGGCTAAGATGTCCTTCAAACCAGAACACAACAGTGCATGTACACTGCTGTTTTACGGGAGAAATAGACATTGCGGTGGTACCTACCCAGATGGCCTCTCAGATATGAGAAACCTATCACCAGTGAATTGTATTGGCTTGATCAAGAAAATAACATTGTATACGTTCACATTCACGACTACCTCGGTTGCGAAGTGGTAATACGGATTACATCACTGATATCTCGGGCTCGAATCCCGGGACTGGCTGTGATTTTGGATTTTTTAATTCATTATCAGTCAGAGATAAGCTCATCTTGTAACAAATTGTGTGCCGGAACACACAAAGCGTATATGTAGGTGTTTGTTACCAGCTCTGCCTATCCCTTTTGGGAAAAAGGCGTTGACATTCCGTATAGTAGTGTCATTGTCGTAGAAAAACATATTATAAGTCTAAATGCTGCTTATAGGTATGTTTTTCTGCTAAGCACGAGACTACTTGTTAGTATAGTATGGATTATATCGGCCTGAATTTTTATAGCATATCTCTTGTCGATGGATGCCCTCTTTTGATTGCTCTGTGTTTCCTATCATGTGAACCAAAGTCACTTTGTCATCCTCTACAAAAAGAGTATTGGCAGGCCTTTAATTTCCTTCATATTTTTTATGTTTCTTTCATTGAGGACCCACTATGACTCTATCAAGTGACCTTCTTTACTCAATCTCCAATCTCTTCTTTTTCCAGCCACTAAGGCCTGAATACTCAAGGGCCAGAAAAATATTAAGTTACAATTAACATCTCACTTGTGAATACATTTATGCGGGACTTACGTAGTGAAGTGCAACATAATATTTAAGTGTCGTTTGAGTATTCGGGCGAAAGAGTATTAATCCTAACCTATTAGGTACTCAACGCTGTTAGAATTCTCTTGAATTTATATTTTTAAAACTACCGTTAAATACATATTATGTTGGTTACGGAGCCAATTCATCGCGCAGTGATTGTAGAAATTCGTTTGGGCGCCAATAAGGCGCCACATTCGATGCAGCCGCCAGTGCGCGCGGGGACCCGTGTGTCGCCACTCGCACTACACGTTGCGATCAATTCAACTATTACAAATATTTTTTACTGGTGGTAGGTCTCTCATATGTGAAAGGCCGCCTGGAGAGGTACCACCGCAATGTCTATTTCTCCCGATAAACAGCAGTGTAAATAAGCTGTTGTGTTTTGGATTGAACTGGATATATTGAGACTTAACATCTTACGTCTCAGGATGGCGAGCGCAGTGGCATGCCAAGCATTGCTTTGTAATTCAAGCTGTGTGGTTTTGCTACAGTTTATGAGCGGTCGTATCGCTTATCATCAAGCGAAGGGCATGCTCGTCTCACCATTCATTGCAATAAAAATAATACTTGTATTATTTAGATGGATTTGTAGGTGAACACCTGTGTACAGCATGCTTGGGTGGATGGATCATAGCTTTGCTCCATCCTGACGTAACACTTTAGTTTCATGTATTCATTAACATCTTTAGATGTCATGTAACTATATACTATTGTTTTAGATCATAATGATTTATGACTTGGAAATTGCATTATTTGTTTCAGCTCGATATCACGAATAAACTCTTTAAATAAACAGAAAAAAAAAGCTCGATATCATTAGTTTAAGACGCAAAAAAAAAAACAAGTTTCCTCCAAGGATTAACTAATTCGTACCACGCAGTGATATTTATCAAATAAATTCAAATAATCTTTTTAATTCTCTTCACCAGCCACAAAAACGGCGAAGGATAACATTGTGAGGAAACCAGCATATCGTAGCGATTTGTAAAAAATATCTATGGTATGTAAAGTTCGCCAACCCGCACTAGGCCAGCGTGGTGGACTATACGGCTTAACCACACTCAATCGTACTCTAGATTGTAGAGGAGACTCGTGCCCTGTAGGGCTGATAAAGAATCTCTTAAATGTATTTTTTAACCTATATTAACACTGGTTTAAACTCGAATATCAATTACGGTTACGATCAACGTGTGTATCCTTAAAATAAACGAGCAATGAAGGAAAACATTGCAAGGAAACTTGCATACCTAAGCGATCGGGATAGGAATTTCAAAAGCATGTGATATCCGCCAACCCGCACTAGGCCAGCGTGGGGGTCTAAGACCTAAACTCCTTAGTAATTAAAGTCTATATCTGTATTAATGATAGTTCGTATAAGGATGGAGGCTGGGCGATCAGTTTTTGCTATTACCATCCGTGTAGCTGACATCCCGTGGGAAAACAAGATCATTGCTCTCGTTATCTCGTCTTAGGAATTAGATTATAGTATGCAGGATTAGGGATTCTAAGAGGCGTGGATTTTAAATTAGTTTATTTCGTTGCCTGCATATCTATTTAACTCCAAACTGTTGTGTTCTATGAAAGATATTGTAGCCAGATTAATGAGACATAATAGGATGGCAAGCGTAGTTAAATGCCAAGCACTCCTTTTAATGAATTGTGTTGTTTGGTTTTGTTACTGTCAATGATTGGTCGAATCGTTTACTATCAGGTGAAAGACATGCTCTTCTCGCAACAGCAATAAAATTTAAACAAATTGTACAGGTGTAAAAGGTGCTTAAAAGCCTAAAATGTATTTGCTAATAATCATTACGAGATAAAAATGTTTTAATGAGAAGGCCGGAACGATTGTGTCAAGCATCAAAAGATAATCGCATTTTGCCGGCTTATATCTGGACTGCTGTGCACTCACCATCAGGTGCACCGAACTTGCACTCGGTAAAAAATAGACTTGTTTTCTATAATTTGACATTTCGAAACAAAATAAAAGGAAATGTTTCTCCAGACTATTTAATGCACACTCCTGCCTACCCACATACAGTAACGTTAAAACGCATTACACGGGATATTCAAAAGATCATTATGTTGCCAATTTCAATACTTTTTTAATGTTGACGACAGACGAGTGACAAATAGCCGCGGTTTAAATTCGTTTCTTAAAATACCTGCCTGGTGCAAGCGCACCTTTTATATATTAAGTAAAAAAACTATTTCTTTTAAATTGGCACGCAGGGACAAGGTCGTGGTGAAAATATTGATCGGAGAGCTTGGGGTTGCGCAATTTGCAACATCTAGTTGTTTTTTATCATTCTTTTTTAACTAATGATTTATTTTTTTATTTAAATCTATTGATGGTGACTTTGCGTTCATAATTTGCGAAGGTTCTGAACTCGGTGAATTATGCGATGCATTCATAACGACTCTATATTTTATGGGAGACGGCCGTTAGCCGTAGCTTATAGTTTTTATTGTAAAATTTACAAAATAATAATTTAAAAGAACATATGATATTTAATGAAATTATTTTAGTAGTAACTAACTAATTCAATACGTGTATGTATAGCAAATCAATGCATATGTAGTACTTATGTCTAATTAGTAATATTAAAGCGAGGCGTAGCGATTAAATATTACTTACTACCGGATCCAACGCGGCCCTGCCTGAGCAAGATGGGCTTACATTACCATTGGAACTACAAGACGCGACCCAGTTCAGAGTATATCCAGCGAATAAGAACCAGGGGGCTTGTTTTGGGTCCAATTAATGCTTTACGTGCTTTCAGGAAAATTACAATGACATATAAAAATCGAATATTAGTACTAACGTAGACTGTACCTGAAATGTCTTTGCCCTTAATGCTGACTGACAGGATTTCCTATGTGGATGGCAGAGTAAGATAGATTCATTGATATGGAAAAATAGGAGAAGCAGCGTATGCGCCGACTGTAAACAAAATTGGATACAATAGTTGTAAGATGACGGCTTCATTTGGATATTGTAGCGATGAAAATTGCAAGCTCCTGGAAGGCACGAATGCAGCGGAAGCTTGCAGCTGTGCCGGCGGTAATCGCATATCAATATCTCACGCGAAATGAAGCCGTAAATTTGGCATGTTTATTGACACAATTTAAATATTCAAAACATATGCTTATTGCGAAATATTATTGCCGATATATGCAAGAATCCACTTAAAAGCTTCTAACGAAAGCGTATTACATAAATATGTGGGTGTTTTTAAATTGTTCTGTTTGGTCGTCTCGCTTAACATTTGGCCAATGGAAATGTTCGGTGGTCCAGGTCAAATGTTAAGATATTCGCTATTTTGTTGTATAAATATGTTTGTCCTTTTCTAACACAATGATGTAATATATACATTTTTATTGCGGCAATAAATTCTTCTCTAATTCTAACGATAAGAAATTACAACAAAAGGTTACATAAAGATTTCGAACCGTTTATATTTGGTATTAGGGAACTGTTATTTCTAATTGTAAACATGTCATGAATATAAATATAGGTCCAATGTAATTTTCCACACCATAATAAAATAACAAGCTATCTGACAACACGCAAAAGGAATTTATTTAATCATGCGATTGAAAAAGGCGCATCGTATTATAATTCAATATATTTCTTTCTCATCATGATTAGGAACGTCATTAAGCCTAGGTATATTAAAACTGGCAAGCTGCTATCTAACCTCTTACAAAACTCATCAAGTTCTTTTCCTTAATTTGGCCAATTTTTTTCGGCCATCTGCCTTTTCGCCTGACCAAGTACCGTCGGCACCTGCACTGATTTTTTAGCCGGGTGATCTTTACTTTTTTAAATTCGAAACACTCGGCACTGACACCTGGCCTTTCTGCCTAGTGCCATTATCGTGTGATCATACAGCCGGCAAGAGGCTATGCGGCCTTTGTGGTGGGTAATTAAAAAAAATGTATATTGATATCCTCCGTAGGGCAGTGGGGTAATTTAAAAAGTATTTCCTTATTTAATTATCAAACAGCTGGAGGCAACACGTTCGATTAAATTGTATCGAACGGTTACTTTTATTTATGTACGAAAACATACCTTACATATTGCAAATACTAATTTAAATGTAGGCTTAAGCTCAAACTGTCACTTTTAATAGGTTAGCATGGGGATTTATACACATAGTTTGGTTTTGTACTTGAGTAGTTTGCTTATTATATTAAGGCCACTTAGAAGTCTATCACGAAAATATTTTAGCTTACTTAAAATAGTTACATCACTTAATTTTCACGTAATGATATTCAACTTTTAATATTAAAGTATTTTATACTAAATAATTTAAACAATATTTTATACAACTATGATTAGCGGAAATATTTAGGATGAACAGGCTTTTGTTATTTGGCTTTGTACATCTCAATATTTTAGTAACTTTAAGTGTGGACAGCGTTTCATACGTCTTAAGTTCGAATTCACCCACCAATCACCTAGATTTTGACTGGCAAACATATTTTAGATGAGACTGCACTGACCTAATATTATAATCAGCATACTTGAAGTCATGTATTAGGTCATAAAATTATAAATAAGGCAATTCGTTCTGTATAAAAACTACTTTAGAACGTCCTTTAAGTATAGATGGTATAAGATAAACAAGATCAAACATCTCACGACATATTTTACATCGCCCTGAGCGATTTTTCATATTTAATATTTATTGATGCTATCCATAGTGTTTATGATATTGCTAAAACATCGTTAATTATAATAAAATGTAATCAATCCATGTTGTACACAATTTATGAACGGAATTTGAAACGTTTGTATGTTCTTTTGCATTTTGTATGTCTATGTGTTCATTAGGTCGGACATAATTACTTTTCAATTATTTTTTTCGTTCAAGGAATATTTTAAATAGGTGTTAAATGTAACGGACCTTTGTAGAGAATGCAGTGTTTTCAAAAGAAAAATGTAGTACAAATGAAAAGGTTAATTAAACTGTGAAGAAAAATATACGACCTATATTTTTACCCAGCTTTTTATATATTTTTATTCAATTGAAAAGTGAAGTGAGCGATGGCTTTGTTAACCGACTGCTCAAATTGAGGACTTTGTTTCGACAAGAAGCATGCCTCTGAATATCTATCTGTGTCAGCTTATAAAAATCCAATTACAGGGCCTCATATAAGAAAGAAAAATAAATATTTGCCACAAATCTTAAAATTCTACAATCGAGAGTACGATTGGGAGGGGTTATATCGTATAGTCCACCACGCTGGCCTAGTGCGGGTTGGCGGACTTTTACACACTATGGATACTGCCTCTGACTATTATTTGTGTATATATGTATTTTTTTAATTAATTATTGCGCTCGCCAATAATTTTAATCACGCTTAATTACTACCGTGTATTAGTAGCAAGTTACAACAGTGGACTTCCAGTTTAATGAAATAGAGAAAGAGTAACAATTACTTAAAGTGAATATTTTTGGTGATCCTGAACTATTGTTTATATTGTATTAAAAAAGTAAACGTGCAAAACGTAGTCCAAATGCTAATTATAACACATAATCTGCGGGCATCAGATGTGCATGCTTGATTCTTGTTTGTAATTATTGCAATTTTATTTAACTGCTAGATATAATGTCAAACCATGTAGAAGACAGGATCTGTAGGGTTCCCTGCTATATGAGAACTAATACAAGAATTGCGTCTATTCTAAGCTAAACATAAACTTGTAATCTGCTTTCCTCTCTTTTATTCATGAAATTGGTACTCAATACTAAGGCTTTTGTTATCATAACATAGCCTAATTACCTAATTGGGCTGTTAACATCGCAAAAATGTTTAAAAATAGACTGAGGCATGTACAGTACATACATGAATATTTATGTGATTTATGAAATTATCGAGTAGAGTCTAGTTAAAAGTCTAAAACGTATCAAGTATTTCCTTTATCCTACGAAAAAAAATACTGTAAAGAGAGGATACTTGAGACTGTTAGATATAAAAAATATAAATACGGGACCTTAGCTTCGTGAAGCGATTTTATCCGTAAGTGCATTTCCAGTTCTTTTCATAGCAAATATGTTGGTTTATGAATAATTTACGATCAGTGTAAAGTGCGTCTGAATTAGTCGTTTACTGTAATTACCTAGTTTGACGAGTCTAGAACCTCTATGAATTATGGTGGGACAAATAAAAAACGCATTTACATGATCACTTACATGCTGTGTCTCTTGCTACTTGCAATTATTTATTTTGCTCATCTTATTTTATGTGTACTCGTAGTACAGTATTCCTTTGCTGTAAAAAAAAAGGATTGTCTATGTTATGTATTTATTTTATATTTAAATTTGGAACTTGATAGCATTACTATTTTAAGATACTTTAGTCTGTGAATTTTGTTTCTTTGGTAAATTCCTATAACCCAAAGATTATTGTCCATGAACGACGTAAATATTTATTCATAATGACATGCAGATAACAAATTGAGAGTCGATATCTTTATGTCGGTTTTTATTAATGTGGTTTAATATAAAAACTAATCGTAAACGCGTGAGTTCGATTCCAATACGAAAGAGATAATTTGCCTGTTATCGGGTAATTTTTCTACAACATTGTTGATGGACATACGGCCCGGTGTTTTTAATTATTGAAATTTAAAAGCCTTATATTTCTATTGCGGTGAAATATAGTCGTGCTAGACTTATAAGTAGACCTTAAAGACTTAAGAACAGCATGAAGCTTGCCTGTGCTACAATACAATTTTAAATAATGTGGATCAACATAAGACGAATAATCTTATTTTTCAAAAACTTATACCTATTTATTTCGTCAAAGTTCTCATGCTATCTTCCGACTGTGTTGAAAAATTTCAAGATACATTACATTTTTGAGTTTATTTTTTACTTGACATAAACACAATTAACGTCAACACATTTTCGGCATTAATCCACGGCAAAAACTTCAATAGCTTCATTCTATGTAAAGTGAATTGGGACTGATGCAAAAACTCTGGCTATATATCACCAAGCTTTGACAGACACGCCATGAATATAAGAAAATACAAACATACTGCGCCCCACATGCGCCCCCACTAAATTATTGCCTACAGATAATACGTTATTTTAATTACAAATTTATTGTCATATGACCTTAAAATGTGGCAAATGTATGAAAGGTGTCTTTTTTAACAAAGGTTTCGTGCGGACAAAGTTATTTTTGCGGGCGCGAGAATTTAATTTTCGAATGTTTTGTATGGGAGGGTTGGCAGCATAGTGTTGTCGGTAAGGTTGGCACGGCGTGTTTAGGGTGGTACACCTGACAGATCCACCTGTATGGCAGTTGCGTCACACCTTGGCCACGTTTGTCTAAGGTAATTCTACATGCATTACAATAATAACGGCGGGCTATAGGTCACGGTTTTTGTCACTCAACCGTCCCGTTTAATAGGCTAGTTTCATACATTTTTATTTTTGTTTATAACGGAAGGTTACGTTACGAATAATCAAAATCAGAAAGAATTTTTAAAATCCGTTAAGTAATAAGCAAGTTACAAATATATGAAAGTTGGTGGTAGGAGTGATAGAAAAGGATGCAACATGCACGGCGTGACGTCATCTTCCATAAGGTGCACGCGTGCGAAAGAGACAACGAGTGTCCCCACCATACTATTAAATGTATTAATATCTCAGTCATTTTACATTTAATTTTGATGCTGTTTTCAAATTCGTTTGTTTATATAAACGATGCTTTTAAGGAATGATCACTTACTGCTCAAATAAAATCTTGGACACAACCCTATTGTTGATGGATGATTAAGTTTTATGCATTAGCTAATTATTTAGATAATGCATTATGTTTGTTACGTGTGACAAAAAAGTGACACTTTTAGTATTTTTAACTGATTATTTTTTTAATAATATGTGTTTTAAGATATTATTATATTTTTTAAGTGTACGTTATTAGAAAGCATTACATTTACTTAATGTTATGATAAAATAATGAGCAATTCGTATTCGGTAATAAAGCAATCTATGGTAATTTATCAGCAGTAACAATGTGGACTATTATGTAATTCGGAAATAGGAAAAAACCTGAATCTTAACATTTAAGTCAGTAAAACATCGTAACATCGCCATTTGTACACTAATTTAATTTAAATTGTTTTATTATTAAGATTCATCTGTGCACAAAAAAATAAATAAATAAATAAAACATCATACAATATTTAATAAAGCTATGAACTAAAGCACAAAAATAAAGAAATAGATTATAATATAACAACCGATACTGAGCATAAAGAAAATAGAAAACATATTGAAACTCTAAAGCAATTATCCCAATAATTCTTCTATCCCAACACGCCAACATAAATATCGCTCGGACATTTCAATCGATCAGTGTATAGAACGAGAAATAGGCTCAAATATTTGCAGTTGCGAATCCAGGCGTGGGCGACGGGGTCGCCCGCCCACGAACTCGCGCGCCGACTAAACGCTTTCTACATGAGAACATGATTGCCTCGCACTATTCATAAGGATGCTATCTTTGCTCAACTCCATTATGTATTATAGGCTTTCCTTGTAGATTTTCACATTGACCTGTTTGTAATAGCTTTTATTCAAGTCATACCGCAGCATTCGTTACGCAGTTTGTTCACGAATCTTCCGGGGATTCATATATTCAGCTTAACACTCTAACGCTAAAGATGATTGTGACTAAAAAGAATCTAATCCAAGTCGAGTATCCCGCTTTCTGCCCACATGTACTAGTAGCGCCCGCGCCGGCACTGTACATTGGATGCAAGCGTGGCGCGCGTCGGTTTGGCACGCACATGCGCCGCACCTTGCGCCAGGTGCCTCGCTGACACACTTCCATCGACCCCCACTCCGCACGCCTCACTCCGCGCCCGTTTAGATATAGGTTAGCGTTCAGCTAATTGTTTCATGAAATATATTATACTTAGGCCTAAATAGACAAATTGTTTAGTGTACGTTGTCACGCAAATTGCATCTTAAATAGGCTTAGGTAATTCACTAGTGTTGAAAATTAATATTTGCTGACTATTAAGATAATACAGATAAAATATGCTAGTTATTTTTTTATGCAAGAATCGAACGATGTATCTGGTTTCGTTAGTTTTTTTTTTTTTTTTTTTTAATTTATTATTTTAAATATAAATACATAATTTACAATATAGCTGCTAACAAATCACACAGGTTTATACTAGAGCTAACAGAGTTTACAACAGCAACAATACGACAGTAAAATGTACTTTATAATATCAATTAGCACTTCACAAATACATAGTAGATAATTCCAAGTTTAGTAGACACTGTAGATACATTATACAAAATAAAGTTATTGATTGTTAATGAAGAACGTTTTCAATTTATATTTAATATTAGTGGGTGTAATTTTATTAGCTAAGTCGGTAGGCATATCATTAATAAGTCGAGGTATAAGGTATTTAGCTGTTCGCTCCCCGTACGCATTGTTTGCGCTCAGTGTAAAAAGTCGGTTTCGAGCTACGGCCCGTGTGTATACAGAGTGTTTAATAATGTTTCTTAGGGACGAATCACAATAATATTGTTTAAGCAAGATATATTTTACTTGTGAATAAATATTTATTATTTTGCAATGTTTAAACAGTCCTTTTTCATCATTACGATATTTATGTTGGACATTACTGGAGACAATAGTTTTAAGGATCTTTAACTGAAGTTGATAAATGCGACTTAGGTACGTTTTATACGTACGACCATAGCAAAGGAGACCATATTGTATGTGAGACTCGGCCAAAGAGTTGTAAAGCAGGAGCTTTGCCTTGAAAGGAATGCGTCTGTTCAGAATTTTCATATTCGCTAAAAACTGCCTTAATTTATTGCACACGTATTCAATATGCAGAGACCAGTTGAATTTACTGTCTATTAACACACCGAGGTACATATGTCTATCTACAGTTTCTATAATAGGACATTGACAAGTTCTAATATTTAATAAATGTAAGCACTTATGATCGTGGGCTACTAAATTGTTAGAAGAAACAGATCTGATATGCGGTGACTTAATTTCTAGTAGTTTAGTTTTATTTGCATTTAGTACTAATCCTGAGTCATGGCACCACCTTGCAAGGGAATTAAGATCGGATTGCAAGTGTTCCATGGCTAACTTAGGGTCTTTATCAGCGATTACAAGACATGTGTCATCTGCAAATTGATAGCATGTGCTGTGATTGATACATTTATTCATTCCATTGACATATGTTAAGAAATGCAGAGGACCCAAAACTGAACCTTGAGCCGTTCCTTGGTTTGCTGGTAGAAGATCACTGTACGTATTATTTATTTTAACAGTAAACGTGCGTTTTTTAAGGTAGTGCTTGCACCAGGTAAGCAGAGGACCACGTACACCACATTCGTCCAACCTCTCTATCAATTTAATATGAATTAACGTATCAAACGCACGCGAAAAATCAATGAATAATGCCAGTACATATTTTTTATTATTTAGATTTTAGATGGTCGTTAACTTCGTCCGTAAGTTTACTTAATAGATCTTGTGTGCCTTTGCCTGCTTGAAAACCAAATTGGTTTTGATAAATAACATCGTGGGTTTTATAAAATTTATGAATTTGGTCACATACAAATTTTTCCACAATTTTATCAATAGAAGAGAGTAGACTAATTGGGCGGTAGTTCTGAAAATCACTGCGTTTACCCTTTTTGAAAATTGGTCGAACACATCCAATTTTTAATTCATCTGGATAAAGACCTGATTTAAAACTACTGTTGATAAGATTGGCTATTGCAACTGAGACCTCTTTTCCTATCATTTTAATATCAGACATCTTGATATCGTCATAACCTGGAGCTTTTTTAGACTTAAGACGTTTTATAATGTTATATATACTATCGCTAGTAGCTTTTTTGAAATGTATACTTGAGTTAAGTGTGCTGGGACTCGGTGAGTTAGTGTTGAGATTAATATCACAATTAGGCATAATGTCTTTAACAGCTTTGTCAAATGTAATTGCAAACCCTTCAACAATATCCTTAGTATTTAGTCCCTGCGCATCAAATGCCTTATGTATTGCCTCGTCGATACTTAGTGTTACTCTTCCCAACATTTGATTAATAATTTTATATACTTTCTTAGTATTTTTAAATTCGTCTTTAATTTGATTTATATAATACATATTTCTCCTATTTTCTAAAATTTTATTTGTTTTATTTCTAATTTTATTGTATTCTAGTCTTAGCTTATGATTGTTTGGATTACTTTTCCAAGAACTAAATAACTTGTCTCGTTTTTCACATAGGCGGTTTATATTCTTATCGATCCATGGCACTTGTAAACGATTTCTAGATTTGGTTATGTTGACGCAGGTTTTATTACAAGAAAAAAAGATATGTTGCCTTGTGTTTTTAAGATAATATTTTTTAGTCCGGTTGCTGATACTTGAGCTACCTTATAAAGAGGACAGCATGCAATGTGTATGAAATCTGATATGAGGCACATTTTTTACGAATTGTGCGATACATCTTAAAAAGTTAAAGCTTCTTATTTATTATTCTTGATACTAAACAAAACATATTTGGATCAAGAGAATTAGAGAATTGAAGCGGTAGTGGATAGGGAGCAAAGCAGAGAACTGATGGCGAAAAGAATTGAAAATTCTGGAGTGCAGCGCAGCATTGGTCATGCACCCGAAAATAGTCAAGAGACTTAGTATGTATGCGTATGTATGCGTAGTGGCCTGTTGGTGACGAACCAAACGCGGCTGCCAACATGTTTACGGTGGTGCGAGTTGAAATCCCAGTTCACACCTCTGATTTTACGGAATCATAGTTGTATTGACAGTCAATCACCACGCGCTATAATGGTGAAGGAAAACATCGTGAGGTATACTGTAGCAATTTGGAAGAATTACTATGGTATGTAAAATTCCGCCAATCCGCAGATCACAGGTCGGCGTGGTGGACTATAATCGCCTAACCACTCTCAATCTTACTCTCGATTTTAGAGGAGGCCCGTGTCATGTAGTGGCTCGTTAATAGGTTGCTACATACATACATACTTACTTACTTAGTATGTGACATGAATTACTTCGGAAAATAGCTGTGGAAATCCTTGGAGGAAGTAGTGCATATGGTAGAACTTGATGATGGTCAAAGACAAAAGGCTCCTTATTTGAATTCGTAAGGCTAGAGCTTGTAAATTCATCTGCTAATTAAAACCCTAACAAGCAAAATTTGCCTCTTTATATAGAACACGATACAACAAAGCCATTGGTTAAATCGTCCAGTTTTTGCCAGACTGTAGACTGACTGTATCAGCCCATATACGTCCCACTGCAGGGCACGGGCCTCCTCTACAATCGAGAGTACGATTGAGAGTGGTTAGGCCATATAGTCCACCACGCTGGCCTAGTGCAGGTTGGTGGACTTACAGTTTTTGCCAGACTCAAAGGTTATCTACAATTTCTTCGCAAAAATATCTTGCAAATTCTGTCAACTGTTAAACAAGCTCCTTTACAATCTTTAAAATAAATGAATAAAATGTAGACAAGTCTTGTAAATGGCCCCGATATCCTTGAGAGGCAGCCGCCATTAGTCTGTCAATGTATTAATCCTGATAGTAAATGTCTCAAAATTTCCCTTCATGTTGAGCGGTTGCGTCGAGACAAAGGCAAATATCTCAATAATGCTAATTCGCGGCCGATGTGTCGTTACGGGGCGATAGTTGCAGTTTTTGTGGCCATGCCCACGCGGAGCGCTGTCGCCTCAAATTAAACCCGACACCGGTTATAACGTATATTGATGCTGTTTTTGTAGCAAATTTTAACAAGGGCGTAGTTTGCACTGGTGATATTCTGACGCTTGGTTAGTCAAGTTCCTCATATTAAACTACGACGCGACGCCGCGCCGCGCCGGTTACTTTTGATTGCATTTTTTAATGGATTTGATCATTGTCATAAAGATGAATCTTTTCTCAATATCAGCTAAAATTTGTTGATGATTCCTGAAGACTCAAGGTGGTTCGATACTACCATTTCATAATTTCCTGGGGTATTTTTTTATATCTTTATTTATTAAAGGAGATTTATTCAAAACTAAAAATGACACCCACAGAAAAAAAAAATGAGTCCAAACATATTATGTAATCAAATAATCGATTAACTTAATTGCTTATTTTTTAAACGTCTCTTATTTTTGTAGAAAATTTAAGCTGTAATTGTAGGTTCGCAAATATTTCACTCAAGCATTTTTTTTTGTATGCTCCAAAAAAAGTATGGATTTGACGGATTGCCAACGTCGAAGCCCTGTCAATTAAACGCTGCGTGAACAAGTCGTTCGCGCGAAAGTCGTTCAGTACAATGGATTTTATTTATCGTATTTCGGTTTTCATGTCTTCGTTAAAATACTTTTATCTGTACGCTTCTATTAGTCCGTATTTATGATAAGTATTTCGCGTACCTCAGGCCATTGCGTACGCACCAAACATATTTATTGGCGGATAAGATACGTTCCTTTACTTTATTTATTTAGACTTCATTTTAAAACAATAAATACTGCGCTGTTTGCAAGTTCCTTTAATTGCGCTCAGCCTTGGCTTGTACAATTTAAAAGGCCGTTTTGATGTTTATGTGTTAATCTGTTTACATTTTATATTTTAGGAACATTTTTGATGCGTAAATTGAATAAAGAATTCTAGACCAACGTTTCATGCTTCTGCTGTGTTACCGTCTCCCATTGTGTCTAAGACTAGACTAAAGGCTATGTTCTTTTGAATAATAGAGAAATTAAATGATAACATCGAAATAAACACGGGATGTAACTGACAGCCTTCTGGAAAACTGAAACGAGATGCTCATTCAATGAATCTGAATAACTTTCCTAAAGAAACTCTTTTCGGAAATGAAAAAATAACGGCTTCCCTATACAGTTTGTCTGATCAAAGTTTTATCTTTCTATAGCAAGTAAAAAAAAATGCATGTCTGAGATTAGTGTCATTTTTTACACGCTTTATATTAGCTTCACTTGTATGTTTGTATATTTGTATGTTTGTATATTTGTATGTTTGTATATTTGTATGTTTGTATATTTGTATGTTTGTATATTTGTATGTTTGTTTGTAACCGACTTCTTTGGGCGCGATTTTGACCCACTTTAAACGGCCAGATTTCGTTCAAATTTTGCACACCTGTCAAAGACCGATGACAATACAATAATTCGATTAAAATATATAATTATCCTGATTAGATTCGCCAGGATTAATTATTCTTATAATTGATGACCATTGCTACATTCATCGCTAGATGGCGTTAACATTGTATTCTTCCAAGAAGCTTATACCCAAATGGAGATTGCATTCCGTATAAAACACTAAAGCACAAAAATTTGACCTTGAATGCAATCGCTGTTGCCTGCTATCCTTTTCTTTAGAGTGACAATGAATGAAGTTCACGTGAAGTTCATTCATTGTTACGCTAAAGAAAAGGATAGCAGGCATCAGCGACGTCATTCAAGGTAAAATTTTTGTGCTTCACTTTTATATACGGAATGCAATCTCCATTTGGGTATAAGCTTCTTGTATTCTTCAAGTGTCAAATGTTACTACTGACCAACAGATGGCGTTATTGATTGGAAATACAGCCGTAGATGGATGTTTTTAGTCAAAACAATTATATAATAGTTAAAAAAAACTAAAATACACGCTTTAATAAGATATACAACTAAAAAAGTAAAAATAATTGATACTGAATTTAAGATAAGAAAATGGAGTAAAATACATATATTTTATTGTTACAAAGCGTGGGGTGCAGGAGGATAAGTAATTGTTGTAAACACCCCACGCTTTGTAACAATAAAATATATGTATTTTACTCCATTTTCTTATCTTAAATTCAGTATCAATTATTTTTACTTTTTTAGTTGTATATCTTATTAAAGCGTGTATTTTAGTTTTTTTTATTAGATAGATAAAATACAGTGTATACCAAGACTGCTACTGAAAACAAAACCGGACGGCAGCTAGCTCAAACACAATGCAACAAAAAAAAAAACTAAAATTAAAGAAATGAGATTTTTTGACTTTTTAAATATCATCATTTTTGGGTGGTAAATCAAAAATTCCACGATAGAAAAATAATAACAAGAAAAAATCGTCGCTTTTTACACGCTTTATATTAGCTTCACTTGTATGTTTGTATGTTTGTAACCGACTCCTTAAGACGCGATTTTGACCCACTTTATTTTGTTTAATAACACTGGTTTACACGGTCTTTATACCCCAGCTAAAAGTTGTTATTTTGTGATTCATTTAGGTAGAATTATCCAAAAAAAAATAATAAAAAAATTCTATCACGTCTGGTTTAAGAAATATTTATTAACTGAAATACATTACAATACTTTCTACTCGACATTTTTAATCAATCCGAAACAAGATAATTGTTCAGTTCAGTTCTTATTTTTGGCGTCAAGATAATTGTGGTTTGAAGCGAACGAATAAACAATAAACTGTCGTTAGCACGTTAGGTAGTTAAAAAAAAAACATTTGACTGCAGGAAGAATTTGTGACGTGATAGAATATTTTTACTAACACTTTTTAGTTTAAGGAAGGTAGATTAACATATTTGTATACATTTATTTTGGGGTATAAAAAAAAGTTCAATTATGTAAACTAGTGTAATTTTAGTTACATTGTGTATGAAGTCACTGAAACTACCACCCGTCTTCGTTTTAGGTCGCAGACTTGGTATCATCATCTCAGCCACGGGAAGTCCACTGCTGAACATGGGCCTCCCTAAAAGGATCTCCACATCGACCTGTTTGAAGTGGCATGCATCCAGCGCCTTCCTGCAACCTTAGCCAGGTCGTCCGTCCACCTTGTAGGTAGGCGTCCGACATTTCGCTTGCCTGTACGTGGCTTCCATTCTAGAACCTTACGGCGCCAACGGCCATCGGTTCTTGTACCTTATCGGTTCTTGTAGTCTTGGTATACCCTGTATATTTATACGTCTATTTGTGTTTAATGAAGCGTAGAATTGTAGACATAGTACCGCTAGCTATTTAACCTCTTGTTATAGAAAGATATGATATAGAGAACAGCCGTTTATCTATCACATTCACATGCACAATGGACATAATTTGAAATTATTTTAGAAAATAATGGTATGAATACCTGCTTAAATTGTTTTTATTAACAATTAAAACGAGCGATAATACACCTGGATTAACACAATATGTAAGTTAAAAATACGTTTTTATTTTTATGTAGATTAACAAGATCATTAAGCGACACAATAAATGTTAAAAAACGAAATGAATTACTAACTACAAGTATTAAAAAAACTAGATGTAGCACTCGCATTCAGGGAGGTAGAGTTTCTAATCTCGCTTATTTATCTGACCATCTTATGTTTCAATTAACATAAGTAATATTTACAAAAGAAAAAAGAATCCCTTGTAACTACCTACACCTAATAACATTATGTCATGACGGTTCTTTACTGAACAAAAACAGGGATCTCTAAAAAATAAATTGTAACGTTTTTTTTAAACAGCCGTGTCAAAATATCAATGAACGTTTGGGTTTTTTACAACTGTTTTTGAACTCTTAAATCCATTGCTGCTTTTGCAAGATTGAGTGTATAGTATAGGAGTAGTAAGCCAGCAATGTGTGTGAAATATATCGATGTTTTCAAGGGAGGTAGAGTTCATTGGTGAAGGGCGAGGGTGGTTTCGGAACACCTGATCCGCCTGATCGCAAACAGGTGCTGTTCCGATATACGGTTCACGTGATGTTTCTATATCACTAGATATGTCCCTAGATAAGGTTTTACCGTTATAAATGTTTGTGAATTGTGGACTGGAGAAATGTATGATTGAAGTCATAATCTGTATATTAAAAAATATGCCGTTTTAAGATCGTTCATTATTCTTGTTAGGTATGTTTTATTTACAACATAATGCGAAGCTCTCCTTTGTCTATGCTTACACACTTGTGATCATGGTGCATGGGCTGATTCTTGCCTTTGTACGAAAAGCCCATGTAAAACATAACATCGATTTTCAATCTGGGCACACAGACCAAAGTTTCTGTAGAAGGTATTTTTCCTCCTAAGTAAATTTTTGTTTCTTTATAGTATTAGTTTTAAAAACACCAATATGTCACGTTGTATAAGATTATAAAATGACTATTGGGTGAAAAAAATGTCTATATCTTCGCACAAGTCCCGACATAACAATCTCTCTTATCCCGTGCACCAGACATCGGCGCGCGGCGGTTGCGTGTTGCGTAAAAAAAAAACTTATTATAATTCAATTTTATTATCACAACTGTTCGTGATAACATTAATTGCACTACTCTCGATATCGTTAAATAAATTGAACCAAACTTGCAGACAGTGGGACGGCTGATGACGATTTACGACGCATTATGAATTAGCTTCGAGACACAGAAAATTAACTTGTTTATTTAAATATATTTTATTATACTTCAAGTAGTAAATGAGAACTAAATAAGTGTCATTTCAAGGATTAAAATTAGTGGCTCTATTGATCATTATTGTATGTTCGCTTTGAACCCGAGCTTTGATAATATGTTATTTAAGACGGGGAGTTATTGTAATGCATTTTTGTTACTTACATACCTATGTGTGTATATGTAAGAATATTAGGAATATCACGCACAGTTATAAATTCAAAGGGCAGTGAAGTTTTTGTATCTAAGTCAGGATCTACCGAGAAGTAGCTCATGTAGTCATAAAAAAGAAAAAAAAAACGACTAAAATGTTGTAATAGGAGAAAACCTGGTCCAAAAAGTCACTTTGAACATTTTCAGAGTAGGCCTATTTTTATAATAAACTAGCCGTCGGTCCCGGCGTCACCCGAGAGCAGACACTTTTTGAATCTAATCCACGTACTAATCGTGTTATATTTAAACTCTACGTGTTAAAAAACTCACGATTTAAGGTATGCAATTCTATCCTCTTTCTCATATATTATATCCCTTTTTATCCGCCGTATATTCTATCCATCCCTTTGTGTTAGAAAGAGTAGCAAATATACATATTTGAATTCCTTGCACATTCCACGGGAACATTACGTTTTCCGGGAGAAAAAGTAGCCTAGATGTGTTAATCCAGGTTAAGAGCTGCTTCCAAACCTAATTCATTCAAATTCGGTCCAGCCGTTTAAGCGTGAAGAAGTAACAAACACAAACACTCGCCTTTATAATATTTGTAGGATGTCCTAGGTTTAAGGGCCGAAACTGCGTTAAGCGGGCACGGGCGCGGTTTCATACAAAAGTGCTCCGTCGCGGGGATCCGCGCGGGCGTCCCGCACGGGGACGCGCGTCCCGCACCCGCGCCGCGGAGCCCGCCTTCGTGCGTCGGAACCCGTCGCGGGGGCACGCGCGGTAAAGCGCGCGGTGTCCGCCAGCGGTAACATGACGGTGATGGCATAGGGCACCGAGACGTGGCCTCTCACTTTGGACTTCATTAGAAGGCTCAAAGTCACTCAACGAGCAATCGAGAGGTATGCTCGGTATTTCCCTACGAGATCGACTCAGAAATGAGGAGATCCGTAGGAGAATAAAGGTCACCGACATAGCGCAAAGGATTCTATAGATGATTCATAGCGAAAGGTTCTAGAGTGGAGGCCACGTACAGGCAAGCAAAATGTCGGACGCCCGGTTACAAGGTGGACGGATGACCTGGCTACATTTGCAGGAAGTCGCTGGATGCAGGCTGCTTCCAACAGGTCGATGCGGAGACCGTTGGGGGAGGCCGATGTTCAGCAGTGGACTTCCTGTGGCTGAGATGATGATGATGATGAATATACTTGAGCAAAAATAAAGATTTTTTACTTAGCGCAATGTTATTGCCAGCCTTTCCGTTGATGATATGACTGATACAGATTTTACCCTTAAGTTGTTGACCATCAAATATGGTTCCAGTTTCGAAGATAATTCGCCATAGACCGGTATCGAAACTTTAAAATATTTGTACAATGAGTTTTCATTTTCTCTTAATTTACTGAACTTTACAACAAATTCTCCGCCTAGCAACCTAAATTCAATTAACAGCCTTCCTGGCTGTCGTTTTTTTTTTTTTTTGCTAGTCGTCGTTTTGGTATGTAATAATATATTAAGCTCTCCATCGACACGACTGTACATGCACACCTTTAAAATTGAACCAGCGACACTGCGTAAATCCGGTCTCCGCGACGGGTACCCGCGACGGGGACCGTCGCGTTCTCACGGAGCCCGCCCGCGTGTCCGCGCGAGGAAACGCGCGACGGTTGCCCGTCGCGGGCGCCCGCTTAACGCAGTTTCGGCCCTTAAGATCAATATTTAAGGCTCAATTGCACAAACTAACTTTGCCAATACCTTTGCCTTTGAAACTGTCAATTCCATACATTCGTAAGGTCAAATACATCTCAAATGTATGGCGATGACATTTTCATAGGCAAAGGTATTAGCAAAGTTACTTGGTGCAACTGAGCCTTAGTCTGGACAATGTCTGATAAAATCTTATGAATATAAATTAAAGTAATTGTTAAACAGCCCATGTTTTGGTGAAACAAAGCTTTTCGCGGGCTTCAAAAGCCGAAGACCTGATGGACTATCCGAATTGTTTTTCATTGGATAAATTGAGCTACGTTTAGAAATATTTTAATTTTAATTATAAGGGCGTGGTGGCTTGTTGGTAATGTACCAAATGCGGCTGCCAACACGTTCACGGTGGTCGCGGGTTCAAATCCCAGGGCACACCTCTGAGTTTTCGGAGTCACGTGTGCATTGATAGGCTATCACCACGCACTATAATGGTGAAGGAAAACATCGTGAGGAAATTTGCATATTATAGCGATTTGCAAAATGGCTTTGGTGTGTAAAAGTCCGCCAAGCCCCACTATGCCAGCGTGGTGGACTATATGGCTTTACCAATCGAACTTTCGACTGTAGAGTAGGCTCGTGCTCTGTGGTGGGATGTATATGGGTTGATACTGTCTAGAAATATGATAATTTCGACAGCGGCACTTAAAAACCGTTCTTGCAGTGTATTTCAGCATTCTTAGCTTCATGTATAGTGTGGTCTTCATAACATTTATAAAGGATTAAAGGATTATAAAAGTTACTCCGCTTATTGATATTTTATCTGCTGATTGCATGATAGCGGATTATACATCTGTTATTAAGTTATGAGCGCTTTAATTAATATATTGTGTTACGTTTGCCGGTAAACGGGACTTTAATAGCGCCATCTAGTGACAGTTAACGGTCCTAGTGCGTGGAATGCCCGAGAAAAATGTAAATGAATGATCTGCATTTTATTGGAAATAATGAGTGGATATTGCAGAAATATCCAGTCACATATCTGCCAAAGTCTTGTTTGTAGAGGAGGCACGTGCCCTGCAGTGGGACGTAAATAGGCAGGACATTTTTATTATTGTTTTGTTTAGATTTTAGATACTAAAGAATTTGAGGAGTTTTGAGAATGTTTCAAAAATTTCCATTAATCTCATCACTGACTAAGAGGCTGCTGTAAGATCGTTCCATAGTAGTTTTATAGCATGGGTCCGGCAGACGAGCAAAAGAGGTCACCTGATGGCAAGTGATCACTGCCGCTCATGAACATTCATAACACTTGGATCTTGGTTGTGTTGCCGATCTATTCAATAGGGAGTGGAGCAGGATGGATAAAGAGGAATGAAGCAGAATGGAGGATTGGGATAGGAAAAGGATATGGGGCATCCGGAAATCTCACACATCTATTAAACGCGATAGCTAAACTGTTGCTTCTCTCTTGTAAGACTACACAAATGTGATCTCCTGTAAGATAGTGGTACCGTCCCAGATGACCCTGTCTATTGATCCTCATCTATAGGCAATTCCTCTAAAAATATAAATTACGAAACGTTACATAATTATTTTTTAAACTCACGTTGCATAAATTAAATTCTAAATATTTTCTTCAGTATGTTCGACCTTACTAAATATTAGGAATACATATAGGCTATAACACAGGAATAACATTTTATCATTTATAAATTGAATGAGTTAGGAAACCGTTGCTTGTAATTTATGTTCAAACGATATAATTTTATTGGCACATCTGATCGATTCGACGTCCATCACCTGTTCAAGACGATTGCAATAAAATGCACGCGGCTCCAAAGTTATTCATGTAGTATATTTGTTTTGTTTGGAAAGCTAATTGTAAAATGTACGGTTATATTACTTTAATGTATAAAATGAGTGGAAACTAGAAATTGATGGATTTCCACGGGGTGATTTTATGTGACATGAATACATTTTCCAATGTTGTTTAATTATATCGAAGTTATCAATAAAAACAAAGCGATTCTTATACATAGATTAAAACTAAATTTTCCATTTAATTAAAGATATAAAAAATATTAATAGAGAAAAGAGAATTGGATGTCATCTTACCTTTTTATTCATCGCATATTTTTTATTAGTTGCCTTTCAGAATTTGTGCGCTCCGCCATTTGCAAAATGGTCACAAATATTAAATAGCAGGCTGTTGCTTGGCTATTTAACCGTTTATAAATAGAACACAAGCAGTGGCTTAAGAAAGGCAATAAATAAAACTTTAAACAAGCATTTGCAAGTGGTTAGCGCGGGCCGGGCAGATGCGCTGACGCCTTTTTCAAATGTTCACATTTTTAAATTTATCATATTGTTAATCGAACACGCACTACGCTATTTCATGCCGCTTATACCTTTAAATTGGACATGTAGATTCTATTTTGATAATCGAAAAGTATTCGTTTCGCATTTTTTGCATTATGTACCTTCTAGACGAACTGTTGCCTAAGGGTTCGTTTATATCATGATGCTATACATATGTGTCATCAACATCAGCCTGCCAGCTGCCTACCTACCTACCACTGCTGTACATTGGCCTGTCTTCGGCTTCTAGCATCCAACATCTGCCAGCGACCTTTCGCAAATCATCACACCACCTAGCTAGAGGGCGTCCTACGCTACGCTTGCCAAAACACGGTCTCCACTCAAGAAAACGTTTATTCCAACGGTTATCGGTTCTTCGACAAATGGGACCAGTCCATTGCCATTTCAGCTTACTTGCCTCGGCGTGGGCATCAAACCCGCGGCGTCACGTTTCACTGCCGACATCAAACCAACTGCGCCACGGAAGCTGTTTTATGAGTTATATCTGTACGTCCAAAAGGTTTCAGTGACTCTAGCATTCACATTATCAGTGAGGGCGCGTCAATGATTTGTAAGGCAGGATGTAGTTAGGGTCGTGTTCATTCACATATATTTATTTGTTTTAACAGAATTTTTGTTCACGTGGAAACACAACAAGGGGATACTTAATAACTGTAAATGCATTGTGGTGTTTCGGTTTGAAGTTTAGTGTAGCCCGAGTAACTACTGGACATATTGAGACTTAACATCTTATGTCTTAGGGTGCCGAGTGCAGTGGAATGCCAAGCATTGCTTTGTGATTCAAGATGTTTGGTTTTGCTACTGTTCATGAGCAGTCTTATGCGATGCATTGTAATAAAAAAGAAAAACTTAATGACATAATGGATTAAATATGATAAGTAATTTCAGTATACTTGTGATATGTAAATCATTTATACTAATGAAATGATTCAATTAAATTATCTTTCGAATAGTTTACGGTGAACACTACCTTTTTACAAAAAAAGTTATAAGATTATTTTTAAACATTGAAAACTTTCTAATATCACATTAATTATAACATTTAGAACTATCTTAGTTCTCAATCTACACAAACAAAATCAAATCAAGATTATTCTAGTCTATAGAAAAACAAAACAAGCGTTTAAGGAAGTTGTCACATATAATGCCGCGATACAAAAAAATAATGAATTAATCTATGGTCCGACCGTGGGCTGACGATTCATTGTCTTTGGTCGAATCTTGTTGCTGTCACACGTTGAGATACACTCGCAATTTATGTGTTGCTGTGATTTTGTGAGCATGTAAGACATGGCCCAATGCGTGGCTGTAAACAGGTGATGTGTTGGTATAAAAAAAGTCGTAAAACGTTAAGAGATCCGCGTCTCGGGTTTGTTCACTAAATCATATGTCAAAATTGCGGCGTCGGAGAACCGATGCATGAGGTTATTGTGGGTATACCTAAATATTAAAATATATTTTGGTTCTTTCATATTATAAGTAACCTGTAAATAGTAGTACGTATGTTGAATAAATAATAAATAAAAAGAAGTGATAAGTATTAGCTTTATCATGAAATTGAATGTTTATATCACCGAGTCTCATAAAGTGTCAATTAACGAAAAGCGGCAGCAAAACTTCTACTTCTCATCGGTTCAAACATCGGCACCATCAAACCAATATACATTTAAGTAAGTACCACTTTTGTTGTTTGGACCACTGGCTGTGTAGTTTTAACGACCTACAAAGGCTTTACCACCTAAGAGCAGTGTCAGTACCATAATCTATATGAGGATAACATTTATTAAATAAATAAATAAACCCAACAGTCACATACATAGTCCTGAACCCATACTAATATCGAGTCTTGTGTCGTGAGTATCAGGCACTACGAGAGACTTTTCGGTCTCACAAACACCTAGACCGGGAATAAATACTTGTGGTTCACAAAAACATTTGCCTCCAAGGATCGAACCCGTGGCCTCTCGTTTCCCAGACGGCGTCTAACCAACTGCGCTACGAAAGCTGTATGTATACATACAAGCTTACTTTATTTTCAATAAACAGTATACTGTTTATTGAAAATAAAGTAATATCCACATAATACCCCCGTTTATATTCGTACAAGCAATAAATAGTAAACGACAGCGGTTGAATCAATCGGCGCGGCGCGGCGCTCGGCCGAGTCGACCACCCGCTCTAATTAGAGGGCGGCCGCGGTTCCGAGTTCGATTCCGCACCGTATCATTACACTTTAAGCGATCATGGGAGATATTTTTCTTGTTGAAAGCTTAGTTTAAGAGTGGGCCTTTGTGGTCTGTTTTTTAAGTATTTTCTAGTGATTCCATCTTTTAATGATAGGGTTGTGGATTATGATTCACGTAAGGTTTGTTGCATCGTGGTTTACTAGTTGGTTGCTAAATATTGTTTGTAAATTGTAGACAAAAACATGCTTCAAAAGTGAAATAGTTGCTGAGACACTTGAGAAAATTGTTGATAAGCAGCAGTCAGCATGTATTTATAATAATAAGCAACATTTATGCAACGTTCGTAATGTTTGTGCATTCCTATCTATCTGACAAATAAAGATTCGCGGAAATATGGGAGAGGCAATATGACTTCTTGGCCAGTATTCTCGCACTATTGGCCGCATTTTCGTTTTGTCTCTTTCTATCGAGATAAGCATTAAATATGGAAAGATTTGCCTCAATCCATGTTCTATGTTTCTACTGCTTTGATAATATACAAACCTCATGCAGTACAACCTCATATCTGAATTCCTAATTCAAATATTTGAAAAGTTACCCAAACTCTTTTCACGCCAGCCTTCATGCTTGTAAATTGTGTAGTAATTTGTCAATTTCCGAATACCTCAACAATGCAAACAGTACAGGTTCTCATAGGTTATTTTCTCACGCCTAACACCCACTACGCTCTCCTGTTTGCTGACATTTCATCGAGAGGGACCCCGAGGGACCCCAGCGGAACCGTGTAAGACGTGATTCAAAAGATTTATTGTGTCGCACTCGGGAAGCAAGAACGGCTATTGTTAAACGTAATAATAAATTGAGTTAGGGTACTTGTTTGACATGGTATGTTTTGATATTGTGCTTTATTAGTGTCAAGTTTATTTAATATTGGTTCTGAGAGGTTTTGTAGGTGCTTACACTCAAGTGTAGCATGGATGATCTTAAGAAAATGCGTTGTTTTAAAATAGTGTAAGCTGGATAGGGCTCAATGCATTACTAATTTTATTTGTCCAGAAAAATCAAAATCCTGAAATATTGGGTTGTGCGGTTCTGCCGCGGTGGCTCAGGTCAATATTGTTAGGCAGTTAAAAATGTAGCAGGTATCATTGGTCGCTCCCAAATAGGACGTATTTCCCACTGACCGCGTGCGTGTAGCGCGATCTAAACTCATTGACACTTGATATTTAAAAGCATCAATACAGTAATGTTGTTTAAATTTTAAATGCATCTATTTGCTAAACAATTCTTTTATAGCAATAATGTCAAGTGCGATGTAAAATGTTTAACTGATGATGCTATCATTTTTAAAGATACAAGATAAAATGACTATACTCTCTCTGCACAGGAAATCCACTGCTGAACAAAGACTTCGCCTAAGGACTCCACATCGACCTGTTGGAAGCGGCCTGCATACAAATGATTACACATCTTATAGTCATTTCTATGTAATTCTGTTACTTGTTTTGTGTGGTGATAAAAGATTATGCTATTGACAAATCACTGTATTATTATATTTTGCAGTATGCAGTTTATCAATAACTAGCAAAAAAGCTAAGTTATAGGCTAATGGCTAATTGTTTCATACTATGCGTATTCACTCTTCGAATAGATGAAAAAAATCCGTTTATGAAAACGCACGAAAGTTACAGAGGAAATCATTGAGGGGCAATGTTTTTTTAAACAAAGGTTTTTTTAATGCAATGAGTGGCGATACTAACAGGCCATTCTCTTGATGGTAAGCGATACGACAGCTTATACACCGCAGTAAAGAATGGTCAATATTTCAAATATCAAAACATGTTGCACCTCTACGGGGAGGGTATAACAAGTGTCAACAAGTGGCATTGTGCCGGCACGGTATCGAAGTGTTCCTCACCTCACGCTGATTGGACGGAGGGCAAACACGACTCATTCATAGTCTCAACGGATTCATTCATAAAACTGGTGTGGTGTTGTCACGGAATTTTCACACTACAAGTAATTGTTGTAAAGAGATTTTACATGGTTTAAAACAAGTTTAAAACTGTAATATTAATTGATAACACCCATTTGAAATGCTAAATGAATGAAATTTGTTTGAAATGAAAAGCTCTGCTCAAAATGACATGATCGCACAGTTCGGGTTCTGGGTCGAACAGTTTAAAATAGGTGTTAAAAATAATTTTTATATTTGTCTGGAATGCAAACTATGGATCCACCCATTCGTTGTCTGCAATATCTTACGAGAGGTCACGTATTGTACTTTTATTTTACCCTATTTACGTGTAATGATATATTATTTTTGTATGTACACTAAAGAATAAATAAATAATTTTACATACAGATAACACTAGTTTACATAATTTAACTTTTTTTTATACCCCAAAATAAATGTATACAAATATGTTAATCTACCTTCCTTAAACCAAAAAGTGTTAGTAAAAATATTCTATCACGTCACAAATTCTTCCTGCAGTCAAACGTTTTTTTTTAACTACTTAACGTGGTAACGACAGTTTATTGTTTATTCGTTCGCTTCAAACCGCAATTATCTTGTTTCGGATTGATTAAAAATGTCGAGTAGAAAGTGTAAACAAAGTTCTGATCGTTTTTGTTATGTTTGTGGACAGTTTATATTTTCAAAAAAGAGAAGACCCATAACAGATTCGTTAAAAAGTGCATATCTCCATTATTTTAGATTTCCTGTTGCAAATCAAGATAAAAAGTGGGTGCCTCATGTGTTTTGCGAAAGCTGTAAAATTGTCTTACTCCAGTGGTCATCAGGAGAAAACATTTACCTTCCATTTGGTTCACCAATGCTATGGAAAGAACCTAGTAAAATGGTTGTGGAACATTTATTTGGAAACATTGAGATAATATACTAGAGAGGACACTGCAAACAAATTTTTTGTAACAAAATGAAGGGTACATTCTATTTCTGTCTCTGTCACTCCTACGAAGTAACATATCTTCCCTCTCGTTTTACTGTGCACGCTCCATACGCAGAGATTTTGTTCCCGATGTCCGCTCTAGTATAATACCTCAATGTTTGGAAATGAGAAAAGTGAAGATTACGAAGAAATTGTTACCGATTTATTGGAAAATGTTCAAAAGATGGGAGTAAACATGTCATTAAAGATTCATTTTCTGAAATCGCATCTTAATTTTTTCCCTAAAAACTTAGGAAGTATGCGTGACGAACAAGGGGAACGTTTCCATCAAGATTTAAAGGTTTTTGAAGAACGACATCAAGGATTTTGGGATGAAAACATGTTGGGAGATTACTGTTGGTCCATTATAAGAGAAACTGATTCAAATAGCTATAAAAAGAAGGCAAAAATTTGACACTTTTAATTTTTTTTTAGTATTAATACCAAAATTATGTATTTCAGTTAAGTTAATAAATATTTCTTAAACCAGACGTGATAGAATTTTTTTAATATTTTTTTTAGATAATTCTACCTAAATGAATCACAAAATAACAACTTTTAGCTGGGGTATAAAAACCGTGTAAACTAGTGTAATTATAAATTTAAAGATGATTAAATAGAAGCTATTTGAACTTTATTCACATCATTTATTTATCGCACTGATTAAAATGAACTCATTATTTTTCACGTACTCGCGTTTGCTCTGCTAACTCGATGGCAGATGTATGGGTTGTGATACCTAAAGGCCTGGGTTCAATTCCGAATATAAACATTGAAACTAGGCACAAAGCTTAATATATGTTTTGAACAAAATAACATGGCTGATTTGGATTGTGTTGTGCAAAGATAGATGTAAGGCAAGCGAGGAGTCACAAATTCATAATATTTCTCCTAATATGAAACCACACTTTTCCCACGGAAATACAAGATAAAACCAGATCGATTAGTATAATCCTACAGATCCTGGGAAAATATGAAGTCAGTGTAATGTTTGCCCGGCCAAATACAAAGGTGTCGACGTGTTACCCATTTGTTGTCGGACAGTTAACATCGACATTTGTTTGCATAATAATGTTTGTACGATTTGGAGAGCGTAGGGAAATGTCAATACGGCATTGTGTGGGTGAGGGGTCACGGGCCACGTCACGCCTACTGAATACCGCACTGGTTATCGTATGGGTGATATATGTATCTTGAAAGGAAAGCGCTGATTTACTAAATTGACTTATTCATCCAATTTATATTTTTCATTATATCAATACATTCGACGTTCCGGAGATTCTAACAGTATACAAAAATAAAAAAAATAAAACTTTTTTTTTCTATACTGGCCTGGCATAGTGGCGGCATTGCACCTGATGGAAAGTGTCAATGCCGCCCAGGCAGAGTATCCATTGGCATCGGACGGCAGTCCCATGCCAATGGAGACAATTATGCCGACCTGCTAAGGTGCCTCTTCACACCGCGGGGCTTTCATAGTTAATCAGATTGTAAAAAGTCTACATGGCAAAGAAACCCTTTTATAGGTAGTTGAAAAAGCTTATTGCGTCGAATACACTAGTTGCATAGTTAGACGTATGTAAATTGCGCTGGTGCCCTATGTTACTGTGATAATATTATTGTAACTTAAAAATAATAGTGAATAATGACGTGTAAAAGTGCCCTCTGGTGGCCTATTTGCAAAAATTGAATAATGTATAAACCTACATTGATATCTACACGTTTATCATTGAAAATAAATTACCTACTTTTGATTTTATCGTGAGATGCACGCGACGTGTTAGACATAGTGTAGTTATTTTGTAAAATTATTATATTAATGTTGGTAGCGCAAGGTGTACCTAGGTGACCTAAGTGTGGCATATCTTAAATACATAAGAAAGTCCTTACATACATTCACGCCAGCGCTCTGAGCAGCTGTGTCAAAAATATTGCCATTCGCCTTTTTACGCTAGATAAATTGGCCCTATTTATTCATAAATGTACCAATTAAGTTAAAATAATTGCGAGATAATGATTTTTAATATTTCTTATTATGTGTTATCTTATTATACTTAATAATTTATGTTTATGGGATGTTTCATACGTAAGTTTTTTGTCATATGTGGTGATGCATATATAATTAGGCTGTTTATTATCTGTGTTATCACTTCTCAATTATCTTAGTGTCAATGGTTTTTTTTTAGAAATAAATAAACAAAAACAACAGTCACATAACTAGTCCCGATGCCACACTAAGATCGAGTCTTGTGTTGTGGGTGCAGAACCTAAGAGAGACTTTTCGGTCTCGCAAATAGCCAGACCCGAAATAAATACCTGTGAATCACACAAATATTTGTTTCGGTGCGGGGATCGAACCTGCGGCCTGTCGCTTCACAGCCGGCGTCTAACCAACTACGGCATGGAGACCGATATTATAAACAATTATCTAAGTGTGAGTATCATCTTCATCTTCTTGTTTCATGAACAACTTGTCGGCAATACCCTAAGGAGGGTATTAAATATCATTCAATGCATTTAATGCTCTTTTTGGGTATGGCCGATTTATTCAAGCTGGTGAATTTGTGCTTCTGAAAATGGTTGGTCTCTCATATGTAAGAGGCTGCCTGGGAAGGTACCTACCACCGTAATGTTATTTCTACCGCCATACAGCAATGTAAATGTACTGTTGTGTTTCGGTTTGAAGGATATTGTAGCCAGAATCTGGATATATTGAGACTTGACATCTTATGTCTCAGGATGGCGAGCGCAGTGGAATGCCAAGTATTCCTTTTTAATTCGAGGTGTTGTTTGGTTCTGCTACTGTCTATGAGCAGTCGTACCGCTTACCATCAGGTAAACAGCATGCTCGTTTTGGTATTCTGTGTAATAAAAAAAAAAGCTTTAATCAATAAAAGGGCCTTGAGGAAGACCAGCGTTGGTTTTATTACCAGCACATGCTGAGCATGAGCCATTTTTTGACTGTCACTGTTTTAATGGCAGTAATTAGTTAAATCTGTTAACCGTTGCTTGTAAAAAATTGATGTTTCTTATTTCTTTCTTAAAAGTTCGTATAATAGACCAAATATGCTTGACGGCCTCTTGGTAAGTAGACCAGACGTGGCAAAATGTTCACGATAGTCGCGGGTTTAAATCCTTGGGCTCACCTCTGATTTTTCAGAGTCATGTGTGTGTTGATAGTCAATCTCCAATCACAATAATGGTGAAGGAAAACATCGTGAGGAAAATTGCATACCATACCTAGCGATTTGTGAAAGCGTCAATGGTATGTAAAGCCCGCTGACCCACACTAGGCCGGTGTGGACTATATGGTCTAACCACTCGCAATCGTGCTCACGATTGTACAGGAGGTTCATGTCCTGCAGTGGGACGTATATGGGCTGCTACCAGTGATGGAATAAAGCACTAGCAATCACAAATATCATGTGAAGTTGATAATAAGGATATTGGATTTGTTCACATTTTACTTTGTTGTTATATATATATATATATATTTATAGGTATATACCTATGTGTATTTTGTGTGTATATATTATATGTGTATTTTGTGTATTTGTATGTTGATTCAACATATATATGTATATATGTATGTTTATTTATAAAATTAACATTATTATAAATTGTATAATCGTACACCCGTAGCCCCAACTTTCGTTCTTTTCGTTTATCCATCCCATGGTTGTCTGGCAGAGATTGCTTCAAGCAATAAGACCGCCACTTGTGCATATATTTTATTATATTTCATTTAGTTTTGTCTTTTTTATGTATATGGTGTACAATAAAGTGTTAAATAAATAATAACATTTCACAAGTTATAATAAGCTGAATTTTGCGATTTGCGATTGTGATTCACAAAGCCGATCAGCTAATATTTTTATAGGCTCTCGTGCAATCTATGAAGGAGAGTTTTTTATCCATTCAAATCCATTTAAAGCAGAAACTGAATATTCAATTTTGTGTGTTCTATTGAAGATGTGAATTATGGTTAAATATATGGCCAGTTGTGATTTATTTACAATTTTTGAGGGGGTAATTAGCAATAGCAGTAATATCGAGCATGCTAAGGTGTCAAAAATAACTAGGTGATGATGTTAATTTAAAATAGCAATAATCCTATTAATAGCTGATAGGCCTGATACAGATACAGATCATAGACAATGCAAGAGTAGAGTGTAGTTGTTTATGGTGCATGATGTCGCCTATTGTTAGTACGTCATTAAGCTATTAGCATTAATTAGTGCGTTTGTGTATGCATCGCCGCTTCCTGCTTGGATATCGTCTTGGATGCTACATACACTAACTATCTATCTAATAAGGAACCAACAACTGTAGTGTTTCCTTAAAGTCTCACGCTTTCAAAGCAATCTCATCCCATACTTTTGTGTTTAGAATATGACTAAATACTACGACGTCGTGTCTTCTACACATGCTCTAGAATAGTTCAGGATTTTTCCATTGAAATAAACTAATGTTCTAAAGAGGAAAGATTTGATTGTCTGCTGGCTTTCACTATTAGAATTCTACATTATCCCTGATGGACATAGGCGATAGATTTTACCAAAAAAGTGTATTTACACCCGGGCGGAGCCGGGCCAGGCCGATAGTAGAGTATAAATTTAATATACTCGTAGTCATGTGTTAATAATGTTTTTTTTTACATTTACGTGAATGTTACACTTCGAAAAAATAGTTTATATCAAATGTGTTAATGGACAAAACCATGCTATGCAATGGACAAAATCTAATTAGCCTCTTACAAAATAAATTGGTTTAAAATCTAGGATAGCAGTAACGGTAGATTTTTTTTATTACCTGCTTACCTCTGCTTTACAATAACAGCAGTCTTTAAGTGGCATTTAGGACTAGATTCAGAATTTCCATACATTTTAGCATATGTAATAGTGCGGCAAGCTGTAATATATATTATTTGGGTGGAAAATATATAGAGCGGGTAACTTATTCCGGAAAAAAAATCACGTTTGCAAAGCCGCAAGCAATGCTAGTTCAGATATAAATTGATAGATCCGGCACTTGATTGATAACCTTGTATTGACGCTAAATTAATCTATCTTAATTATTATTGATGACACCGATTTATTGATAATGTGTTAGGATGGTGATTCACCAGGAATTCCTTAACAGGTGTGTATGTAATATTTGAGTAATAATCTATATCTGGTTATTACGTAGTAATTTATTAGTTAGTTCAAAATATAATACACTATTAAGCATCTTTCCACCCAAAAAACTCCCGTTTATTCTCCTCTTGTCTTTAAACAATTTGCCAGTTGTGATGTTAAGAAGACTATTCACCTCATCTCATCTAATGCCGTAGGAAGTGACTGTGTCAGCCGTAACATGATTCTTCCTATATTAGACGAAACCCTTCCTATAATCACGCACATCCTAAACTATTCCATTTCCGCAGGCATCTTTCCAACTACTTGGAAAGAAGCCCATATTATCCCAATTCCCAAAAAGCCCAATGCCTCTCTACTTTCTGAATTCCGACCTATTTCCATACTTCCTTTCCTCTCTAAAGTCCTAGAACGTCTAATCCATTCTCAGCTTTATGATTTCCTTTCCAAAAATAAACTCCTTAATCCTTTCCAATCAGGGTTTCGTCCTGGTCATAGCACCACTACAACTTTGATCCATGTTACGGAAGGCATCAGATCTGGCATGGAGGAAGGCAAGCTGACTGTTCTTGCTCTGCTGGACTTCAGTAATGCTTTTAACACCGTTGATTACGATGTGTTACTTTGTATGCTACGTTCTCTTAACATATCTCCAATGGCAGTTGATTGGTTTCATAGTTACCTGTATGGACGCCGGCAACGCATCAGTGTGGAGGAAAATTTTTCCTCCTGGGTCCCTGTATCTGCTGGCGTTCCTCAGGGCGGCGTGCTATCTCCTCTTCTCTTTGCTCTCTTTATTAACTCTATAACTAATCAACTTCAATCTTCCTACCACCTCTACGCTGATGATCTCCAGATTTACGCTCAGGCTACTTTAGACAGGATGGTTGACGCGATTGCAGCAATAAACATTGATATCCAACACATCTGTCAATGGAGTAAAGCTCACGGCTTGAAGATTAATCCCTCGAAAACCCAGATCATTGTTGTTGGCAGCCCCAGGATGTCCTCAAAGCTAGATTGGACTAAACTTCCTCCTGTCTTTTGTGATGGTATCACCATCCCATACAACGACACCGTTCGCAATCTAGGTCTACTTATAGACAAGTCCTTCACTTGGGGTCCTCAGCTTCGAGAATTAAGTCGAAGGCTGTTTGCTTCAGCAAGGTCCTTGCGAAGGTTAAGCAATTTTCTACCCGTTGCCACGAAAATTTCGCTTGCGCAAACACTCCTACTCCCCATCCTTGATTATGCCGATGTCAGCTATCTTGATCTCACCGAAGACCAACTTAATAAACTTGAGCGTCTCCAAAATTTTTGCATACGGTTCATATTTGGTTTACGCAAATATGACCATGTTTCTGAGTTTCGTCTTAAGCTCAAGTGGTTACCCATACGGCTTCGTCGGAATACTCACACTCTTTCACTATTATACAATATATTATTTAACCCTCTCACCCCCTCTTATCTCAAAGACCGTTTTATATTTCTTCATGATTCCCATGAAAGATCCCTGAGGTCGTCGGAGAACATGAAACTGAGAATGCCCGTACACACCACGACATTTATGGACAAATCATTCTCCGTACTTGCTGTTCGATTGTGGAACTCACTTCCAGATGTCGTGAGACGGGCTAGAACACTGTCATCTTTTAAGTCACTAGTCAAGGAGCACTATCTCTCTCACTGAATTTACTCATTAATGTGCTTTTACTATTTCCATTGACATTTATTATGTATATATTTATGTATTATATTTTATGTCTATTTTATATATGTATGTATGTTGTACATATTTATATGTATGTATTACTTTTATTTTGTGTTTTTAATTTGTTAGTATATACTTTTTTTTTTCTCTTTTTCATTATACACCCTAGACTGCCCTTTCTCTCTCCTGTGTCTTATCTCCATCCAAAGGTTGCCTGGAAGAGATTGCCTAGTGCAATAAGGCCGCCGATTGTACTTATTTTTAATATTATTTTTAATTTCTGTTATTGTATTTGTTTTTTTCTGGTGTACAATAAAGTTTATAAATAAATAAATAAATAAATAAATATAGCTCAAATGGGGCGAGATATTTTAACTCGAAAAATTGCTTTTATATTTTAACTGGCAGGGTTTGGTCATCGATTTTTGAATAACTTGTATTTGACGGTGTTTTTAAGCAGTGAATTTGAATATACTGCAAACATTAAATATGTATATTCAGTGGCATACTTGGTAAGACGTCGACTGTGAAACGAGAGACCGCAAGTTCGATTCTCACACTGGTCCAAAGGTGTGTGTGATCTCCAAGTATTTGTTTGGGGTCTGGGTGTTTCTGAGACCCAAAAGTTTCTTGCAGTTTCTGATATCCACGGCTCAAGACCCGATCTTAACTTTTCATTCACTGATCCTCAAACAATCATAAAATACTTATAATTAGCTTTACTAATTATTTATCTACGTTTCTGCTACAATTCTTGGTTCACTCTTGTAGAACAACGCGTATCTTTCACTAGCCACTTCCTTGCTCTCAAGCAGGATGTCAAAATTACCGTCACAAATGGACGCGTGGCGCTCAAATAAGTGCTACTAGCCCTGCCCTGTCTTAACAGCGTGTAAATCATTTTGTCAACTGTGTTGTGAAATATCGCGGGTACTGGTTTGGGCGGCGCGTGGTACGCTAATATATATAATATGTCTCCTGGCTCGCTTAGCAAGTGTGTAAAGTTCAAAATGAACGCTGGAATTTTGACAAGAGCAATGGCGGATTCATAAGCCGTGTCATGGCGTAGGATTTTAGTTGAGGATCCAGGGAAGCTATATTTATAGTTATACTATATTTGAAAGCGTGAAACTGGATGGCTGATTGACTTTTAGACGTTAAATATTTAGCTGTTAAGGAAAACTATTGGCGAACAATTTGGCGGAGGCCTATGTTCAGCAGTAGACTTCCTGTGGCTAAGATAATAATAATAATAATAATAAATCTTTATTTCATTACAACATGTTTACAACATAATAACACCCTGACTCCTGAACTAGGAAGCCCTGTATGACAGAAGTCAGTCTCTTTCGACAATTCTTTATTTAACAGCTGCTTTATATAAAAAAGGAAGAAACTCGAAAAAAAATAATAATTAAAAGACTTAATAAACTATTTAACAACACTAGATCGCCAAATGGAATGAACTTAAATTAAAAAGGAAAACAATCTTTAGCGAAACATAAAAAGAACAACAATAAAAATAAACATAAAAACTAAATGTAAAGTATGATGGATAAAATATATAAAATAAATAAATAATAATAAATAAATAAATAGAATATGTAAATATGCTAATGTTTGTGATGTGCAGTGTTTTCTTCTACTTATAATTATATACATATATATATATATATTTTACTTATAAAATATATACTAAATTTATATGGGAATGTTAAAAGTGTGTGCTCAATAAATGTTAGTAATTAAAAGATTTTCGCATGAGTCATAATCAAGGGTTTGTAGCCACGAGAAAACTACTTTTTTCAACTGATGTGTGTTAAGTTCTTTCACATTGTTCTTATGCATAAGTAGTTCATTATACAGTCGTGGAGCATGATACGCATAATGCTTCTTTGCAAAAGTAGTTCTCAATTTGGGGAGAGGACATTTAAACTTTCTCTTGGGTAGCACTATCTTATTCGTGTGTCCCATATATTTGTGGTAGCGTTTAATGCATTGGTAAATGTAACATTTCCTGACACTCAAAATATTGGCCTGTTCATATACTGAAACAGTTGGATGTCTGTATGGTAAAAATAGTGCGGTTTTGAGAATTGCCCTCTGAGCACGTTCAAGTTCGATAAGGATAGTTTTAGAAGTTCCACCCCATGAGCAAATGCAGTAATTGACGAGGCAGTGGCAGAGAGCATTATAGATCTGCATTACTAGGTCCTTGTTACCTATACTTCTTAAGTTTTTGAACACGAAAATGAATCTTCTCAGGCGTTTAGTAACAATAGCTATATGTGACTTCCAATTTAGTTTCTCGTCAAGAGTTACTCCCAAGTATTTTATTTCACTTACTTTTTCTAATTTAGTACATTGGCAGTCAATCAAAGTACGTCGTCTGTTGCATGGAAATGTGTGAATATATAAGTCAAAGAATTGTGGGGGCTTGGTGGAAGCTGTTTTATGGAAACAGAGATATTTAGTTTTGGATATATTTAATGTCAGGAGATTATTTTCCAACCATTTTGTAATTGTGGATAGTCCTTTCTCAGCCAAAATTTTTACCGAATCCCAAGATGTGCCGTGGAAGAGGACCACAGTATCGTCGGCGAACATAAATAGCTCAGCTTCCATCATTTTAATTTTACACAACTCGTTGATATAGATGAGAAAAAGAGTAGGTCCCAAGGTGCTACCCTGTGGAACACCATACAAACATTTTTCAGATTCACTAACATGTTCCTTCAACCTAATCCTCTGCGTCCTGTTAGTAAGATAGTCACGAAACCAAGAAAATGGTGTACCTCGAATGCCCATGCACTGCAATCTTGTTAATAAAACTGGTATTGACACCGTGTCGAAAGCTTTCTGCAAATCCAAAAATACTCCGGTACATTTGAGACCCTTATCAAGGTGAGACACTATTTTGGAAGTCAAGAGTAGCACTGCATCATCTGTTGACCGCTGGGCTCTAAATCCAAATTGGTTGTTTGCCAAAATATTATTATTTTCTAGATATTGTATTAATCTTTTATTGGCTAACTTCTCAATGATCTTAGACAGAATTGTAAGCAGGGATATCGGTCGATAGTTAGATGGTAAGGATTTATCACCAGCCTTATAAATTGGAATTACCAAAGCATTTTTGCATGGTGAAGGAAATTTCCCAGAGTCAAAGCTTAAGTTACACCAATAGGCAATGGGTTCGCTAAGATAGGTTGCGTTGGCCTTGAAGATAGCGGCAGATAGGTTATCCCACCCAGGAGCACTTGAGGATTTAAGAGACATTATAATACTTTTAACTTCTTGTGGATCCGTGAGATAAAATGCCATGGAATTTAGAGGGCTATTATTTTGAAGCAGTTCTTCACTCAATTTTTTCTCAGTCGTATTAAGCTTGTCTAGGGTATAATCAGCCAAGGTTTTACCTACTGTAGTGAAATAATGGTTTACTTTATTGAGAGATGCCACGGGTGTATCACATATATTTATGAGATCGGATGAATCAGATTGCGCGTTATTTAAATTACAATATTCTTTTATTATTTTCCATGTACCTTTCATATTTCCTTTGTTACGAATAAGCTGTTTTTGATAGTATTCTACTTTTAATGCTTTAATTAAATTGTTACAACAGTTTCTATATTTTTTATATATAAATTTATTTTCTTCGTCATTCGGTGTTCTCTTGAAGTTTTTGTGCATTCTATCCCTTTTTCTTATACATCTAAGAACACTTGAAGTAATCCATGGTTTCAAAATTCTATTTTTATTTGTAATTTTTCTATTTTCACTATTATTACATATGATATTCTGTAAAGTGTTAACAATAAAATTCGTTGCAGTGTCCACATCACTCATAGCATATAATTCGTCCCAACTCAATTTACCAATGAAGTCAGTTACTTTGGCATAGTTAACCTTTAATCTGTTATAAGTCGTTTTATTCTTGTTTAAAGTTCTATTACCAATAAGCATTAGTACAGGTGAATGATCGGTTAACTCATTAAACACTAGAGTATTGACATGCTTAGCAGATTTAACCATAAAATGATCTAAACAAGTCTTGTCCCTAGTAGGTAAGTTAACACATTGCCGTAAGCCATGGGAAGCCAACATCGTTATATACTCTGCTGAATACCCATTTATTTTTTGTGGCATAATATCAAGGTTGATATCCCCTGTAAGTATAATTGTATTGTGATTTAAATTCGATATAATATCATTTAGCGAAGAAATATATTTGGTAGGATTACTGTAACTTGGTGATCTGTATGTACAGATTATTGAGACTAACGGAGCTAAATTGAGTAGGAGACAATTGCCGTCATGACAGAGCGGTTCCAAAACCGAGTGATTTATATTTTTTCTGACGTATGCAACAACTCCATCATTTTGATTCAAAATTATTTTAGTTCTATATTGCTCGTAACCATCAATATTAGGGATAATGCTATCATCACAGAGCCAACATTCAGTCAAAATAATAATATCTACCAGTAAATTAAGTCGAGTGACAAATATGAGTAATGAATCAAAATTTTTATTAATGCTACGTATATTAACATTCAGAATTGTCAACAAACTATTATCAGAGACTTTATAATTTATAACACCATGAACCGTTGTTTCGTCGTATATCCTAGTACAATCAAAATTCATAGTAACTGCATCAATTTCTTCCAGTAATAGTGATTTTTTTGGATCAACTTTTAATATAGTAACAACGTTTACACCTCATTTTGCCAGAAAAGGTAAGACCACAATGACTGCATAATATTGTAAATATTTTGAGAGCGGTATCAACAACATCATGCTTTACCAACTCATTAATGTATTTAGTAGAGAAAACTTCAAACCCATATCCAATTTTAATATAATAAACTAGTAAACCGTATAAAAATATAGATAAAATATAAGTAGGTATATAAAAATATTGAGTATATAGTTTATGTATCTTGTATACAATACAAATTACAAAATAACATAACATAATTAACACAAACATCAAACAACATCGTATGTGAGCATAGCCAACAGCGAAAGCACTGTAAAAACTATATGTTATTGCTAGTCATTTTCCTTCAAGTTGGCGGAGTTCTTTCTCAGTTTCGACACGAATATGGTTTTCTCCTTCTTTCCTCCTTAAAAATACTTTTCCGTAGGATATCCAGCAAAATCTAAAATTGTTCTGGGAGGCAAACTCTCTTGACAAGTAAAACAGTCGCTTAGTTCTCGCAGGCAGGTTTTCGGATATGTAGATAGGTCGTTTTTCGCTAAACTTTCCAAGATGACTCGTGTTTAATTTATTATCTTTATTTTCCTTATTAAACAATTTCGATTTACTTAAAATATTCTCTTTCGTTAAGACAGTACATAGGTCCACTATCGTAGTTTCATTTGAATATTTTGACTTTATTCTGAAAACATCTTTGATTTCTGATGCTTGAATTGGAGCTCTTATGATTCTTGTAGTTTCAACCACTAAGTTAATCAGATCTGTTTTAGTTTCGTTATCTTTTTTTGGTAAGTTACGAAATTCTAAGCTGGCATTGCGTTGTTGTCTTTCTAGCTGGTCAATTTTATCTTCTAAACTTTTTATATGTAAGCGGTCCTCAATCTTTTCATCTTCCAATTTCTTAATATGCTTAAGAAACTCATCATACTTCGCTCCCATAAATTCTACACTATTTTGAAGTTGTGAATATTGTGTTTTTATTCCCTCCATGCTTGTTTTCAACTCGTTGAACATTTCCATAATTTTTGCCTGAAAATTATCAGCTTCACTATTGTCTTTTGCACACTTCCTTCGTTTAGAGCGTTGCGTAACTTGCTCTTGTGAAGATGCACTCTCCTTCTCTGCTGATTGATAGACATTTGGATCTGAGTGACTAACTGTTTGCCCAGCATTGGAATTAGTCGGAGTTGACGGAGGCGTTCTTCTTAATGGCATCGTAGTGAGTGGACTAATTATATATTGTTAGTAATTTCAACAATAGTCAAGTTACTCACGGCTTTAAATGTTGAGGCCTCACTTTTGTTCCAAACGTATGTGCGCGTAGAGGTGGCTTACAACTCCAGCCGATTTGTATACACTACACACAGGCGAGCGGAAGCGAGATGAGTGAATGCACCTGTCTCACTTGACAAGAGGGGGTGAGACGGGCCCCGCGTACTTCCTAGTCGCAGCACGGGCGACTTAACGCATTAGATATTAGTCTTGCTCCGTATCTATAGAGTTTAACTCTAATTAACTTCAAATAATAGATTTTTTAAAAATTTGGACTGCACGTCTACTCAGTAACACGACTCGGACGAAAGAGGAGAAGATGATGATGATGATGAAGGAAAACTGATAAGGTTCCCATAACAGCCTAAATAAAATTGTTATTTTCCTTCTGTTAATTTTCCCGATTTATGTAGCGCCGCTGTGTCACGGAAAAACTACGTAGGTACATAGTAAAATAAATCATCGCATTAGATTTATTACTACTTAGGTAAAGAACTTATCGGGCCTGAAGTCTTTACAAACCAATGCACTCGGAAAGTATCGATTATTCCAATAAAACATCGATGTGTTTGGCACTTAGAATCGATTTAAGTGAACTGTCCCCAAGTGTTAGTGCGTCATGGGTGATGTAATACGAATCTGTTAATAATGATAAGTGCAAGGTAGCGAGAACTAACACCGTCGTCTAACCAAACCCGCTTCAGTAATCTCCAAACGGATGTTGTTATAACTCGCATTTGTTTCTACGATTGGGTGTTAAAGAAATTTTCTTGCTGTCAATATTTATGGAACTTGAACGTTGAAAATGGAAGTCGTGGACAAGTCATTTATGCGGAGAAAATTTTTTGGAGGCATACATACAGGGTATATCAAGACTGCTACCGAAAACGAAGCCAGATGGTAATTTAAACGACTTCAGACACAATGCAATAAAAAATATTGCAAAATCAGCTGTTAATTTTTTCATATGGTCTTATTTGGGTGGTAAATACAATTTTTTTCCTAAAATAATAGTGTATACCCTTTTATTTATAAATACTCTACGGTATAAAAGAGTTTAAATTATTATTTTGGCAAAAACTATGGATTTGCCACCCAAATATGAGGATATTTAAAAAAAAAATTAAAAAAAAATTGTCGTGTTTCTTTGCGAAATTTTTAGTTGCATTGTGTTTGTAGTCACTAAAACTACCATCCGGCTTCGTTTTCGGTAGCAGTCTTGAGATACCCAGTATATGATGAAACAACATAATAAGTTCCAACACCATTTTTGCTATTCAACCATCAATGGTGCTGTAATAATTCTTATTTTAAGAAGTATACTTTATGAGATACACAATATGTTCTGAAACTTTCGCAATTATAAGGCAACTACTTGCTTCCAGTATTTTTATTGTAATGACTGGCGTGAAGAGCATGCCGTTTGTCTAAAGGTGAACGATATGACTGCTCATGGACAGCAACAACCATTGCGCTCATGCTATCCTTCAAACCAGAACACAACAACACATTTACACTGCTGTTTGACGGGATACATAAACATTGCGGTGGTCCGACCCAGGCTGCCTCTCACATATGAGAGACCTACCATGACTAGTATTAAAATTTGTGAGCGAATCTCAGGATGGTTTGCCACGAAACTAAATATTGAACAAATTACTGATACAAATACTGATAAAATTTAGTTATCTTTGCAATCTAGGTACATAGAGAAATCTTTTTACCAACATTAACATACGTGGTGCCTTTAAAATCGCGTACGTCATCGCATTAAACCACCGAACAGTACTGCCAACATCACAAAAAATGCCCTCAATAACCCCGTGTTCGGATAATCTGTTCTAAATTATGATTTCTCGTGCTTTCACACAATACTCTATCTACAGTAACGGTTGAGGTGAATTTTTGTACTCGCCGCCATTATTGCAGTAATTATGTGAGGTGTTTGTTTTTTAGTTTTAGTTATTGCGATTGGCTGATTATTTTTAGATTCGCTATATGACCTGATATTTAAGGTCGAACAATGTGCAAAATAACATCTGGTGTTGTACACTATACGGACCTCGGATCTAGGAAGAAATTCTGTGCTTTCTGACGCCTTTGCCTTAGTTATTATTGGACCCAAATTTAGTAGCTCATATTTAAGACCCACGTAAATGTTTATTCCGTGGTGCTTAACATCTTCTCCAGTTGTATCTCTTATCCTGTTCCTGTATCAGTCCATATACATCCCACTGCAGGGTAAAGGCCTCCTCTAAAATCGGTAGAGAGTGGTGACATGTATATCTTATATCAGAGGATAATACCTCTCAACTCAAAATTTAGTCACCCGCTTTGCTGCGGAGAGAATACTTACCTTTTTTACTTGCCTTTTTCCCGGTGGGGGTAGGCAGAGGTGCCTGATCACCCACATTCCGCCTTGTATGTCCCGTCGTATCGGGTAAAAACTGATAAAGAACAAAAAAATACAATATCATTTTACCCGACCCGGGATTCGTACCCGAGACCTCAGCTTTGTTACCGTAGTAAAACTACGCCGCCCAGGCAATCCCATAAATTCAACAAAATAATTTAGAAAAATAAATGAGTGATCAGCTTTCCTAAACGACAGGCAGAAGAACATAAATTAAACAGTGGACCTACTTGATGACGTAAAACTAAGAAGTGAAATGCAAGTAACCGAAGATATTGGTGATGATTTCCAGTGTAACATGGATAAAACCCGCGGGGCGCTGACAGATGCGTCGTGCTCGCGCCACAGATCCGCTCGATAATATCTATGTAGAGCGAAAGATTTGATCACGTTTGTACCGTGCGCATGTTAGGTCAACGAGTTTTAATTTATTTTTTCACCTATAGAGTATAGACATCCTCCGTGACGGAGTTGGTTAGGCGCCGCCTGTGAAACAAGGTTCGATCCCCGCACTGAGACAAATACTTGTGGTTCAAAGTATTCGATTCGGGTTAGGTGTTTGTGAGACGAAATGTCTCTCGTAGTACCTGATACTTACAACACAAGACTCGATCTTAGTGTGTTAGACTTTTTGTAGATGCGACTGGCACGACAACCAGAAAAAATAGACTGCTCGTATATGGTGGAGACCTAATGCTTCCATATCTAAATATAACACCCCCAATATAATATAACACTTTATTTTATGGGTGTTTCTTTGATTACTATGTTACAAAGGCTGTCATATACTCATAGTTATTGTATTTATTTTGCTGATAAGGTTGTGCTGGCCTGTGTTGCTGTCGCTACAGAGGCGTGTCGGCTTCACTGTGGGAATGTCTGTTCGTGAATCGCCCGTGGCTTATGACAATTTGCATTTTTTTGCCGTCCATGCCGACTGAAACACTTAGATTGTGGAATAATTTATAAGCGAAAATTTTATTGCCGATTTAATTTCTAATATGGTCAATGCATAGTGCAACTTTAATAGAAGACCGTCGTTTTTCTATAACGATACATGGGTCACCTTTTGATAGTATCTATATTGGTATAAATTAACATTTGTTTTTATTTTGCAACTACATTAAAAAGCTGTCTGACTGAAAACCTGAAGCCCAGTCTTCTCCAATTCATTATAATATTTGTTGAGTTTTGAATCAAGGCGAATATCAAAGTTGTTAATGATCTTTAAACCTATAAGGGACCAGCCATGGAGTAGAACCTTGCTCAGTCTTCAGGACCGATTCCATCATTGATAAAGTTTTACTACGTTTTATTTTATTATTTAGGGTTTTCTTATGGCAATGACGTCACCAGTGAGAATCCGCTTGTCTCTCCCATCTTGTACTGGTCTGATCCCGCGGCTGGCCGCTGATTTTGTAATGTTGCCTTTCTTTGCCGTCACGGCGTTAAATCTCGTCCTTAATTGTCGGAAATAACCATTTAACATACACTTGATGAGACATATTCAAGTTATAAAACGGCCGGCTTTGATGATAATATGTTGCGTTATAAATTATTTAATTTTACCTACTGTCTCTCATATGTGAGGGGCCGCCTGGGTAGATACCACCGCAATGTCTATTTTTCCTGCCAAACAGCAGTGTAAATACTAAATGGACTGTTGTGTTTCAGTTAAAAGGACATTGTAGCCAGAGTAACTATTGGACATATTGAGAACTAACATCTTATGTCTCAGGATGGTGAGTGCAGTGGAATGTCAAGCATTGCTACTGTCTATTAGCGGTCTTGTCTCTTACCATCAGACGAATGGCATACTCTTCTCGCCATTCATAGCAATAAAATATACATAAAAAGTTGTATCATCTAAATATTTGTTAAACATAATCTTATGGTGGATATGTCATGCAGTAATAGCATACAATTATCGCCGTGAGAAACGATTCCCGTGAAAATGGCGCTGAATGCTTGAATGAAATGAATGTTTCAAAGGTATTGCTGAAAAGTTTCGTGTAGTTTTTGTAACCTCAACACAATTAAATATATGTATGTGAGTTTGAGTATGGCTGACTTTCGGCTGTATTAACTGTTCTTATATTAACAAATTATCAATTTATAAAGTTTAATTGTCTTTAACCCCACGCCATTTTCACTGTCGATTTAAAATACTCTAATAAATTTAAACCAGCGTTAAACTACTTCTAATGATGGATAATTGTCGTTTTTAAAACAACCGTTAAAATTTCATTGTCGGCTTTTAACAGTAATAGCGCCTTTCTAATGCTTTTAACTTTTCGCCTGTGGGTACAATGTATTAACAATATTAACTTTGAGAAATCAATATGTTTTAACTGTACCTTGTAATTATTTTGCCATGAGAGATTTGGTAATTGATCTGGTTAAATTTTAACGAAGAACAGCTTTGTGTGTTTTTTGGATTATATCTTTTGACAGGCTTTATAAAGTGGCAATACACCGACTTAGAAAAGGGGGTCCCGCGTTTTGATTCTCATATCGGAGCTAGTGTTTTGTTATTGTATGTTGGTTTCAGGTCTTTTTAAACTTTTGAAGTTTCAATTACCCTGTAAAGCTGGATTATGTCTATGGGGGGACAAAATGTTTCAAATCTAAATTTATAAATATGTAACTTATATTCTATGAAGGGTGAGGATTAAATACTTTACAAAATGTTCGAATCCTATATCATACGTCGTAATCTTAGACTAAGTGCGAAGTGAATTATAAGTTTCATAGAGTATTGATTTCCACACGTGGAAAACTTTTATTTTATATGTAGACGTTCAACGTCCGAACATTCGAACTTCGTGTCGAAGTATAGAGTAACCCCCATGTTAGAGTATTTATAGACTATTGTTAGTAGATATTTTAATTTCCATTGAATACTATAAGGCCTGTACCCATTGAGGTATTATAATTGAGCGGACATCGGGAACAAAATTTGTGCGTAGGTGCGTGTACAAGGGTACACAGTGAAGCGAGAGGGAAAATAGTGTTACTTCGTAGGCGTAACAGAGACATAAATAGAATGTACCTTTCATTTTGTTATAAACATTTTGTTGCAGTGTCCCCTCTAGTATATTATCTCAATTCCTGTACCACTATTTATTACTACGACAGTACGATTCAGTGTTATAAGATGGTAAAGGTCAGGACACGTGAGCACGTGACTTGTTCAGTGAATTGCCACAAAAAAATGATTTAGCGATCCTCTTAGCTCATAGATGCCTTTACAGATGATACATACCTAATTAGTATTGTCGAACACATGATTACACATCAGCCGAGGCATGTGGCGGGTCGACCTCTCGTGAGAATGCCCTTTGGCGACACGCAGTCGTGACCGCTGCGCCCATACGTAATACGTCACGTATACGCAGGGTCAACGGCCCACCATACCCAAATTACTAGTTAGCAATGTGATTAATTTTTTCACATGAGAAAAGTTAGAAAGTATCGTGAGTTTCTTAACTTATTATTATTATTATGAATTATTCGGATTAACGGATTATTTGAAATTAAGGCATCAAAGATGCTAAAGTGATGTCAGGATCAAGCCATCTAGAGATTCAAAGTTGTGCTACACATTAGGGATACTGGCGCAATGGTTATGTATTTCTTGAGATATATGTTATGTCGGTTAAATTAAACTTATTAGGTAGGTAGAGCTTCATTCTCTTCATTTACATATATTTGGTATGATATGAGCCCTAAGTATGGGCACATGGGTTATCTTATAGAAGTGGACATCGCTGTTCATAAAAATGGGTAAAAGTCGGGATATTAAAAAGGTATCTACTGTAGAGTAGAGATAAAAAATATAGATCAAATTGACTAACCTAGATGTCAAAAACTACTATTTTACAAATAAGAGGATATTGCTAATAAACCAATAAAACTAACATCGCACTGAAAATATTTCACAACATACCTATAAATTAACAGATTTTATTTTAATTGCAACATGGCAGATAATGGCTCTGGTAACACCAGTAGCGGAAACACAAATCATATTCTATCATGCATCTAATAGCCGCGTATCGGTAGTTTAACGATACATCGTTTCGGAGTTCTATCTAATTGTTGTTCCATCGATTTTCACAGATGATTAATTGCGTTCTATATTTAAAAAGCGGTAACAGAATGTCACGGACAATTTGTTTTTTTGTTCGATATTCAAATTTGATGCATTTTTTAGAATGTGATTTGAAAGCTGATAAAATAAAAATCGATAAAAGTTAATAACATCCGAGAAATTTTAAACAAGCATATTGTGAATAAAATTATTATTTAAATGTTAAGACACAGAACTGGTAATCTTATCAAATACCATCTTTTTAATTAGAAAACGACTAAACTACATTACGCAGACAAAAATGAGACATTTCTCCGGACTTAATTATTTTAAAATGTTATAATAAAAAGTAAACACTTAAAATGACGTTAAACAAGGTTCAGATATTTACCTAATGCTAAATATTTAAAATAAATAAATTGCATGTCACGTCTCCAGTGTTGGACAGTGGACACTAAAGTACGTTCATGAAAGGCTCGATTGAAGTGGATGCTCGCGTGCGGAGCTGGTGGCCCGAGGCACCTTCTCACGGTATTAAAGTCTGCCGCCAGATGGCGCCGCGACCTTTGGAACTCAAGTATTTATCAACACGAGCTGAGAATTAAATTAAATCGAAGTATCGAAGAGGTTCGCATAACGGAAATTGGTACAATTGTTAATGGTCGTGAATAATATTCACTATAATATTCATTTTCTTTGTAATCACAGTACACATTTACGCTCCGTTCAGTGGGATGGATCCTGAGACTAAAATTACGCAAATTATACAGGTGCGTTAATTACTTCCATTTAACACATTTTTTTTATACTTTGATAAGTATGAGGACAAGAGGTTCGCCGCAAGATATTAAATCTACAGTTTGCATATATTTATTTACTCCAAACCTATGAGAGACCGCATGGGTAGGTACCACCACAATGTCTATTTCATCAGCCAAACGGCAGTGTATATTGACTGTTGTGTTTCGGTTTGAAGGACATTGTAGTAAGAGTAACTACATAACATAAACTTAATATCTTATGTCTCAGGGTGGCGAGCGCAGTAGAATGCCAAACATTGCTTTTTAATTCATGGTGTTATTTGGTACCACTCTCAATCGTATTCTCGATTGTAGAGTAGGCCCGTGCCCTGCAGTGGGACGTATATGGGCTGATACAGTTACAGTTATTTGGTAACATACTGTCCATGGGCTGCCCTATTGCTTACCATCAGGCGAAAGGCATGCTCTTCTGGCCACTTACCGCAATAAAAAAACCCTTCGTGATTGTAGGAAAAATAGCATATAAAGACATTTTTCTTTAGTCATTCAATTAAAAGTAAATCATAATAAAAACACAATCAACGGTAACAGAGACAACTTATTAGCAGCGACATCTCTAGCCCCTCGTGGGAACTACACATATAATGAATTCTTCTGGTAGGAATGCGTGCGTGCTAAGCGGAGTGCAGACTGCCTGAGGCTGGTTCCCACGACGACCAGGTGAGACATTAGGACGCGGCCAATACGACAAGATTACATATAAATCATCTTGAAAGGGTAGGTAATTAGAAAGGATTATCTTCTATATGTCTCCGTAGAGTTCTATTATCAAAATACGCATATCATCCCAGCTAAGTACCATAATATGTTTTTCCTCTACATGCATTATATTCGGTTTTGCGCATGCCTGCATAAATGTTTTGGTTAATATGAATTTATACTCTATTTACATAAAAGATACTACTACACTTACAATACTTTCAATAGTAGGTAGTCACTTTACTTTACAAATATAAAAATATATATCCGTCGTAGTTCTTAAAGCTAATTTTACTGTATTATATGGATTACATATGCAAGTAGCTGTTTGGTGTATTTATATTATTTATTTACACAAATAACACACCTAAGACCTGCTTTCCACCGAACCTATTATAAAACCAAAACTTGAATTCAATCCCGTTAACGTCCCGCGAAGCTTCACTCAGTCTGTCCATAAACGGTCAGTAGAAAGTACCGCAATTTACATTCGCATTATTAAAGTACCATAAATAAATCCTGCAATAGTCATAGGAATGTTCGCGTGCTGATATCCGAAGTGCTACCCCAGGGCGTTCTCACGGCAACCAGCTGGCTACAGTACCCGGTAATGGACAACCAGTCAGTCGCTGGTATTTGCCAATGTTCAATGCCTTTGTTTCAAACACGGTTTAAAAAGAATAATTCAAATGAACTAAGAAAATCCGGCAGTTACGGCGGGAAATTTTACAAACTTAGTTCTTTGATATTTGTTACTTATAAGAAAATCTAATCATCACAATTCAAAGTTCATAATTTCTATAATCCTTCAATTAGGTGTAAAATAACAGTTTTTGATAATATGCTCAATTAACAATAAATAATTTAAATAGTGCTTCCTTGTTATGTAACACGAAATCTTAGAGTATATACATATAGAGGGAGCGCTGGTACTTCAAAAACGTAGATAAAAATGGTGGTGCCGGGCCACCTTTTTCTGCCCTCCTATTGGCTAATATTGGAACAGGTTGTGCAATATACAAAAATTATTTGAAAAAATAAATAAAAATAAGTAGTTTAGGTATATTTAATTCCACTCAAACTCGTTTTAAAAGGATAATAGCTAAATATAATTTCGGCTAATAAAGGAATTTATAGCAATTTATGGCTAAATAATTAATTCAATTTTTACTAATATACATAGGTGCACTACCAACATTACCAACAAGAAAATATCTACGTTTTTCAAATCGCGAATGTATGACAGCGCTCCCTCTATATATATTTACTCTAAGCACGAAATCTTTGGCACTTCTTCATACCACAAACAAATATTAAACGTGATTGCTTTCATGCATTATGAACCACGAAACCATATTGAATGCTACGCAAAGCATAACTTCATTAAACTATTGATATTTTTTTGCTTTATAATCATATCGATAAAGTTCAATTGTATAAATGTAATCAAAAAAATTTACAAATGAAATGAATGCAGCTTCAATACATAGAATTAGCCATTTTAATTGCTTTTTTATCAACTATGTCTTTCATCTTAATTAGTATTTATACATCTGTGCACGAAAGACTTTCAATTTGCGTCCACAAAAAAGTATAATTTCCTTGCTAGACAATAGATATAATTATTTCCGATATATATTTGATTCCCGCGCTGATAAATATTTGTGTTTGTAGCACTCGATCGGGCCTGCATTTATTAGACATATTTTTCATAAACCTATCGCAGCAGGATCTGATAAAATTATCATAATCGACAGATTATGTTTGATAAATAAAATGAATAAAAAGCCTTCATTTTATTAAAATAAGGCTTTGTTTTGCAAACTGCTCGCTGGCAACAAACTTACATTAGAATTCAAAAAAGGAACAGATAAATCAAATTTCGAACTTTGCGTGTCAGGAGACTAAAGATTACTAAATTCTTTGACAAATGGCCAGGACGCAGACCTTCCTATACCCCCCGTTTACAAGTAAAATACACCAAAGGAGAGGGAACAGTGTAGCGTGTAAAGGATCATCCTTGTCTGGGCATCGGAAATATTTTAGTATAATTTAGAATTTGGAGCGATTATTATACAGTGGCTGTCACATTTTCGGATTCCATTCTCACGAATGTATCCATTTGAAATTCAAATTAATTGGAATGCACTGAGAATGATTTTATTTAGTGTGGGATTTTACCTTATCCTTGGAAAAAATAAAACACACGCTATAGTTAAAATTATAATTATTGTAACAATATTGTTTTTTTTTTCGTTTATTTGTTTAGATTGCTAACGTTACTCTTGGTGTTAACCATGAAGTCTTCGGTTCAATTATTAGGTCGGAAATAATTCTAAATACTTTTACAATACGCATCAGATTTATAATCTGACCTTATGTAAATACCTATATATTTCATGTATTGTATGTATGTTATGTAATGACAATAAAATGAGATCACTCTCCAAAAATCTCTATAATTCTAAATCACAATTTTTTTCATAAATGATTTTCACCGAAAATGTCTAGATTGTAATATAATGACAATCTAACAGCTGAAGTTTTATAACAGTAACCACCGATACGCATCGCACAGTTGTCTAAAATTGCGCATTTGTATTGTGCTGTGAGAACTATATGAACGGATAATAAGCGACCACGGATGCAAATTTTGAGACTGACGTAAATGGGAAGAGAAAGACGGGCTTTTGTTTCTATTGAATAGCACTTCTCATGGAGGTGTGATTTTAATGGTTTAAAGATGGAGCGAAGAGGTGAGAGTTTTTTATAATTGTAGCAATTCGATTTAAAGCCATTAAATGATAAGGAAGCAGAATGAAGGCTTTCTTTTGTTTATACTTGGCTACAATTCAATCACACGATGTCCAAAATGATCGATTCCACACATCACCGCTTGACTGTGTCACGCGGCCTGAAGCTGATTTAATAGGGTATGTGTATCTCGTATGTGATACTGAAGGTAAAACGGCGAAGGAAAACATCGTGAGGAAACCTGCATACCATAGCGATTCGGAGGAATTTCTTCGGTATGTAACAGTTCGCCAATCCGCACTAGGCCAGCGTGGTGGGCAGTAAGTCGCTATGTCTGAAATAGTCTGACAATGTAAAAATCGTAGACCATAAGTAAATTGTCACGATGCTTTAGTATGGTAAAACAATTTCAACCAGTACAATAGAAATGGCACTTGAAAGTTATTGTTTGTACATAAACAATAATTATTAATTTTATAAAGGTATTGAAAAGAAACCACGACTAAAATCGGAAAAATGATGGAAAAAACTAATCAGACGAACGAGAATTAATGGGGATATTGCTGAAAGTTGACGAGGTGCAAGTGTTATTTTAGGCACCATATTCACAGTTTCGAGGTAAACGATACAGGTGAAATATTCAGTAAGTTTATATTATTAATTATGCATACAATTACCTTATTTACAATATTCATATTCAATTAACTTAATAAATTTCAATAACCGTACTAAACGTACTTTCTCTCGTTTCCCGCTAAAAAGTTCGCGCCAACATCAAGTCGAAAGGCACAGATTATAAAAAGCAAAGACCATTACTGGAGGTGTCACTTCTCGTCCGTGCGATTACCTCGAAGCGGGACAAAGGCGGCGCTGTCAAAACAAGCGGCCGCGGTTTTTGCACCGCCCGCAGGTGTGGAGAAAAAAAGATTTTACCACGGCGCTTGGGCTTACCTGGGAAAGTGTTGTGCCAGACGGAAACAAGAATTTTTGGTCATTTATTCACATTCACATTTATTATTTTCTGGCGGTAGATCTCATATATGTATGTAAGAGGCCGTCTAGGTAAGTACGTAGTAAGTCTATTTCTGTCGCCAAACAACAGTGTAAAGGCACTGTTGTCTTCCTGTTTGCAGGACAATGTAGCTAGAGTAACTACTGGATATAATGAGACTTATATTATGTCTCAGGATGGCGAGAGCAGTGGAATGCCAAGCATTGAAAGATTGAAAAATCATGGTATTATAAGACAATAATCTTGGTTTTTAAGGACCTAATTGTATGAATATCCGTTGTGTTTATTTGTATGCATGTTCAACAATATCAGAAATATTCTTACAGGCGGCGAGTTTGACAGCACAATGTTGTCGTAAACTATATTTATATGTGTATGTAAATAAATTAAGAGCTCCTATTTAGATCACTTACAAGTTGTTTAGATCGCAGACGAGATAGATGTCGTTAGTGACGCCTTGAATACAAATTATTCGCTCGATATGTTATTTTGATTGCACGCGACGCCGTCCGCAATAACTTTAGATTTCTCCAGTAATGACAGGTTACAATGAATATTTAATTGTTTGTAAGTATTAATAAACTCACAATTTTTATTCGATATAATAAATGTTTATGAAATATTGTCACGATATCGCGTTAATAATATTGGAGACTGTCCCGCCCTCACACCCACCACTGTAACTCCTGTGAGCCAGGATCAACAGTGGCACGCAAAGTAATGACACCGAGCATTGAAGCTCGGCGAGTCTCCGGGAATGTCTAACTTGTCTTTAACCCGCAACGAAATTAATCAGAAAGTTAAATTAATAGGAGGAGTTGGAAATAAATTATTGTCCACTTCCCTCCGTGCAAAGCGGGTGACAAAACATTGAACTGAAGAGGTAAATAACCTCGCAAAAAGACTTTCACAGCCGGAGAAGCCAGCTGTGAAGCACCACGGATCAAATTATTATTACATTTAAATGGGACCTATTATGTGAACTGTTATGCTTGATTCCAGTAATAGGTATGGCAAAAACGCCGGAAAGCACGGAAGTTCTTTCTAGTCTCTACAAGGTCCATGTAGTATACAACTCCAGATGATATTTGCATACTATCTAGCATGATTTTACGCTCATTATGCCAAAGACTACACTCCCAAAGTATATGATGCGCGGACTGCTCATACTCGCAATTAGGTGTTGAACATGAACACGCAGGCGACGCAACAAGCTTAAAAGAGTATAGTTTAGACTTAAAGTTACCATGGCCCGTGAGAAATTGTGATACGCAATAATCGACATCTAGCCACGTCTTTGTTAAACGATCACGTACGCAAGGAAAAAATTGGTATAGATGCCGGCCCTTCAAAGATACCTCCCATCTATTTTGCCATTCATCTAATAGTTCGCTATATACCACTGAAACCGGTTTAAATAATCTGTCAACTTTTAAAAGTTCACGTGCGGTGAAAAACCTTTTATCCATATTCTCTCTATTAGAGTAATACATCGCGGCGCGACGTTGCACCTCCAGGTCGACTGGAAGTACACCCGCTAGGACAGGCAAAGCTTCGGTACTAACAGTTCTATATGCCTTGCACAAGAATATCAACGCCAAACGTTGGCTCTGGAGCAGTTTTCTTCGCACAGCACCGATAGTAGCCCTATCAGCCCATACGGGAGATCCATAACAGATACATCCTAAGTAAGTTGCTCCGTAGATGATTTTTAGTGTATTGAAAGATAGCCCCCACGTTGATTTTGATATTCTTGTCAAAGCAAAAAAGTTCCTTTTCGACTTTTCCCCGACGTTCTTAATATGTTCAAGAAAGGAAAAATTCCTTTCTAAAATTAAACCAAGATAACAAACCGATTCCTTTTTTTTAACATTGATATTATTAAATTTAATTCGCGGCTGTGATTTTAAATTTCCTTTCAGAAGTAATTGGAAAGTTTTTTGTGGTGCAAAGGTTAAGCGATTTCGATGGCCCCAGTCACATATTAGTTTTAAACACGCGTCCGACATAATTTCTAATCCCGATCTACTATTTGACTCTATAAGCAAAAGGCCGTCGTCCGCATATCCGGTCAAAGAACACCCTGACGGCAAGGGAATTGCAAGAAAATCGTCGAACCCTAAATTCCACAAATAAGGACCTAAAACTGAACCTTGTGGACAGCCCATCGTAAGTGGTTTCGACACAGCATAGTGTCCAAGTTTAAGTTTTGTTGTTCCGTGCGAGAAATACGAGTAAATAAGTGAATATATATTTTTAAAGCAACCTCGTAATTTCAACTTAAGAAGCAGCATCGGCCACCAAGCGTTGTCGAAAGCACCGGATATGTCCAGGAAAATACCGAGTACATATTTGCGCGCCGATGTACTTACAGCTCTTCTAACCGATATTGCCGCGTCGATAGTTGACCTACCCGTTGTAAATCCGAACTGTTTTTCATGAAACTTTGGTCCACCCGGTAGCAATCGAGGGACGATAAGACGTTCTAAAAGTTTACCTAGAGACGGTAAGAGTGTAATAGGTCTATACGACTTAGGATCATGTGGAGATTTATCGCCACCCTTGGGTATTATACGAATGAAACCGGTACGCCATACCCGCGGAAAAACCCCTTCAGCAATACATCTGTTATAAACAGTGAGTAATGCATCGCCGGCCGATTTACACGCTTCTTTGATCATTTTATTAGTTATTTTATCGTCACCGGAAGCCTTGTTTAGGGGCAAAGCTCGTACAATTTCGCTAAATTCATCAAACGACGCGAGATTTGAATCGGAGGAGTTCGGTACCTCCAAGGCCCACATCCTAATCTGCTTATGGTATTCCGTATCATTTTCAATATTATCATCCGGAATTAACGATTGTAACAGAGCCTCCGTTGTCTCCTCAATACCAGTTGTGAAGTTGTTGTCAATTTTTAAATTCTCAATATAAGCCAAATTGATTGACCTATTCGCTTTAAATTCATGGTATAAAGGAGACCACGGACCCTCACTATCTAACCGGGCCACAATTTTACGTAACAAGTTACCTTTCGATTTTTGGACGGCCGCTTTATAATGTGATCTGGCAACTCTCAGTTTATTTAAAGCAGATGTAATTGCTTCCCCTGTGACACAACGTCTCTTAAGCCCGTTGAAACGCCTACGCGCTCTGCGAAAAGTCCGACGTAGTTGGACAAGTAAGTCATTCCACCAATCGCACCTCCGAGTGTTAGTGATGGAACCTCGACCGATGGTAATGTCTGCGCAATATGTAAAAGTGTCCGACATAATCTCAGCACAGGTTTCAGCTGATAGATCATTGCGAGTGAAGTCCCCAGCATGCCGAGCAAATAGCGAGCCAAATAAATCCCAGTTAGCACCTCTAGATTTATATCTAAAATTAAAATTATTCTGTATCGGACCCTGTGTCAATCTAGGCAAGAACTCGTACACAATCAGGCGATGGTCACTACACGACGCGTCCGGCAGGACGCGCCACCTATCAATACGGACGTCTCCACTAGAAAGTGTGACGTCAATAGAAGATTCACCCGTAGGGCTACTGTAAGTAGGTGGTGCATCGGGGGTGTTGTGTATTTCGAGATTCATCTCTGCAATGAAATCTTCTACAGCGCAACGTCGCTCGGTATCAGTGGAGCGATATTTGCCATACCAAAGGACAGATGACGCATTAACGTCAGCACCTATAATAATTTTATGTCCTGCGAGGGACCGCAAGACATAGCGGAGGTGATGCAGATGAGGACCCACAGGATCTGAGTATTGAAAATAACAGCTCACAACATAAACCTTACAAATCGGACTAGACACCTCAGCGACAGCACAGTGTGACGTCATAAGATTACGCACTGAGGTAATGGTAAGATGTGAACCCGACACAAAAATACCAGCTCGTGAGTTGTTATCGAGTTGTACTACCTTACTACGTAATCGCGCATGTTGGTATTGCTCCTGAACTAGAACGATATTTAATTTATAATCATGAATTAACGTGTCTAATTCTGACGTCGCTACCCTATCGTTATGAAGGTTTAACTGACCGATTGTAAATTTATCCATATTTTTTAGTATTGGGTCGAAAGAAGTAATTGCTCGATTTTGTTTTTATATGTTGGGCACTCTTGAGACCCACAACGATGGTCATGTGGTTTTTTAAATCTTTTACAAGGCGCACACACTGACTTAAATTCCGGGTTCGATTTATGCGGGCAAGTCTTAGTTTCATGAGACTCAGCACAAATGGCGCACGTTGGTGTTTTAACTGTGCAAAATTTTTGAACGTGCCCGTAATATTGACAATTTAAGCAACGTACTACTTCTATGTCATCAATAAAACGGCAGGTGGCCCAATCAATGAAAAGTTTATCTTTTGTATTCATCAAATGTTTGCGAATCTCTGAGTCCAATTCTAATCCTATCCATTTACGACCGTTATCTAAAAGACGTCTGCGAGTTATTTTGACGGACTTTGAAAAGTCATCCTCCTTTATGGGCAATTCGTCCTTGATGTTTTGACGATATAATGCTGTTAAGAAAGCGCGGTCTTCCATGGAGGATGGCACGTCTTTAACTAAAATACGGGGGCGGCGACCCTTTGGTTTCTCAAGACGCAGCCCCGCCGATTTTATCGCGTCGACTGATTCCAATTTTTTTATTTGTTTGTCATTTGCAAGACGCAGAGCAACACCAGATTTAGCGGTTTTTTTAACCCCAACGATTTGGAACCCGTCGTCACTAGGATTAATTGCCTTAAAGAGCGCCTGTTTCGTCGCGGATGACGTCTGCAAATCAGCTGACCGTTCGCTCGTCGGGTAAGCTATTACGCACGGGGCAGGGGCGCGCGGCTGCACTACCGGAGCGGGTTTCGCTAAACGCAATTTTAAATTATCCGAATATGTACTAGTGGACACGTTAACGCGTTTGCATTGATCCAACTCGCGTTGCATATTAGCTATCTTGGTTTCATTACACGATGATTTTAGAGCCAGTAACGAAACAATTGAAGTTACGCGTTGTGTAATATCTAACACGGCCGACCTATTTGCAATATTCATGCGCGAGCCCTGGTCATTGACGAGTTCGTTTATCTTTGACAAATAACTCGATACTTCCAACACCATATCGCAATAGTCCGCGCGGCTCGCGTCGCTGCCGTTGTCTACAGACGAAGTATCTGCCGATTCTGATAATTGCAGACGTTTCGATTGAACGGGGGAAACAGATGTGGGCGAATTAACATCGCTAAATAAACGTTTGGCCGAACTGGGTGACCGAGGCGTGAGTCTACTTTGACCGAATGGATTTGGGCCCCGATCGGGCGGATCGTCATTTTGAACCGACATTTACTTATCAGAAATAAAATGCAAGTTATTCACAATATATATCGTAAACTAAAACGAACTAATTAACGTTAAACAAAACAGCTGACTGACCGGCCGGGCGATATTTTATTTCGCAATACCCACTTTAGAAAAATAAAAGTACTTACCGAGAAATAAATTTGAGTAAATCCACTAATAAACTATATAAAACTTTAAAAAACTTACAGATCGCTGCTGACAATACGATACCATACAACAATAAACAACTCACGAACCGTTAATAATATTGTTGGAATATTATATTTTGTAATATAAATCATAAATATGCAGAAATTAAGCGCTGTATTTACTATCGAACGTATTCATAGCGTGGACCAATTTTAAAATACTACTATAAGTTGATTGAAATAATATGAAGACGCACTGAATTTTTTGTTTTTCTTGGCTGTATGTTGCATGGACCTTTGCGCTATTGAAAAAAAAAAAGCTTTTTTTGCGCCTGTCGATTTAAACTACACCCACACGTACCGATCCGAAACTAATAAACGTTACATTTGAAACCGTTAAAAGGATTACCTCGATGTTTGCTATTGTGTTTTTTTGCGTCTAATTTCAAGTGTTTAGTGCGATTCAGTGTAATAATATGCTTGTTAACAGGTCATTAGTCGGCATGATGTTTAATACTTGTAACACCTGCAATCCACAAGTGCGATTCGATTCGCAAGGCTTCCTTTATATTGTGAAGTAGCGGGATCTTGAAAATGAGATTGTGAGCGTTTGTAAGATGTAGAGATACAGTTAATGTTGTGATTTTACATGGAACACTTATTCTAACTAGTTTTGTTTGTATAAGCAAATGATTATCGTAGCCATTGGTTGGTCAACTGCCTTTTGAAAATTAGTGAGAAAGAAATGGCATAACGAAGAGCAGAAGCGGTAAGATGTTATTATTTTTATCTATTTCTAGATGATTTCTATCATGCGTATCCAACAAAGGATCTAAAACCTTAGCTTGTTGATCCTCAAAGCCTATCCCACTCTATTGCAAAAAAACTCTTCTTCGATTCAATATGGTCAACGACGCGGCGGCTTGAAAGAATCCCCGGCATTGCCAGGCCATGAGCAACGAAGGCCGCTTTCACCTAGATCCTTCGCCTATGCAGGTAATACAAGTGAAAATAAGCAGGCAATATAAACGCAAAGTTGTCGCTTCACGTCATTCCCCTCTGATACAATGGCAGCGCCCCGAACGAGTCTGCCAGTATTGCAAAGCTAAGACTAACAAATGCTTGGCTCTACCGCCTGGAAAAACTCCGTTTTCTTCCTGCGAGGATTCAAAACTATACAACACTACAGATCAAGTTAATTGCACGGTACAGTGCATTTCATTGTTTCAAAAGTTAGCAGGTTACGTGTCAATGGACCCGTCGCGTCGTGTGGAGTCACAGATTTTGGTAAATCAACAAACGCAGCGCCGAGACGCTTGTTGTGATTCTTGCTTCACAAACAGTTTTGATACTTTGTGCGAAAGTTCATACTTAGATATATTTTGTTTACTTTGTGCAAAAATTCATTTTATTATTTTGTTTCTTATAATGTCAGGGATTTTATTAATGTAAATAATTCAAGTTGTTGACGATTATTAAGCGACCTAGTTGAGAGCGCAATAGAATAATTGTTGGAAAGTATATCGGATGGGCAACTAAAAAAGTACAATTCTAATATTTTAAAATTACTTGTTATTAATTCACTGCTAAATACCGAGATGGTTGGCACTTACTTGGGAAGGCTTATTGAGACGTCAATGCGTTAACGATTGTAGAAAGAGAATAGATTGAAAACTATATATAATTCTCGCTAGATTATATGGTGGAGGAAAATAATGCGATATGTGTAGAAACCCACTATATCTGAGTTATTTTCAGCAATACAAAAATTACTTCAATTTATATATTTATATTTATTTGAAGACATTCATTAATCTATATGATAAGTAAGCAGTTAATCGATTTAGATTATATATTTGTCCTTGATAAGTGATTGAGTGAGTTGATAAGTGCGTGGTGGCCTGTTGGTAAACGGACTAGACGCGACTGCCAACATTTTCACGGTGGTCGCGGGTTCGAATCCCAGGGCACACCTCTGACTTTTCGGAGTCATGTGTGTATTGATAGTCAATCGACACGCACTAAAACGGTGAAGGAAAACATCGTGAGGAAACCTGCATACCTACCTTAGCGATTTATAAAATTTCTATGGTATGTAAGTCCACCAACCCGCACTAGGCCAGCGTGGTGGACTATAGGGCCTAACCACTCTCAATCGTACTCTCGATTGTAGAGGAGGCCCGTGCCCTGCAGTGGGACGTATATGGGCTGATACATACAGATTTGTCCTTGATAGCGCTCGCCAAAAAGATGTTACACACTACGACTAGATAGCCTTAATTCGATATATACATTGAAACAGATTAAAGTATGTAAATATTATCTTTGGTAAGTAGATCATATTATACTATATTTAATATTAACGAAGTACTGATAAGCGTATAAAATTAGCAGTTGAGGTTAAGAATTTTATAAATCAACATTGTAAATAATTGAAATTATTTCACATTGTTTTTTTGAATGTTGATAGAAATGTACAATAAAACTATTTATTGGGACGGACTTTGTTGTACAGTAGAATAAAATGCGGGTTCGATCCCTGCACAATGTAGGTTTGGACGATAAATATTTATTACGTGTGCGGCCGAAAAGACTCGCATACTATAAGATACTTCTTTGCAAAACCTAAGTCTTTCTCTGGGATAGATAATAATATCTGTATGATTTAAATGTATAATTGTTTGTGATATCTGTGATTTTGAATAAAAAGTCTAAAGTATCAAAACACCTGATTCCCAGTTGCCATGTGGGACGCATAGGGTCGGCACTCGGTGCTCGCCTTGTGTAAACATTAATTTGGTATCGGACAATGCAACGGGATCAAATGACAAAAAAACTGTGCGCATCCAATCGCAACGTGTTACCTTATTGGTTTGTGTGCAATTTTTGTGATTTGTGACACATATTGGAGCCAATAATGAAAGTTTGTGGGCAGAGGATGTTATTAATAAATTGAACCGAATATGTGTTACGTAAAAGTTAATAATGAGTGGTAGAGCCCTTATAGATTTCGTGAAATCGGTGATGAAAAATATTATCTTTATTTTTATTATACTTAATACCATCAAACATTTTCAAAATCGTTGCGAGTGATGACTAATTTCAGTAACGTACTAGATTTGCACTAGAGCGGCGCCAACTGACGTCAGAACACTTTACGCGCTTTCTACCCTGTCCTTATATTTATCAATGAGTAGAGCCTCGCTGTAAGAACTTGTAACTGCAATTGACTGTACAAAATTTATTGCTAGCTCTAAAGACAATTGACCTGAAGAAAATCCTTTGATTTTGCTATGTGCTCTTCGAATATAATTAGCTAAGGCCTAGCAAATAATTATGGACGGTTATAGCTCTTAACCACAACCAACCCTTGTTAAAACAATGTTCCAGCTTCAAAGGTCGGTTATATAAACGATTGTATAAAAAAATGTAGAATATACTGAATGTGGTAGCCCTAGTGTGAGCGCCGGCGCATCTCAGTCGGCTATTGTTTTTAAGGTGATGGTCAAAGCGCCGCTACCTGCGCACACCGCGGTCCCAAACGATTACTTCTCGTCCTTTTGTGGCACTGTTATGGTTTCGAGGTACGTGCTCGGCCCATCAGATTCACAGCTTTACGATTTAGGGATTGTATAGTATTTGTGCAAACTACAACAGCTTAATTTTTTATATTATAAGCTTATGGATTTAACACGTAAATAGCATTGATGAGTTTTATATGAGTAAATATTTTGAAAGTGTACCTACATATAATTTGATTTAGGAATTATAGTTTATCGTTTTACAATATTAAGTCTCTTAGCTTAAGTGTTTTTGAGTAAAAATGCATGTATTTTTGAGAAAGCCTATACTTTTCCAACATGAAATAAAAGTACTTAATGTAATTAACGTAAAAGATTATAGTTTATAAGACTTCTACATATTTTGTCACTCAAATATCCATCTGTGGCATCATCTTAAAAAACAATAGGGTCACGGGAAGCACCAATTTGATGCTCAAACATTAAGATTGAGAGGAAATGATCAATTAGGCAGCACTCTTCCGCCATAAAACGGCCTGCGCTAACCACAAGACACAACATTAGAACAACGCGGTCTTTGAACATTGATGTGCCAACAATTGACTTGGCTTAGTGGGTCAATGTGCTTCAGAAAATAGGTTCCAGGAACGGTTTATGAAAAGTTATGTGGGATCCATATAGTTTATATTAATTTCAACTTAGAAGCCAAGCCCCAAGCCGCATTAGACCAGCTTGACGCTAAGCCCTCTCAGTCAAACTCTTGTAACCAGAGTAAAATACTTTTAGTTTTAGAGCCTCTTGTAGAAGCATGGCCGATTATGGACGAAAAGTAAAATGGTTTTGTAATTTTCAATTTAATCACAGTAGCACTAAAAGTTAACGCTAATAAATGCGTCATTACCATGATCAGAGATGAAACTACATGGCACCAATGACGTTTTACAAATAGACACGTCATACACTAACATAATGGCACAAAAAAATGGCGCGATGCGTATTGTAATTTCAAATTGGTTCGAAGAAAGAGTAAAAAAGCAAGAAACATATGTTAGAAGAAGATGAATAGACATCGCTAGTTACGTAACAATAAGTGCCGCACGGTTATTGGCCAAAGCGCGTGTGATGTAGCACCAAGCATGAAGTACGAGATGACGTGGCGAGAGCTGTCAAACGTCGCTCTGAGAGCGAATTTATTAATTTTATTTAATAAAAAATTAAATTAGTGTGTACTTGCGCACTAAATAAAATTTTTTTTTTGTTTCACAGTTTCAGAATCATTTGTACATTATTTTAAATCACTTTAATCTATTTTTCCGTATTTGGTTTCGAGAATACAAATAGTCAGAGAAACGTGTATCCGCGACACTGGTTGAAACGTGACTAATTGCAAGGGAGGCAAATACCTTCCAAACGTCTTGCCATTATAAAGCTCGAACAACGCATCTATGCTTTATAAACATCTTAGCATGGCACGCACGCCTTACTCCGCGTTAGCTGTTAACAAGTATCAGATAGCGGAGTCTGTTAATTGGTTTAAATTAGCTAAATACTGTATAGGTTTTGAGGTACTCACATATTATTAACAGCTTTTTAATGTTCTACTAACACAAAAACGCTTACACCTGTATAATTATCTTCCAGAGGATTTTTTCTGTTAGGATATTACAACTGTCACCATAATTTTGGCAAACGTATTCACATTCAAACTCCCAATATGAAACAAATGTAGCGAGTCTATCACCACACTAGGTGCAATTATTTATCATAAATTCCAGTCTGGTCCAGAATAAATGTCCAATAGTTAATCTGGCTACAATGTTCTTCAAACTGGAACACAAAAGTGCATGCACACTGCTGTTTGTTTGCAGAAATAGACATTGCGGTGGTACCTTCCCTGGCGGCCTCTCACATATGAGAGACCTATCAGCGGATAAACGCAACATAAGGCAAATATATAAATTAATTCATTATACTAAGAGTCATGTGTGAAGTCCTATTTAAGCAACAATAAGAACAACTTGACTCTATCATTTTAAACCGATTATTACGAGAGTCTACAGAGAAAATCAGTTTCATTACGCACCACTAACATAACTAGGAAAGAAAGGGGGTCAATTAATGTTCCTCGCTCGCTCATTTGCGTATGCTAGGTAGATATTAATGTGTTTAATTGGCAACACTAACATTCGATTGTGGCGTGCTGGCATTACGTAAGTAAGATTTGTTTAACTACTAATAAGATTTTTGAATGCTGTTGGTTATGTTAAGTAAGAATACAAGAAAATATGTTATAAACAGCCGTTATAAAATTGAAAATATTTTGGCTGTTTAGTGGTCTGTTAGCATGTAACTGTATTATATGTTTCAATATGCTCATAAGTAAAATAAATTGATTAGTGGATCGGAATTTAGTGCATTGTGTAAAACACAGTAAAGAAGTACGCACTGATAATTCTACTCATGAACATCAATCTGTTTGACTTTTGAACCAGTAACCAGCGTAAATCTCTAACGGAGGAATCATACAAATTAAAGTAACCATTGCCTTCAATTGGAACAAGTAATCAAACAAAAACATATCATATATTCGACTTGTACTATTATCCTTAGATGCAAAACATGATATATTATATAATTTATATTTTCGTAGCGCCAAGAGTATGTGGCAGAACCTTAATTGTTAATTGGCTAGACGCGTTTAATTAAAAGAAGTCTTTAATCAACGAATAACATATTGAAATGTATTCATTGATTAATTACAACATTCTACGATATGAATTAAAATTCATGATTAAAATACGGATCACAATATGTCAACCTTACAATAAATGTCGACGCTCTGGATAAAAATGGCACCAGTTTAGATGAATGACAGGTCGTTATAATGAACTTATAATTACAATAGCTATGCAATTGTCATGCGGGACACCTTTACATCAAACATTACAGGGATGGAACGTTCACACGATTAATGGATGTAATTGTGGCTCTACAAATTGATATTGGGCAAAAACGACGCAATTTCGTGTCGCATATGGAGCACGCGAGATAAAATGACAGTTGTCCGGCGCAGGGTTGCCAGTTTACGTAAATTCCTCTACTATAGTGGAAATTTATTTTCATATTGTTAATGTTCCATGATCTCATAGCAGTGACTTACTATCACTTCAATTAAGCAGTGCAGTTTCGATAGAGTAACGTCTAGGTAGAGAGCCGCCAGCACATAACTGCATCTATGTAAACAATGTAAAGAATTTTGACGTAGAAAGTAGAAGGTGCTTTTAAGTTTTGAATTGATTAGATTTATTCGTTTTATTTGTAATTACCTGCGAATAAAAAACATATGACCAGTTTAATAAAGGTGTTCATTCAACATTTTCCAAAATTGTTTCAACTTGTGAAATTAATAAATTGATAATAATGATATTAATATTTTTAATACGCGTTCTTCTACCCAATACCAATAATTTAAATGATAATAAAAAGTAAGAGGCATATTTTGGGAATCCCTGAACCTTATATCTCCACGAAAATCGTTGGTAATATCTTAATCTTCCGATAATAAACAGATGGCAACAAATTTACTCGAAGTGATAGTTTTATTTTCAATATAAGATAAACAGATTAGTCACCAGTGGTAAACACATAAAGTAATTAAAAAAAGCGCCAAATGCGAGTTGTACACGCGCACTTAGGCTCCGTATTATAATATCTTTCGAGACAATACATGTAATCGAAAATAAGAATCATCAAATAATACTAATATTTTTCGGATATTATTCGAATTTAGTCCTAAAACTACTTATAATGTTTCCTGCCAAATTTTACGATTCCACATCAATGGAAAGTACGCTATAGATTTTCTTTGCAGATATACTCACATAAAGGCAATTAAGTTATCCTGTAAGGATTCCGTATTTCCATTTTTATGCGGATTCCTAAAATGTGTCATAACGTCAATGACTGTGCAAAATTATTAATATCAGACGCTGTTATGGAACGAATTCCACCTGGGTTTGTCCGCAGCCGGAATCAACCATCCATCTCAGATAAAGAACCGTACTTGAGCATTGACATGATATGATAAGTTGTCGCCTTTTGATCTAAGGCTAATAATCTTTTTACCGGTAATATGGTCCTTAAAATGCCCTCCCTCAATCTCTCACATACAATAAGGCCATTTACTGATGGTCGGTCTCTCATATTTGTACCCCTGTACATACCCAGGCGTCCTCCCAAATTGCAGGGGCAATTTCTATTTCTCCCACAAAACAGCAGTTTAAATGCATTGTTGTTTTTTGGATTGAAGGACATTGTAGCCAGAGAAACTACTGGACATATTGAGACTTTGCATCTTATGTCTCAAGATGGCGAGCGCAGTGGAATGCCAAGCATTGCTTTGTAATTCATGGTGTTGTTTAGTTTTGATACTGTCCATGAGCGATCATATCGCTTGGGTGCCATCAGGCGAATGGGATGCCCTTTGCGCCATTCCTAGAAATAAAAAAAACATGATTGACCACTATGTTACATAATAAAGTAAGTTTAGCCCCTTAGGCACTATACCATCCGTATACCATCTTATTAAAATCAATCTTTATGGGTACGCATACGTTAGAGTGTAAATTGCATAACAATTGACTTTCAACATTTCAAAAGGAAGTTGAAACGAAAACAAACTGCTATATACAGTATTAAAATATGCACAAATATTTGTATGAGACAGTATTAACAATTCGGTAGAGCCGAAACTTCTAGAGCATAACTCTACCGCCTCAGAATATTTTTCTCTGCATTATTCATTTAACTAAAAAGTACCAATTAACCAAGTACTCCAATTTACTTCGTGTTTGTTTTATCGTAGTCTTCCCTAGGCTGAATATAAACACACAGCCTAAGGCAAATCGCAATTCCTAACATCTAACGTTGTGAATGACAGCCCTGCAATAAAACTAACCCCGGGCACCCCGTCACGTCCACTCGCTACGCGTTTAACTTAATCCGCATTATAACAGCCTATGCGATCAGCTGCTGATGCACTGGGCACAGATGTCCCGCGCAAATTAATCGGAAATGTCAAGTGCACGCCGCCGTGCCGCGCCGCCATCTTGCCACGCCATTTTTAATTTTTTCGCGCGCACGTGGCACGCGCTGTCAGACAGCTGGGCGGTAACGCGTTTTATATTAAAATTTTTGTGGCTTTCGATTTTAATCCATTTCTAAAACTCTATTAAAATGATCATGTTTTTGAAAGTTTATCAGTGTAGGATACTTTTCGTATTTTATACTTCTCAGGTAATGTATCTTATATAAGGTCTATGGTAATCGAAACTTTTAACCAGAAAAAATAAGTAACAATTTAAGTATACTTTAAGTGGGTAGTACAAAGTACAAATTGTATTTTCATCGTCTGTAATTATTTGTTTTGTCTGCTAAATCCGTATAATTAATGATTGTGGTCAGAATTAGCAGAATTAAACTAGAACAAACAGGATTATAATAATTATCTTATCGTTATTAATGTGAAGCCTTTATTAGTATTAAATATGCATCATTTTAAAATTGAGTTCGTTCCGTTCGCCTGCCGGTAAACGATATGACCACTGACGTCATCAAAATCAAACAATACTTTGAATTACAAAGGAATGCTTGGCAGACCACTGCTTTAACCATCCTAAGACATAAGATGTTTAGTCTTATTATGTACAGTAGTTACTCCGTCTACAATGTCATTCAAACCTGAACACAACAGTCCATTTACTCTTCTTTCAGGCGGGAGGAAAAACTGACAAAAATACTGTTTCTTATTTAAGGTGACACAGAAACCAAGAAATAGTAAAAAGGCGACCCCTGTCATAAAAAATATATATTAAAACCCCGCTCGCACTTGACCATTGACATTCGCAAAGGTGCTGCGAACATTAGACGCATTTCAGCTAATGCGAACATAATGACCCCGACATATCCAATAAAGGCAATTAAACAGGGCCGTCTGTTTCCGGCAATTAGATCGGAAACGATCGCGGATGAATTGATAAAAAAAACATATCATTTCTTAGGAACACCTTGGCCACGAATTTCGAGCACCTGATGTGACCGCAGCTGAGGTGGCCGGTACAACACCTTGCCTTTACGTTGCGGAGTTTCCCTTCCTTCATTGTGTTCGCGACCGCACCCTAATCGAAATAGTCAATTATAGCCAAATTGTGCTGGTATACGTGTTCACGCAAAACGCGGCCATCGTCAACCTCCGTAGCACAGTCGGTTGACGCCGCCTGTGAAACAAGAGGCCGCAGGTTCGATCCCGCACCGAGAGAAATGTTTTTAGTACATAAATCCGGAAAGTGCGTGGTGGCCTGTTGGTATACGGACTAGACGCGGCTGCCAACATATTCACGGTGGTCGCGGGATCGAATCCCAGGGCACACCTCTGGCTTTTCAGAGTCATGTGTGTATTGATAGTCAATCACCACGCACTAAAACGGTGAAGGAAAACATCGTGAGGAAACCTGCATACCATAGCGATTTCTAAAAAAAAAAAAAATCTATGGTATGTAAGTCCGCCATCCCGCACTAGGCCAGCGTGGTGGACTATATGGCCTAACCACTCTCAATCGTACTTACGATTGTAGAGTAGGCCCGTGCCCTGCAGTGGGACGTATATGGGCTGATACAGATACATAAATCCGGAATACAACAGTGCATTTAAATTGCTGTTTGGTGGAAGAAATAGATATTGCGGTCGTACCTAGCCTTTCGGTCTCTCACATATGAGAGATCTTACCACCAGTATGTAGGCGAAACAGGGGGGCGAAACTAGTGGCCCACCACAAGTTTTGAAAGCCTCCGTGGTGCAGTTGGTTAAACGCCGGCTGTGAAACGAGAGGCCGCGGGTTTGATCCCCGCACGAAGCAAATATTTGTGTAAACCACAGGTATTTGTTTCGGATCTGGGTGATTGTGAAACGATTAAGTCTCTCGAAGTTCCCGATACCGACGACACAAGACCCGATCTTAGTGTGGTGTCAGGACTATGTATGTGACTGTTGGGTGTGAAATTGAGAAATCATTTAAATTTTCTGCACTGTCATATCCACAACCACATGTCATATCCATCCACTTCGTTATCTATGAAGATTATCTGATTTACAATTTTTCAATACTATATGTTGGGAAAAACCCACCGTATGTAGTCAGAATTTTATCGAAATACGGTTTCACCGTCATAATTATATAGATAGTAACATTAGTTCCGATAATGTACTAAATTTGTACTCGTAATAATTACGTAATATTTTGATATACATATCAGTACACTTTGAACTAGGAATTAATAATAATCTTTATCTGTATCAGTCTATAAACGTCCCACTGCAGGGCACAGGCCTCCTCTACAATCGAGAGTACGATTGAGAGTGGTTAGGCCATATAGTCCACCACGCTGCTAGGCCAGCTACGGATTGGTGGACTTTACGTACCATAGAAATTCTTACAAATTTGCTATAGTATGCAAGGTTTCCTCACGATGTTTCACCTTCATCGTTCAAGTGCGTAGTGATTGATTGTCAATACACACATGTGTCCGAAAAGTCAGAGATGTGCCCTGGGATTAAAAACCGCGACCAACATGAACATGTTGGCAGCCGCGTCTGGCCCGTTTACAAACAGTCCACCACGCACTTCAATAATAATATTACGATTTTTTTATTGATTGTAAACAATTAACAATATGACCGCTCACCGACAGTAGCAACACCAAAAAACACCTTGAGTTACAAAGGAATGCTTGGCATTCCACTGCGCTCGCCATGTCTCAATATATCCAATAGTTACTTTACCTAGTTCCACTGCTGTTTGGCGGGAGAAGTAGACATTGCGGTGGCAACTTCCAAGGCGGGCTCTTACATACTTTACCTACCACCGCTAGCAGTTTTTTCATGCTTTCGATGAATTTGGAGGTCTATGTGGGTGACGATTATGATTATAGGTACTTTGAGGAATATACATGGATAATATTTAAAACTGCGCGTGGCTTCTATCGTTAGCTTACTGTTTATATTTAAGGTCGCTTTCAAATCGGTTTTAGAATATCTTGCCCCCTGTTAAATAACCTACATATTCTTATTGACAATTAGATAGATTTTTATAAGAATCAAATTAAATTGATTTAACTAGTCCTCATTTGGAAGATTGTTGGAGACGCGAACATTGAAAACGTTGTTAATACTCGTGTTTTTTGTTGTTTATGAACATTGAAATTTCATATAACATTTTTCCCAGAAGGGGTGGGCAGAGGTGCCAGGACACCTGCTTTTCGCCTTGTATGTTTTGTCACACGATGTGATAGGTGGCGAGCCTATCGCCTTATCGGGCACTTATTCTTGACTCTGGGCTGATAATGGATAGGGAAATCCAATATCATGTAGCACCGCATTGTCTATTTCTCCCGTCAAACAGCAGTGTAGAATCACTGTTGTGTTTCGGATTGAAGGACAATGTAGCCAGAATAACTACTGGACATATTGAGACTTAACATCTTATGTCTCAGGATTGCGAGCGCAGTGGACTGCCAAGCATTGCTTTGTGATTCGAGGTGTTGTTTGGTTCTGCTACTGTTTATGAGACGGACGGCATGTTCGTCTCGCCATTCATTTGAATAAAAAAAAAGTAGGATATGCATACCAAAGGAATAATATTGCACGGACAAACTCAGCAAAATGTTTACAGTAAAAACAAACACGCGTTGTTTGTGATTTATGATATCATCTCGCATCCGTCGCATTGTTGTCATTGCATCTGCGTTGTATCGACCACCTGGTAATATTCACTACAAAGATTATTTCAATACAGTACCTGTAATTACTCTCATATGTGACTTCAAAACAATTTGCAGCATACTGAATGTATTCCACAAATAGTCATCGAAATTCAAATTAAATTGGAGATTTTCTGTCACATCTTTGAAACCTAAAGAATTTTTTAAGAAAAACTACCACTATTATTTATACTGACCAAAAAATAATAATGTTGGCCTCTTTTTTGGGAATGTTTTAATAATTGTATTGTGTCTAAAGTTACTGACACAGAAACGATTCTTGTTGTTCCTGATACCCACGGCAATGTGTGACTGTTGGGTGTATTTAATCATTTATCAAAAGACGTGTTATAATTCTCACGAAATGTTATAATGAGTCTCGTTGCATCACACTGTTTATCTTGGACAAACCTTCCGCTTGAAAATATGAATGTGACTCAATTCTGGAAGCTAACACATAAACTGACACATTAACATAATTTGTTCCACGGTGAATAATCAACTCCCATTCAATTTGATATTGTGCATGTCATGCATAACGCGAAGAACTGATACTCAATAGAGCAAAAAGATATGGAGTGAAGACTGGTGACCTCTTACTCAAAGATCTAATCTATAATTATATCATTCCACACCGCATGTAGCTCATTCTGTTCCAAAATGTGACAGCGCGAGATCCCATCATAATCATCTCAAACTACTGGAAGTCCACTGACGAACATAAGCCTCCGCGATTCCCCAAGGATTTCCCTTGAGACATTTTGGAAGCGGCTTGTAGGCACCGATTTCCTTCAACCTTTACAAAGAGTCCGTCTACCTTGTGAGAAGACCTCCGACACTGCGCTTACTAGTACATGTCTTCCGGTTCCGAACTTTTTAGCCCCATCAGCCATTAGTTTTAAGCGCAATGTGCTCTACCCACGACCACTTCAACTTGCTAACCCGTTGGTCTATATCGTCAAATATTATGTAGTTTATGCTACACAAGCTCTCATGACTGCCTCGGTGGCGCAATGGTCCTACGTTATTACAACGCGAAGGTTTTGGGTTAGAATCCCGTGTCGGGGAAAGAAATGTTAATTTTGTATAGTCATTATCTATCATTATATGTCAAAAATTAGTGCACGATATGACGTGGCGTGATTCTATGTATAATACTTATCCAAGATAGAGATCTAGTTTGTAGATATAAATGTCTACATAATTCTACGACACACAAGGATATAATAATAGGAATGAAGTAAAAAACATCAGGTGAAATTATTATTTTTATTTGGCACGTTCGAATGCTATCTTAATTGAAGTAAATTGTTATCTACTTGAGTTATCACCAGAGACACCTGTGTTATTATGACAGGTTGCAGATTGCACGTCGTGATTACAAAAGTCGTCTCATATAATCAATGCATGTCTATAAAATTAGATTGTGGGCAAATTCGTATGAAATTCAAAAAATATTGCATAATATTTGAAATATTAATCAATCATTGATTAACAAAATGTCCGGCTTGATGTCTTCAAGGACTATGCATATATGCATATAGTGCAAGTCATTGGTCTTGCTAATGAGGACACTAAAGATCGAGTGAAGTTAGGGAGACTATGCAGAAAGGTTGACCCTGGCTCCAACTGGGATAGGAGTAAGTAGAACCAAACTGAATATAAAAAAATCATAATATTTACAGATATCCAACATACATTGAAATATAGGTCGTTAAATAACATTTTTCAGAGCAAAATGCATGCAGCTTCATATAAACAAAGCACTGAAGCGAATGAAATGTTTATTGCACTCTTTCGTTTTTAAAATGCCCTTGCGCGTGCCTGGTATAATGCGTGTTGCCTCGCCGGAGGTCAGCACGCGACTGGCGCGTGCCGCACACGTGGCTCCCTCTATTGTCCCAGCAACTCATTATTTTTGCAAGATGGCAACCGGTTTTTAGAACATTTATAAGGACCCTTACTACTACGGAGGGATGGGTACAGGGATGGTATTGTAGTTTTAACATTTTATGCTTAATCATTATAATGATTCTGATTAGTATGGAATACTCGTAAATAATAATTGTAATCAAAAATAGCAAGTGACAATAACGTTTCAGAAGTTATTTAAATAAGCAAAATTTTGCCATTTACGATTGTGATTCACAAAGCTGATGCCCTAATATTTTATACGATCTCGTGTAATCTATGAAGGACTCACTCCTTTTTTACGAACCCATTTAAAGAAGAAATTGAACAGTCAATTTTGTATATGTAGTTTTAGATGTGAAAAATGGTTATAATATGATATAGTTCGATTTTTTATTTAAAATTTTGGTGGGGGGCAACTAGCAATGGCAGAAATATATAGCATGCTAAAGCTTCAAAAATAACAAGGTGGTGATGTTAATATGTAGTAGCCATAATTCCTATTACTATTACTGGTGGAAATTGAAAACTTGTTCCATTACGAAATAAATACATAATCAGATCTAAGAAACTTACCGATGACTAATAGGTGTAATGGTGATTGCAATATCATGGACATTTCTTATTACCAGTTTGCTATCTTAATGTTGTGTATTATGATATCAAAAAAATCGCTTAATGGCTATCTACATTTTTTGTAATCAACGATTCTCATGAATATATTACTATAAATTCGCCAAATATAGAGATTTTCTAGAAAAATTATGATTAAATAGCAAATAGCATGAAATAGCAACAACACGATGACATAATCTGATTTACAATATAATAATAGCTCGGGTTAAGTTCATTGAAAACCGATAGGGATTGTAAATTCCGATAAAGTCACTTGTTGAGATATTTTAATACGGACTACTTGTGAATCACGCCGTGTTTACCTTGTTATGTATGAAAATAATAATCAAAAGAGTATTGACTACATCAGAGATAGAATAGCAAAAATATCCTAATGGTATAATTCATGAACAACTTAAAACATATTTTAGCTATCAAATGTTTCGCCTTATTCGATCAAACTGAATAAGAAAATGTTTTTTTTTAAAGGAGTGCCAAAATTATGAAATAAATTCTAGTACTGAATTAGAAAACCATAATTCAGTACTAGGATCATCAGGATTTACGACTGCAGGTTTTTTGCGAGACATCTCACACCCTTTACGTCAATGAACCGTTTTCAAGAAATATATTCAGTGCTTAAATTCCAAAATTAAACAATTTGCGTGTATGCTATTTATTGTTTTGCAAAACCTCACATAAGTACATTCATACGCATGCGCGACACCATAGAATAGAGAAGACTCCTCTATTCCCGACGCAGTATGTGCTTACTACTAGATATATTACAATTAAAAATTCCACATACATAAGTCCCTCGAACTTGCCATAAATTGAGACTTTACAAATAAACATTTTACTTATAACATATTTATTTTTCACTTAAATTCTGCAGCATCCTAAAAGCCGACTGTTAAGCCAGCAATCTGTATTAAAACCTAACTTAAGACACAAAGGAACAATAAATTTACATTCGGCACAGGGAAGGCGCGTTAAACCGAGGCAAGACAATAAGCGTACTATAAATAAGCTGCGACGTAACACCCAAATAGAGTGCGTCCAGATGGCCAAGGATATCCTGTGGGAACAGATTGCCTGCGTTAATTATAGGTAAGTGGAGTGCGCACGCGCCACTTGACGCCTCGCGCCGACCCGTATCCACTGCGCACAACCACCCCGCGTAATTACTCTGTTATTACGAGTATAATTAATTTTCATTTTTAGTGGTTCGAACTAAAACGGTGATGGAAAACATCGTGAGGAAACCTGCATACCATAGCGATTTACAAGAATTTCTATGGTATGTAAAGACCGCCAACCTGCATTAGGCCAGCGTGGTGGATATAGCCTAATCACTCTCAATCGTACTTTCGATTGTAGAGGAGGCCCGTGCACTGCAGTGGGACGTATATGGGTTGATACAGAGAATACAGTAGTTGGAGACTGACCTATACTGCAAACTTCTGTTTCGCTGGATCAACAGTACGTATTTTAAATAAGAACATTGAATTTCAGTTAGTCTTTATGTGGTATGTGAACTCCATCAACTCTAGAACAGACAGAGAACAATGAATAAATAAATAATAGTAAATACACCCAATCATGCCATGTATAGTCCTGATCCCACACTAAAATAGAGTCTTGTGTCGTGGGTATCAAAAATTACGAAATACTTTTCGGCGTCACAAATACCCAAGCCCGAAAATACCTAATGATCACACAAATACTAGTCTTGAAGCAAATATCTACCCTATGACCTCTCGTTTCATCAACTTCTAACCAACTGCTTCACAGATGCTGTCTCAAAACATAAAAAGGGGTTTAATACTACTGGTAAATCTACAAAATCCTAATGTTGTTTACGCTTTTAGAGTACCTAGTCGCCAATTTTTCTGTACTGTATCAGCCCATGTTATATGTATGTCCGATTGCAAGGCACGGGCCTCATCTACAACCGAGAGTACAATTGAAAGTAGTCAGACCGTAAAGTCCACCACATACATATAAATTCTTACAAATCGCTATGGTATGTAGATTTCTTCACGACTTTTTCCTTCATCGTTTTACTGCATGATGACTGATTACACTAGTCAACACAAGTCTTGTTTCCTTTATTTTTTTTTCTGTTATTGGGTATTTCTATGGCCCTGAGTATGAAAAAAATACTGGAAGATTGCTAACAGCTTCAGTTTATGAAATATAGAGTTTTATTATTTTGATAAAAAAGTACAGAAAATTAATAAATGATGTTAACAAAATTTCTATTGAACACTATCAAATGATCTTTTATACGATTTTCTTGAATGAACGACTTTAGGTAGATCACGTTGCAAACTCCAGCAGTAGTCTGCCATCATATGTGAGTCCCACCGCCCCTGATACCGCTCTTCCATTGTTCGAAGATCCTGATGGAATCTTTCACCCTGCTCCTCACTAAAATCACCTAGATTTTGTGGAAATCGGTCTAAATGTGAGTGCAGGAAGTGGATTTTTATGCTCATGTTGCACCCTAAATCTTGCAAGTTCGATAGCATGGACTCAACAAGCTCGATGTGGTCGTCAGATTTCTTTTTGCCTAGGAAATTACTCATAACCAAAACGAATGACTTCCAAGCTTTGGATTCGACTTCAGTCATTGATTTGACAAAATTAGGATCTTTCACGAGTTGCCTAATCTGTGGCCCATCAAAAATGCCAGCTTTTAATTTTTCTGTACTTAATCCTGGAAACTTGCGTGAAAGAAAATTGAAACAATCGCCACTTTTGTCAAGCGCCTTCACAAACTGTTTCATTATGCCGAGTTTAATATGAAGTGGTAAGTATGATGCGATCTCGGCTAACTAAAGGGATATTTATAACATTCTTTGTACCAAGTCTTAGCTCTTCCCGCATTGGCCAAACTTTTTGTGACCAATGGTGTTGTTTGTCACGACTGTCCCAGAGACACATGAAACAAGGGAACTTCGTGTATCGTTACGAACATTACTGCATCTCTTTTTCCACTGGACTATAACCGTAGACATACCACACATTTCTGGCATACAATATGAGGAACCCATGGCTTGTCCTGATTACACAATTTTATTTTAAAGTATTGATGATACGATGATAGTTTTTACAAAGTCCGATATAGGTTTTCGATATTTTGCAAATACATATTCACCACAAAAGTAGCAAAAAGAATCAGGATTAAGTACACAACACCTTCTTGACGAAGCCATATCGAAAACAACAACAAAATATATTTCAATGTCCAATAAAAAACGCAACTATAAGTAAAAATAGTAATGGAGGGTAGTTAGCTGTAACTCAAAAACAAAAGCTGTGAGAGAAAAATTGTTACCATATTTAAAAAATACGCGTTAGTTTGAGATAGAAACAAAAAAAATATTAAAGGAAACAATCGATTTTATTTTTTTTGTTGACCAGTGTTATCAATACACACATGACTCCGAAAAGTCAGAGGTAGGCCCTGGCATTTGATCCCGCGACCACCGTGAACATGTTGGCAGCCGCAGTCTGGTCCTTTTACCAACAGGCCAACAAGCACTTTTACAGCCATTTTGTGTACAGCTTAAATATGTCTAAATCGAGATACCTTTACACCCAAGTCATACGCCAGCTGGACCCTGGCTAATAGTATGTATTGAAATATAGATAGCCATTACACAAACTGTGATATGAAATTTGAAGCTGCCATGCGGCTTCCGCTAATGGTGCGGGGGCAGGTGTTACAAACCTTTTATCACTAATATTGCTAGCTTTATGTATTTTATTACTTTTAGCACTACACACTACCATGCATATGATGTTTCTAACTCGGGTTATAAACTATAGCTGATTTGTTTATTAAGTAAAAAAATCCACTTTTAAGATAAATTAAAAGCACTTAAAAGTGTATGAGTTTAAAAAGGAATTTTTATTTAACACCTTAAAAATAAGTAATTATGTATTTTGATTGCATAATAATTAGATTTAACTGTACAGGTGTTTTAAATGTAGAACGAAATAACTCTTTTGAGATTTTTATTTTGGTAATATAATTCTTCGGCATTAATTTAATTTTCAGGTATAGCGAACTTAAATAGCCTTAAAGTCTCACCGAAATTCAATTCAATAGCTCGGTGTCATTGAAATGCCTTAAGGGTTTTATGCCTTAGCCTATAGATATTTCAGTGACGGATATGAGACTACACTAACATATCATCCGATTCAGTAAGGTTCCTTTGTCCAGCCAGCCCGAAAAAAGAAAAAATAATTTTAAATTTAGAAAATGTTGTGAACTCCCACTCGCTTCAGGATGTGTAACTTCCGAAACAACTGTTCAAGTTTACACGACAATGAGTGATGTTCCGCCGGCGTCCTCCCCTCCCCTCTTCCCCGATCTCCCCCACCCCCTCGTCTCCCCAATCCCCGTAACACCCGCATTTATTTATTTATAAACGCCTTTAACACGCGTCAATAAAATCACACTTGGTGTATGTCAAATATCCACTGGGGGATGCCTTTTATTTATTGAAGGTCTGGTCAGTGTACACCCGTTAATAGTGAGGTCATGGATTCGATGCCGTAATAGGCAAATTTATTATGCATTTGTATTTTGTATTCGATACTTATTGTCATGACTCAATCTCTTGGAATTGACCTGCTTGCATAAATATGTTGTTTTTTTCTGTTACTTACTTTTCAAAACTTTTGCTTAAGAAACATTCAAAAAAGTATAAGTGATTCACAAGAATTCTTTTACAGGTTTAAGTAATTTCATTTCTGTTTTATTTAATTACTTGAAACTTTATTGCAAATTGAAAGACACATATTTTATGTATTTTTAAACACATACCCCAACGAGAACAGAACCCGCAACCACCCTTCAATGGCACTGCTGGCACACGCCTGATGCCAATATTAATCACCCACGCATAAATATTGGCTTTACTACTCCCTAGGGAGATGTCGCCTCATTAAATCAAATTAAATAAACGACGAGATCCCGCGGGGTTTGTTCTGCAAACAATATGACAAAAAAAAACTTGAATAGTGAAATATGTCCTTTTCCCGGTAGAAATTTATGAGGCCTATGAAAAACTTTGTTGTTGAAATAGTAGTAACATTCTTGAAGGGTTATTTTTTCTTGGCTAAGATCTGAATTTAAAATAGAATAGAGGAAATACGCCTAAATCTAATCGAGTTAGTTAATTCAACTTAAATCAGTATATTAAGCTTTAGGATCCTTTAACCCTGAATATGACAAGTATAATTCATAGCCTGATCAGGTGCTAAACAATATACTGTAATAACTCAACGCATCAGAACTAAATTCTCAAAAGACTCATTGCCAGACTGTAAAAATTAAATCATCACATTCCTCAACGGAATATTTCATGTAAGAATCTACGCACAAAAACATGAATGCGGAGAATCTCCATCGTTAATAATTTGCATGAGTTAAACGTGAGACCAATTTTAGTGTAATTAACCGTGGCATCCGGTTCATTGGCTGTCAAATTGTCGGAACCCCGCGTTTTTTGCTCCTGACGCAAACTGATACTGTTTGTGAAACTGTGGTTCTATGTTGCCATATGGTCGCCTCTTTCATCTTAGTGAGATCTTAGGGCCAAATCACATCCCTTCAGTTTGAAATTTGTATCGAATACAAGTTGGTTTATCACATCTTAGGGAGGAGAATTTTTGGCAAAATGCCTGTAACTGTCGTGGGCAATGGCACCTCTGCCTACCCTACTTAAATATAGATTATAGGGTTGCTATAACTACTCGTTGAGTATTGCTATCCACTAAGCTTGGAATATTTAAAATAAAGAGGGAGTGCTGATACTTCAAAAACCTTGACAAAAATTGTGGTGCCCACCTTTCTTTGCCCTCCTATTGGCTGATATTTGACAGGTCATCCAACTTTCACTAACAAAGAGCGCTACCAACATTACGAACGGGAAAATATCTACGTTTTTCAAGACGCTAATGTATGACAGCGCTCCCTCTATACTATAAATACTCTAACCCACTAGGATAGGTACCGTACACAATGAAAGAATACCAGTATTTCAGATTAAGTCTTTGTAAATCGCTCATGCATAAAAGCAACACCCCTAACAACTGATTAATCTTTGAATTGAGCCTTTCACTATTTTATTAAGTTTAAATATTATATCTTGGTATGTAAGGTAAACATTATATGTTTTTTTTTATTTAGTTTTTTTTTCCTTTAACTTTTATGCCTACGGATCTCACTATCGCTACTTTTGTATAATTCAATGTTTTGTATTTTTATTATTTTTTGTCTCCACAATGCATGTGATACTTTGTATTAGTTATAACAAAATTTTAAGATTGTTTTTCACTCCACTTTAATTACTGAAGTTAACAATAGCCCATTTATACTCTATATCATGTAACTACTTGTTCACGATGGCCACAAGACAGGCATTACCTAGTGGACATCACTGTTATTTCTTATTGTAACTCGGGTGAAGTATAATAAAGATTATTATTACTATATTATATTATTATTATAAGACATTAGTTGCTAAGTATATAATGCCCAGCAATTGCTGACGAACAATTTACCCTTCAAACCGAAAGGCTTACACTGATGCTTGTCGGAAAAAATATCCTCAATTCTTATCGTTATTTAACTTGGGAAACCCCAAATCTACACGATATCCTTATCAGCCAGAAAAACCTTTCATATCAGCTGACCACACACGCTGATCAGTAGTTTAATTTAGGCTGTATTGATTTTTTAAATATTTGTCAGCTGTGTTTGGCCTAGAAACAAACATGATATGGAAAACAGTCTCCTGAGTGTAAGGTAGAGAGGCAATAAGTTCGTGCCACACATTGAGCACATAGGGAAAAAATATTTTATTTATATCCCTTATTGTACACTAAGTAAACTTAATAATCCTTACTAATATTATAAAGGTGAAAGTTTGTATGTATGGATGTTTGTTACTCTTTCATGAAAAAACGGCTCAACAGATTTTGATGAAATTTGGTATAGTGATAGCTGACACCCTGGATTAACACATAGGCTACTTTTTATCCCGAAAAATGTAGTGTGAGTCAGGAAACCAAATATACATATTTTCTACTCTTTCAAATTCAAATTGTTGGCACGGGATGTCCTCTCCTACGGAAGGGAAATATAGTCGACGGCACGCGGGAAATATAGTTAGTAGACGCGCGAAATAATATGTTCTTGATGTGGATTGGACTCAAAAACTATCTGCACCCGGGCGAAGCCGGGCCCGACAGCTAGTAGAACATTATATTACATAGCAGTACAAAAGGCGTTCGTATCGCTCAAGGCAATCTCTTACCGACTACGTTTGGATGGACAATAAGAGATGGAAAAAAAGAGAGGGCAGTCAATAGTGTACCAAGTAGGATAAAGCTTGACTGAAGGAAAAATAGATTATAAATTATAGAATAAAAAAATAACAATCATAAAAATTTGTTTCCAGTTTGGATGTTTCAGATCAAAAACTCTCTTTGACTAATCAAATCAATTTTCTTATGCCACAAGAAAATAACAAAGAAAATATTGCTTTATACAAAAGCCCAATTATAATTAGTTACAGTATTCTTTTTTAACTGCCTACACCCTGTGCTAAGCTACGCTATTGCAGCGGTAGTGTTACCGCTACACATGTTTTACAATATATTTTCAAGTTTTTAAGCAACCAACACTTGGTAATAGACAGTAAAATGGTATAAAGTAATTTGTTAAATCTAATTACAATATAAATTTAGATAAAATTATTAGTTAATAAACTATAAAAACACAAAATCATAAAAGATCCAATCAAAAAGAAAAAATAATTGACAATTATTTTTACATTAGAAAATGGAGTAAAATAAAATCATTTTCGTGCTATAAAGCGTGGGGTGCTGGAGGATAATCAAAGGTTATAAAAACCATAGAATGTTTGAATATGGTTAGAAAGGCAATAGCCGTCAAATTGTATGAAAACTAGCATCGTCGTTTTCGAAACACAAAACCTCGACAAATCCCATATAGAAAGCTTGCAATAGTCGATTTAAGCTATCGATAAAATTATGGAAATATTATGTTTTGGTTATAATACCGGAATTTATTTTATCGATATGCTTAATGGTTTTCACTAATACAGTTATTTAATTAGTATTATTTCCGTCTATCAACAAGACGGAAAGTAAATGAGACTACAATATCAAATATTGAAAGTTAACTTTAATTTGTATACTATTTTGCAAATCTATGTGTACAGGATTTTCAAGATTTTCAGCTGTGTGTGAGATATTAACATTTTTATTGTTGGAAAAGCACATACATGCAGTTGTTACAATAAAATTATGATTTCATTTCGTCAATAGCTTCAGTTCATTCATTTTTACTCTAATTTGCCGGAGCACCACACTCCAAGGCATTTCGACAACGACTGATTTGACAAATCATCCGTTCCGCGGCAGTGATGCTTTTTATGCACCACCTTGCGACACGTCAAACGCTTGTATTTCCCTTCTAACCATTTTCATCTGTTCTGTGATGAGAACCTAATCACCTTACGAGAAGAGCTAAGTGCATAGTTGTGTTTTTCCACTAAGTTCAAATGTCGCTCTAAATCTGATTTTTAAAGATGCATAGTTGTTGCCGTGCAAAGCTTTGACGAAAGAAACATTACAAAACCTTGAAGTTAATTTAGGTTTTGTTTTAAAGTAGTTTACTGGTAGGTCTCTTATATATGAGAGCCTGCCTGGGTGGGTACCACTGCAATGTCTATTTCTCCGGTCAAACAGCAGGTTATATGCACCGTTGTGTTTCGGATTGAAGGACATTGTAGCCAGAGGAACTATTAGACATATTGAGACTTAAGATCTTATGTCTCAGGATGGCGAGCGCAGTGGAATACCAAGCATTTCTTTGTAATTCAAGGTGTTGTCTGGTTTTGCTACTGTTCATGAGCGGTCGCATCGCTTACCATCAGGCGAACGACATGTACGTCTCGTCATTCACTGCTATAAAAAATATCTACACGATATCTATCATATAAACAGGTATTTCATAGTTTCAAAATTGATTGCCATACAGCAACTATCACATATGGTCGATAACAATGATATAGGTACATGATAATGTCCTTAAATAAAATTCATGTATAATTCGTAGCGGAAACACTTTTAAATTCCATTGAATATTGCCTTGTCACATGTGCGTATTGACACTCAATCACCACGCATTGTGAAGGAAAACACGGTGAGAAAACTTGCATACGATAGCGATTTCTAAGAATTTCTATGGTGTGTTAAGTCCGCCAACCCGCATTAGACCACTCAATCGATTTGATTGTAAATAGATAATTGACATTGGTCTTCTCTCTCTTATTATAAATCCACTTAGCCTTTATCAAAACAAAAACATATTAATTTGCAGTTTTGCACACACATCCCCATTTCTCACAACTCACAAGTGCAATTTAGATTTATTGCCAAAATATTTTAAGTCGTGTATTTACGCCACCGGAAACGCATCTCATTATTTCCCTCCGATGACATATGTCGGAGCATGTGGATGATGACGTCATTAGTCATGTCAAGTGGTTCGCAAATTTCGGACCTCACGCGAGCCGACACCAATGTGGCATTGATTTTGAAGTGGTTCATAATATTTATTGATTTTGAAGTGGCGATGTTGAGCCAATATTTGAAGTTTGATTCAAGTGTCAAGGCACCTAGCTTTGATATTGGTGAGTCTAATATCTAATTAAATTCCAGTTTTATATCTATTTTCTGAAGATGCTCGGTACTTACAATACATAGATTCATAAACACATGCCTATATTTCATTGAGGCACATACTATAGAGCGCCAAGTGCTACTGTCGACATACATATAGGCATTATTACCCCTTTCACTTCATTAACTTTTATTAATCTATTCATACATATTTACTTGATTAACATAATAGTTAGTATTTCTGTATCTGTATCTGTGTCAGCCCATATACGTCCCACTGCAGGGCACGGGCCTACTCTACAATCGACAGTACGATTGAGAGTGGTTAGGCCATATAGTCCACCACGCTGGCCTAGTGCGGGTTGGCGGACTTACATACCATAGATTTTTTTATACATCGCTATGGTAAGCAGGTTTCCTCACGATGTTTTCCTTCACCGTTTTAGTGCGTGGTGATTGACTATCAATACACACTTGACTCCGAAAAGTCAGAGGTGTGCCCTGGGATTCGAACCCGCGACCACCGTGACCACGTTGGCAGTGAGTGCGTGGTGGCCTGTTGGTAAACGGACTAGTTAGTATTTACCGATTATAAATACGAAGTCTTGAAAACCTTAGTTGCCTTGCCTGAAACCGATCAGAAAAGAGACGAAGAAAATGAAAAAATCGAGACATTGGTTGGTAGTGATATTAAAGTGTGCAGTTTTAAAAAATCCTGAGAGCCCTCACTAGATTAAAACTAGGCGAAACATTCATATTGCGTAGTTAGTAAAACTGGCACATTTAAGAGAAACCTTAAATTATTACCACGCAAAAATATAATCGTTATTTTAAGCCTTACATTACTTATATTAAAATCTGAACATAACTTGTATTTTAAATATTTTTGTTATGGAATGTTTGGTCTTCTTCCCTCAAAGTGATTTCAGTAGTCGAAACGGACACAACATTCGAAAATAGGTTTTAAAACTCTCTCTGAATAAGGCCCTTAATACATATAAAACATTTTAATAAAATCAAAAACGCGGACATATGTTCATAAAGCAAATTACAAGTAATTTACAAGCATAAACAGCGGAGGGATTATTAAAAATAGGCTTAAAATAAAAATTTATGTCAGTGTGTTAGCATAAACGTTACATATATTAAAATAATTGATAATATACATCATACGTGCCTCATGCCTGCTGAGCCATCTCTAGGTAATTTTGATAAAAAATAGTTAGTTAATCGGCTTCGGAATCACACCTTTTATGTAAAAAAATAAACTATCGACCTTCACACACTGGCAGGATATCTTCCACAGACTTATAGGCAGTATAGACATCACTCCTTTGCAGAATAATTATTTTTACAACGCGGGATAAAAGTATTGCTTAAATTTGATAAATATTTTTATTATTACAAGCCTGTAGCGTCCCACTGCAGGGCAAAGGCTTCCGCTTTCCATGCATCTCAGTCAAGGGCTTTACATAACAAATCCTTCCATAGGCATCCAATTCGTCTAACCACCTCTAAAGCTAATAATTAGTAGTATTTTTTTACAGTCTCCGTGTTGCAGTTGCTTAGACACCGGCAGTAAAACGAGAGGCAGCAGGTTCGAGCTCGGCACCGAGACAAATGTTTGTGCAGCCTACAAATATTTCTTTCGGATCTAGGTGTTTATGAGACCGAAAAGTTTCTCGTAGTTCCCGATACCCAAGACCTTATTCTTAATGTGGGATCAGCACATGTATGTGACTGTTGGTTGTATTTCATCTCAGCCAGAAGAAGTCCACTGCTGAACATAGGTCTTCCCCAAGGATCTCTACATCGACCTGTTGAAAGCGGCCTGCATCCAGCGACTTTCTGCAACCTAAGCTAGGTCATCCGTCCACCTTGTAGACGGGCATCTGACATTTCGTTTGCTAGTTATTTATTTACGTTAATTATTATATTACACCGATACAAACATGCATTAACATTTTAAAAAGGAAACTAAGATGCAATCATTGAAATAAAACTATTATTTACGGATTCGCGATAAAATTTGGTTTAATTTTTACATTTTTGACTTCCCGACGTTTCCCGTAAAATATAATATCCGTAAATAATTTTTATTTCAATGTGTAACATTCGCGTTAATCTTAGAAATGATAATGAAAGATGCAATGAATTTCAGTGCAGTTCTATTTCTTCGTAAGTCTGCATTGCACAATAGCTTGGTCGGCGGTCGGCGGGGTGCAGGTGGGTGCAGAAAAAACGAAAGGATTCCCGACGCAGGTGCGGGGCTCAGGTGCTTGGATTTAGGTTACCAGAGACACCGTGATTAGGATATTATACTAACGCAAATTGGGATTACGACACATTTGGCGAGTTTAATCAGGTTTTTAGTGAAGGCAAGTGGAAAGTAATTCGTAAATGTTTGGCACTGTGGAATTGTGTCTATTACTTGGATGAATACAGAGGTGATATTATGTTCTATTGATTTTTGAAAAACTGTAAAAGTAGGTAAAACTTATTAAGTACTTATTAGAATCTGAAGTCTGAACCACTATAAACTTTGCGTAGCTTCTTTTTTCATAGTGTGGCGCATAAGTTAAACTGCCTTAATTTACCCTTCTTACGAATAGGTGTTAACCTTTTAAAATAATTAAACATCTACGTTGTCTTTGTCGAACAGCTCATTAAAGAATGTCCACTTTCAAAGGCTCGGCGAATATCAGTCGTGGATACCTTTTTATAGCGTGGTTGTTTTCTTTGTGGGCATCAATATATGCCAGTGGCAATTATTAATTAATTAGAAGTACAGTGCAATAAGGTAACAGTCATCATAAACATGAGATAATATTATTCTCAAGAGCATGTCCACAGCTGAACACAAGCCTCCTCAAAGTATGCGCCAATCTAAAACATGCCAAATAAAACCGAAGCACATAAATAGCAGTATAATACACTACAATTACAAAACGAAACTTACCAAAAAAAACTATAAAATCTTCACGACTTCGCGGCGTGAGATGGGCAGAAAAAACTGGTACGGGCGGCGCCAGGACACCTCGCCTTAGTCGGCACTCGGCTCTGAGCGACAGGTAGCCTTTTGTTCTCTACACAATCGGGAGTTTTTGCTTGCGACACAGCTGATCGGGCCAAAGGGTTCGTAGCACAGGTTATAAACAGAGTAACTGGCTGGAAATAAGCTGCATTGAAAAAAAAAATAGGTTAATTATTGTTGTAGATACTGGCTAACGGATAACGTGAAATTAAGAAACTATCGCGTCAAATGAAAGTAGTACAAGAGAACTGAGTAACTGGTTGACCTAAAATAAAAAAGAGGGGTAGCTTGAGTATAAGTAATTGTTGTAAGCACCCCACGCTTTGTAACAATAAAATGAATTTCACTTTATTTTATAATTTTAAACTCATTATCAATTATTTCCACTTTTTTAGTTGGGTCTTTTATATAAGCGTGTATTTTTAGTTTTTTAAACTATTATTTAATTGTTTTTACTAAAAAAAACTATTTACGGCTATCTTATCAAAGGAAGATTGCGCGTGCGCGTAAATTATATCCAATATTTTTTTTTTTCAAACTAAAATTTTCTTAAAGTTCTATATAAAGGAATGTTATATAATTTTAAATTATTCTTTTGTCATCGGTCCTCCACAAATCTACAATGTTTGAAAGAAATCTGACCTTATAAAGTGGGTCAAAATCGCGCCTAAAGGAGTATAATGGGCATTCTTCTTTTCTATATTTTTAACTGGATGCCTTCATACGCATTAGATGTCTCGACAGACAGACCGACAGACACCGACAGCTGTCAGGACCTGTAATAAGGGTACGACTTTTCTTTTTCTTGTATGGAACCCTAAAAATGAAATATCAATACGTACATACAAACGATTATGTGCAAACATTAATAATTAAACTATGCGTTATTTTCTTCTTAGCGATGTACATGAACGACAAATATTACCTGCTTACTTTTCCTATTTCACGTTATTGGTCTAGCAAATGTGTATAGGGTGCGTAAGACGCTGAGTTCAATTCCCGGTTCGCGCAATCAACTTAGTTTAAGAATTAAGTTTTTTAGTTCGAACAATCTCATTTACGGTGCCTGACGCTAAATTTATGCCAACATAATGTTATGCTCACCCCATATCACGTTTTGGTACATAAATAAATTCATCGAACTGCGGCACCAGCATGGAGCATCCCTGCCTAACCCTTTGCGGTACGGGCCTAAGCTTATGAATGTTTAATAAAATATTAGATTCGTTACCAATAGTCAATAGTTACCAATGACCATTAAGCAATCGAATATTCCCCTACATTGTTTTAAAACGTCATTGATCAGTGACTTGAATTGAATATCTTGATTTGCTTCTTATTTTACAAATAAACCAATTAAAACTTAAGAATCTGAATAGTCAACTACTGATGCAAAATATACTTAGTCATCTACTAGTTTTTAGATGGTAACTACTAAATCTGTTACCTACGAAGTTTTGTTTTATTCTGAAATAAATAATACTGGTTCGTTTCATAAACAGACTTGCATAGAGCTTATAAAAAACGCTCATTGAATTCGGATATTAATTAAAGTTAAACATAAAAAATCAACATTCTGTATCCTTAATTGGTCATCTAATGGTGACTTTACCTTGCGTTAATCATCCACATTTCTCTGAGCTTTCCTTACTGCCAATAATAGTTAATACTGTTTATCTATTAACGTGACTAACCTACTAAAGATCGAGTACAGTCAGAGCAATGCAAATCTTGAGTAACAGTCATTTATAAAGAAAATGACGCAACGTCCATGCAAAATACTAAGAAAAAGTTTTTAAAGCCCCGTTAATTGCCAACAACGCGTCCCCATTACGCAGCCTGCGCCACTGATACGCCTTTGCGTACACAGAATGCACATCTGGGAGCAATGAAGGACTTTATAATCTCGGAAAGAACTCAAATATCATACATATTTCATGGATTTGCAGCTTTAAAGCATTTGTAATAGAACTCAGATTTGCCCGAGCCTACTACACCGCCCATGTCTGCGAACACCTGTTTCAACCGCAGCGTTTATTCACCACTGTCGTTAAAGGAATAATAATCGTGTGTGATTATGATAAAGATTATTTTCGATTGCATTATAGAGGCCACCGCATTCCTGCTTTACAGGGATGTTCGCATAAATTATCGATGTTTCTCTTCGCGACAATGGTCCTGCGATATATGCGTCCCGCTCTAAACACTTGTTTTTGTTTCGTTGCGGCTGTGTTAAATGTGCGCGGACAACACAAGTGCCGTGCTTCCCAATCCGCGAATAATTCACATGAACATTTATGTTTGTTTATGTTTTTTAATCATATTTAATGCGTTGCGTAGGCCATGCCTTAGTGTCTTGTTTATCATATACGCTTCATTTTTATTACGATTTACAACGTTGTAAATGTTTATCAGCAAGGATTTCCTGTAACCTTTAGGTGTAACAAGAATGTCGTATAGTTCCGCGTCCAGTCCAATTTGCTTAGAAATCAGTTATTGGCATCAGTTGATTTGCTGAGTCAAATACCAGTTGATCGACGCCAGGTCACGAGGCTAGTTCATAATACACGAGGTGTCGGCGGCCAGCCGGCGCCACGGCGGCAAACGCGGCGCCTACTATCCTGTCAGTCATGACTGCAATTTGTCATTCAATTTTCAATCTTAATTCAGTTGGCATAGAGTAAAAAATTAAGGATAGTCCTGGGTATCACTTGCAATTTCTCCTGCACTCAAATGTATGTTCTAAAACTAGTGGCAATATGGTTCATGGTGACATTGATAACATTATTTTATATTGAATTCGTTCCTCGATTTTGAATTCCGAGCACTGAGTAAAAGAAAGCGATTTTTTAAGGAAGCGTTTGTCTTCTGTACATTAAATTGAGACATTATATAAGTAATAAATAGTTAAGTCTTATCACGTAGTACTCGTAGTAAGCGCCGTAAATCATTTATTTGATCGGTGCCGGTAATGACCGATGAGTAATTGTCACTTACACACTCAATTTAAATGTATGAGCGCGCGAGAGGTCAGCTATATTTGGCGCCACTTGTGCCAGCGCCAGGTGGTGTGCGCTCAGCGCTGTGCTCGCGTCACATCACCCGTAAACCTTATACAATCTGAGTGCTTCCACTGAGGGCAAGTCAATTAAACCTGATCACGTTGATTGACAGATCATTGAGTGGGCATACCCATTTTTTGTTACGCTCGCTGCGCGCCTCAATCTTCTATTTTCCCGTAGCAGGATTAAAAGTTGAAACGGACGTGTTTCTCAAAATTCATTTCTTTTAAAATCGCACTTGCCAGGTCAGTGTTTTCGTGGACCTCTATAAACAGCCAAAAAAGTTGTTAAATAAAACGCGACGAGATTCACGCCGTTTCTTTACGATTTGTGGCTAGGTGTCAAAAGCTTTACCTGACCGCTTACGCCCACGCAAGGCGGGGTTATGCACCACCGATATTGACTATCTCAGGGACATTCTATTTGTTCGGGAATTATCCCTTCACACCTCAATACTTGGGCTACTCAAATTATTGTATAAATAGAAGCCGAATTTTGAGAATGAAGCAACATAAAATTTGCTCGTGGTTTTGGTTAACCGAGATCGCGTATCTAAATAAGGTACGCAAAAATATATATTAAGCCAAACGTTTCACTTTTTAAAATTATTTTTATGGTAAGACTAATGGCCAGTTAAATGAGCGCCATCGGACATTGATGGTCGTTCTGCGCATCAGAAACGCCGAGACAATCATTTTCATCTCCCTTATGAATCGAATTAACGCGGTAACCCCTGTTTGAGCTCATAAAAATTCACGACAAAACCTGTATAAACGGCTGGAGGCGAAACATAGTTGTTTTGCGACTCGTTCCCAGAAATCGAGGAAATGTCCGAGCAAAAAGCCGTCGGAACAGGATTTTGTATCGACATTGCCAAATCTGGACGCGTTAAGAAATGATAAAGAGGACGCCGCCACCGCCGCAAAAGTGCAAACTGCACGAAAAACAAAAAAATAACAACAAGATCAAATAAAAACGCACTTCCTTAAAGGAGGGCATGTTGGTGCACCGCCGACGTCCGAGCGAGTACGAGCCGACCAAAACGAGATTAATTTATATCTCCGAGTGCGCGGGAGATAGTAAAAAGCGGCACGACAATGATCAAGTATAATTTCGTGTAGTTCTGTTGCAGCGATGCGCACGATGATTTTGATGACTTGCACAACGTCTTCATCTGGTAACTGGCGATAAACATCGCGGTTTATTCTATTGTCTGCTTAGTATGCGACAGCTGGTGAAATATAAAACATCACCAAACGAGCCACGATTGTTATATCGATTATCCAATACGAATTTTGATAGGTGCCTTCTAAATGCAGCGATCGCACGGCGCGAATAAAGTGTACTTAAATTATTGTATAATGTGTGCGTGCGTGAGTCACGGACGTGCACATGTGCATGTGGAAATAGCCTGTAAGTTTGAACAAATGTTCAGATACACGGCGCGTAGTGTGTTGTGCGGCGATCCTCACGACAAGTCGCCGCGCCGCCGGCCAGAGAATGCGACCGGCTGGCGCACCAGTGCCGTGCCACCGACCAACACTATCGATACTTACAATTTATTTTACATGTAATTAAACCACACGTCGCTTTACACACAAACTTAAACCTTATCACCAACTCTTATCCTAAAACAAAAGCTTCAATTACAATTAGTTTATGTTTTAATAATAAACACACGAAACTAATTAATGAGGTTTGTAGATGCAAGCGCGTAACAAACACAACATATCGACATGATGCCGATAAAATTCCGTACACATGACACGCAGCGCATCTCTAAGGGCGAGACTACTGGCGCCGTGCTTTTTTACCCCGACAGCGAGGCGGTCCAACTTTACACTCCGGCCCGTCAGTCGGCCGCAGAGTGTCGCGTGTGGAGTGCGCTCGCCATCGTTGGTAACATCTGTACTCGCGCGGACTGCGATCGCGACGTGTATGTGACTTGTACGTGCTAGTGTTTTGGATTTTTATTTTGGATGTTTTACGCAAGATGTCGAATTTCAGTGCCGATGGACATGCTGTCAAAGGTTTGTGTTTTTTTTGTGATAAAATATAAAAATTCTTCCGGTTATCCTAATAAGTTGTTGTTTACACTTAACAACTGATTGAGTGATGCGAAATTTTATAACAAATAAGGAAATTGTTAAAAGCGGAATTTGTTTATTTTTTGGATTTTTGGGTAGTTAAATGCACAATTTATCAGATTCTTCATTACTTAGAAAATAGACAGATAAGTTGTGTATTTACAAATTGCATAGCTGAACAACAATCCCGTATACGGTATATCTATAGCTAGGCTTAATTTTGTAGAATTTTGCACAATAACATTTACATAAGACTTAGACCTAAGGACATACTAAGTAATCTGAAGTGATTGCCGAGATTGAAACACTATCAAATATCGCAGAGATTTTAATGCATTAATGGTAGTCGACTACTAATTGGCCGCCTAAACCAATCCTTCAGGACAGCTACTTTCAGGAATGGGAAGAAATAGACCACTTAAACCAATAACCTATAACTTTATGCGACGGTGGTTTTCCAACTAATTTATTCCAAACATCTTTAATCTAGATGCTCGCAGGAGTGAACAATCTACGCTCGATATTATATTTATTTATATTATATTATATTTATTTCTTCATATCCAACGTTAAATCTTAAAGAGATTTCCAATTACAACGCGAAAATTAAAATCGTCTCACACCTTCGATCATCAAACATTGTTATCGTTCCATTACTAGGATTAAAATGTACAATACTAAACTATGTATGCAAGTAATTAGTGATAGAAAATTTAGGGATTACGTAAATTCCATGACTATAATATGTCAATAACAACGATTTAAACATCTGATACACTCCTGAAAAGAATATAAGAGCCTCCCGATTTGAAGTTGGCTGAATTAAACCAATTTAAAAGTTGGCTATTCGCATAATAAACAATAATTATACATTCAGTTGCTATTATTGTCGTATGAATTAAAACAATAGATTCTTAGGCATTAGATTCCTAGACGATGTAATCCCTTCGTTTCATTTGACGTACTCAGTCTAGAATTAGACATGTCTCCCAAGACGCGACGGTCAACCGTAACAAAATAATTATGCTATCTTGAATATACAGACAGTTTATCCAAAACACTTATTTTTATGAAATAAATGTTTTACCATAATAAAAACAATATAAAACAAGATGCCTTTTATCATCTGTACCTGTATCAGTCCATATACTTCCTACAGCAGGATATGTGCCTCATTTCTTAAGAGCTTGGGGACAAGCAATTCTTTTCTGTAATTTTCTTTTCATTTGTGGGCTTCGGGCTTGAATCAACGACCTAAGTTGTGTCTGTCCGGAGACTGGTCTCAAATTCAAAATAGGCTCACTTCAAATAAGTTAACTACCTACCATATTGTTATATCAGCGATTCAGATGGCCCTGTGATTAGACACGTGAATAATTAAATAACTATTGTATTAATTGGTTTTGCCTACCTCTATAAGTTTTAATACATTCTCTTTATCATGAAACTAAACGTATGGCAAGAAAGAAACACGCGTTAGAAAATAGTCATTTTGCCTCTTATCACAGGTAAAATTATTTATTTGCAAAGTATCTACTTCAAGCTTTGATACAATAAAATATTATTAACTATTAAGGCTTCTCGTTCAAACGTAATAGAGTTTCGTCTAGCGTAGCCTCGATCACTAAGCGGTAATTATATTATAATTTTATAGGCCCACGACAACCAAATCGAACATCAAAACTTCGTATATAGAATAATGAATCGTAAATAATCCGTGGTCCGGAAGTTTTAGGCTTAAAAGGCATCTGACCAGAATTGTGATGAGGTCGTGAGCCATGTACGGCTGTCGAGGCAGAACATCGCGGTCAGCATCAATTGCATTCATAATAAATTAATAGCTGCGATTTAAATTGATTTTAAGTGAATTTATTCAACATAAATATTTCCTGATTTGTATAGATAGGTGATAGGTAATAGACAGCGATTTTAAGTTCTAAGATAAAATTGGTACACTTTTTCATAAGTTTTTTGCAATTATGCACCTTTTCTACTCTGACGAAAAACGGACTTCACGTGATTTTATAATCCAACTAAAATAATAGGTACCGTTTGACGTTTCATACTTTTAAGCTTGTATAGGCGTACATACAATTTCACTAACATTTTCTGTAAAATGTAATTGTGGTGGTGATGGAAACGTCAAACGGTACCTATTAGTTTAGTTGTATAGTAAGGTGATGACATGACGATAATTATTTAGCCCCTATACTACAACAAAAATGATTTAATCATTTTATTGCACACGATATTCGCTATCGCAAGCTTTACTGCTTGTTTGTTAAAAGTCATTTCCTAAAGTAGTAAAATATGAAATAGTATTTGTATGTAAATAGATCGTCATAGAAACAAAAACTTAATTACCAAATGTGCCAAAACTAATCGACCCGGGCTTAACCCTAAAAACAAACGGACCAAAAAACGTGCACATGTTAGGGTGAAAGCCCCCGCGTAACAAGTGTAACAAACTTAAACATACCTTGTTTGTGCCATTTGCGACTCTATCACGATAGACTTAAGGCGATAAGGCACGATTAGTTAATTCGTTTGTTTGCTCACATGTCGTGCTGAGGTCGTATGAGATTTCTATGGTTTTTTTGTACGGTGGAATTAAACTTAACCCTTGTGCAGTGGTGTCACTTTTTTGTAGCATATGGATACTGGTATCAAGTGCAGTAATTTATTTTTTCATTAGCGTATAGTAATTGAGTATAATGTATGGCAGGTTATAAAATAGTAAATACACTGGGAATACAATAGTAAATTATACAAAAATATAGTAAAACAATTTCAACTATCGTCATAGAATACGTAAATCAAGTCGGCATATTTTCGAAATACTAATATTTTTTTAAATAAAAGTATCACAGATCAATTTTCATAAATCTCTTTATTAATAACACAAATAAAATATTCTAAATGAAATGGAACGCAATTAGCATTGTGTTTTTTAATCTACAACACATGCTACACGCATCTATTCAAACAAAGAATACACAACAATGATCGAAGGGCAATAAAAGCGATCCGTTTGTCGCCACATGTCAAGTGACGTCACGGCCCTGTTGGGCACCAGATGCGGCGACCAGATGTGGTACTCGCATAATGGCTGTAATAATGTTTGGACTGTGACGACTGTTTGACATCTGTATCTTTATTGATCGTGCTCAAAGGGTGGACTCCCGTTTGCTCTCATTTGCATCCGACTGTAATCTGCATGTGTAAAAACTAAGCCCTTATGATGAAAATGAAATTATTAAGTTGCTTTTCGCTATACTGTAATTAAGCTATCCTAGTGTTGGCCACAAGCCTAGATATTAACGACAGGATAGGTAAACCATAAAATATGTTCGAATTAAAATTAAGCTATTTGCTTTTTAAAGTCTTCTTTACGAAATCATAAACTAATATGTACCTTAAAGTATCTATAGGTAATATAGAGGGAGCGCATGTACTTCAAAAACGTAGATAAAAATGGTGGTGCCGGGCCACTTTTTTCAGGCCCTCCTATTGGCTGATATTTGACAGTTTGTCCAACATACATGAATTACCTGGAAAAGAAAAGTAAAAATAAATAGTTTAGGGATATGTATTTAATTTCACTCAAACTCGTTTTAAAAGGATAATAGCTAAATATAATTTCGGTTGCTGCTGTTGTGCTACAAACATTTCGAACAAGAAAATATCCACGTTTTTCAATACGCGAATGTATGATAGCGCCCCCTGTATATTATAAATACTGTAAGACTTAGATTATATACTCGTCACTGTAAGACTAAAGATTACAAATGAAGCACAAGTCATTGAATATAAATAACATTAAATCTGATAACTGATTTCACTGATTCAATCCTCATCACTCAAAATATAATTTGTCAGATCAATCATTGTTGCGATTAAAACTTTAATGCCCTTATCTGACAAAATGCAATTATCATTCATTACCAATTCACTTAACAGGGTCGAAAGAGCCCGCATACGGGAGATTTCTGTTTACGCATGCCATACAGCTCGCATAGTCGTTTCTGCTGCGGGAAGTTTTCTGTTTCCATGATGTCAGCTCCCGTACCCTTCATTTTGTTTACCGACCGAGTTATCGACTTATTTAAATGAGCCTTAAGTCATAAGATGTAAAAATAAGATGTTACATGGATAAGACTCAACACAATTCATAAGCGTGACTGTTGAGTCTTAGAAATAAGCTCAATTATTACCAGTAAAAGGCCGCGTACAAATTTTTTTTCCATGTTTGAAATATGACTGTTTTTATTTGTGCCCGATATGACGTGAGTTTATGTATATATGTAAAATATGATAGTCGGTGAAATTGCATCTCCTGAAAATGATATTGCAAAATCTCGCTGAAGAGTAGAATATAATGTTATCATGAAATAATGTAGATTACTTTAGTTAATAATTTATAATACTTTTTTGATCCATCTTTCTTTAGTAAGTCATCAATCATAGCTAAATCAAATACAAATAAAACATGCAGTGTTTTCTCTTAAAATATTAAGAAGTCATCTTAACCACACAATTATAAAAAATGTTGATAAAAATGACGTTGCAGTTAAAACAATCTTTTATTGCATTAATTCGGCAAACAAGTAAAGGTGATTATAGCCGCCAACAACAATTCGAACACTGATCGAAGATTGGAATATAGGCATATTGAGAGGCATATCGAAATAAAGGCTATCCTTAATTCTGACTTTTTCCACTGTTTCACCTTGGATCTATAGCAGTCTCACTGACCGACGGATACATAAAGCAAAGCCGTCGGTTACCTATGAAACAGTGATCAGTTTCGTAGCATAATGGTTGAGCAGGCTCACACCCACAGAAGTTTAATCTTAGAGTACCTTAACTTACAGTGTGACTGTACCACCTTGACAGCATCCGTGGAGCAGTTGGTTAGACGCGGACTGTGAAACGATAGATCGTGGGTTCGATCCCCGCACCCACACAAATGTTTGTGAGGCTCACAAATATTTTCTGATTATTAAAATTCTAATACCCAAAATTCAAGACTTAATTGATCCTAAAATGGAGTCAGGACTTTGTATGTGACTGTTGGGTGGATATATTTTCTTATTACTCATACAGTGTAATTCTATAAGTTTTAAAGCTTCTGTATAAAAGACATCCATGACAATTGAAATTACAATGGACATATGCAATATGGACTATTGGAATACTTGTAAAGATAAAAGGTATCGTTATCTTTTGCTTTTGCGTAATAATCCAACAAAAGAATAGTGACGTCATATTGATAGCAGATAAGGGGTATTTTTTCCCAACAATCAATAATCTTATTTTGAAAGATAGGTGGAGGAAAATCGTGTATTTCCCCAAACGTCATTTATTCGGGAAAATTGTACATACGACGATAATGAATACGGAAAATAAACAATTCGAAATCTTTAATAAACTAGGTGTATTATGTTTGCCGCCTTCACTGTAATATACCGGGTATATGAAGACTGCAACCGAAAACGAAACCAGGTGGTTTTAGTGACTTCATGTCCCCTCCACACGATGGACCACCATGGTCCACTATGATGGCCCATCGTGTAGAGAGCGCAGTGGCGTATAATGGCTAATAGCGTGTGTAAAGGCGTATTCAAGGGATGATCACTACTGAATGTCGCCATCGTGTTGCGTTTCCATCATTCACATGGCCGTTGATAGCCAATTCGCTGGTTCAGCTCTCGCCCATCGTATAGAGGGGCTATCAGACACAGTGCAACTAATGCAAGTAATGTTTTTAATATCATCGTGTTGAGATGATAAATCGATTAGATGTACCCTTTATGAGGGAATTATAAAGCTGATCTTTATGACGAGACGCTTAGGTCAAGGCGTTAACGATAATAGAAAGAGAATAGATTGAAAGCGCTTATAACTTGGCTAAGGGGGCAGGACATAATCTTGATCAAATACAGCATCTATGTGTACACATAAAAATTAACTGTCTTGTTGGAATCCATGACCTTTCCCATCTGAATGAACGTAACCGCTCCGAAGACAGCGCACACCATACTGTTTACAAGTAGTTTTATTTGACAAAGATTATGCTACAGATGGTCATGTCTTTTTCATGTTTGTTTAAAACAAATGAATGACGTTATTACATATTTTTTGCGAGCATTTACATGACTATAACATTTAGCAAGTTTGTATAAAGAAACATGCTTTAACAAGAATGTTGTTTATGAAAATAAATGTTGTAAATAATGCTCTGTCATCAAATACCTACATCGTTTGTACGTTTCAGCCATAGGCAGTCACTGCTGAACATAGGCCTCCCACCAAACATACATATAATCCTACTTCTTCTCTATGTTTGACGATAGACCGAAAGACGGATTTGGTCATAGTCCATCACACTGGTATATAGCCGTATATGATCTTTACTCTAAAGTTTAAACTGTAATATCAGAGCTATCCTAGAAATTTAGTGAAAATATATCAGTCTCATAAGTGCACTACTGTAAATATCGCCATAGCGGCCTCAAACATCGCCATAGCGGCCTGAATCCAGTGACTTCCAACAACGTAACTTCAGTGCACATACCTTATAATAGAACGGATTTTAATAATCGCAAGTCACAAGAAATGTCGTCTTTTCAATTAGTGTCGTGCCGTGAAACAAAGCGTTTGCGACGATCACTGCCTAAACGTTGGGAATTCCGCTGGCGTAATTCTTTAGGCTTGCGTATACAAAAACTGGCAGTTCCGTGTAGGTACATATCTTCCATTTAGTACTTCAAATATATTAGGCAATTTGATTTTTTAAATGGTAAACGGTCATGGCGGATAATGACAACGATACCCAAATTTGACCACAAGGTTCGGTTATTATAGTTTTTTTAAGCTTGAACAATTGTTTTAACATAAAATGTATGTTTATGTGACCATCAATATATAGAAAATGCACCCATCAGTCACTCTTATTTAATCTTTTTTTTTTAAATGGCTATATCGCTGAAGCGACAAATCCCCCAATGTCAAGTAGTGGAAACCGTTGGAAAACACAGATTATGTAAAATGGTTTAAATAGTCATACATAAGTACTTAAATCAATCAATTTCATTCACAATTATTGATAGGATAGTGTGAGGGATTTGTGTGTCAAGAGGAAAATATATTTTCGCTTACTGTTTTCGCAGATGCATAAAATCAACACGATTGAGGTCGGCAATATCTAAACATCAATAACAATGGGTCAAATTCCAGCGATTCAATAACATTGGCTATTGAAGCAATTGATTTTATTCTATTTCAATGCAGTTTTCATAAATCTTACAACTCTATGAATTAAAAAATTTCGGATTCGATTCGGATGTTTAAGTACGTACTGGAACGGGCAAGCACATTCTCATTTGCAACATGCGTAATTAATTAAACAATTTGATAAAATATTACCTAATTTGCTTTTTTCCAAATTAATTCGCTTAGGGAATAATGAAACACTGAAACGAAATTTTTCTTGAAATTTTTTGCGTTTTTAAAAGACGAAGGACGTAAATCATCCAGCCCTATTTTCTTTTTACGCGTTCACGTGATGCTGTACTTACTTGTTCCGTTAAGTTGTTATCGCTGCAATTTTTACGACTGGCAATATTTTGAAACAGTGCAATACACGTGCGTGCGAGCACGTGTGTCGACCGTACCGGATGCTGGGTAGTTTGTTTGTGTTGCCATAGCTTAGATAAGCTGACTCCTGAACTATCGCTTAACAGAAGCTATAAGCGGAACTGGCACCGAACAGTACTATTATCTAATTAATGCGATAACAATCGCAATTATTTTATCGAAAACAACCATATAAAGCTGTGAGACCGTAGCTGAAACTTATGTCATAAACTATCGTAGTTACTAGGTAAGACCTCCAGGTTTATTTTTGGGCTATTTATATTTCAGACTATGAAAACAAAGTCATTAATGCTAGGATCAGAGTAACGGTATTGCATAAATTGGAAGTCGTTGAAAGTTTATGGTTTTTCTTTGAAAGTCTCTTAGCCCGGCTGCGTATCGGACCATGTGTCCTGAAACTGTATTTTTTTAACTTTAGTACTTCTGGCAGTGCAAGTCTGTTTAACAGATGTCATAAACAATTGGAAAAAGACCAGCGTAAAACAATTGGCGGTGTTACTACGGCATAAGGGCGGCAGATGTGGGTCGATTCGAACAACTCCGATAATAGTAGTACAATTTTGACGGATGTCTGCATAATCAGTGGGAAATTATACTAAACATCATAATTTCGGACTTAGTTTTATTGCTTTCAATATATTTATTATTGCGTTTTCGTGTTTGTGGTTTTAATGGCAAAATTTGTTTTTCCGCTGACAAGATAACTTAGGCCGTTTACTTTGATTTCCTTAGGGTGGATAAAATAATATTTTTGCGTGCCCATTAATATTAAATGGATGGCGCGGGGAAGCCTAAGATTCGTCGAAAAACACAAAGGGAGGAAGCGATCGGGTGGCCACTCACAAAAACAAAAGATCGCCCACGCTTCCCTCGCGTTGCGGATACAAAAAAAAATGTTACCATATAAAAAATTACGACTTTTTTCAAGGGAAGACTTAGAAATAAGCACTTATCTGTATTATGAAATCTTATGACGGTCTATACAGCGCAGTGCATACGATTTACATTCTAATTGAACACTTTTTAAAGCGACTAAACGTTTCGATTTGATTTGCTAATGTAAATTTAAAAGTAGGCGTGTAACTATCTTGACTTTATCGTTTTTTTAGATCAGGTGAAATGGTAGTACGAGGCCTAAAGTGATAAAAATGTTAAATAGCGTTTCATAATAGAATGCCTTTTGAAAAATACGTTTAGAATTTGTACCTTGAAATATTTTATGAAAAAATATGTGTCAATAAACAATTCGTGTAATGCAATATATTTATGTATTTCGCCATTGCCAATTTCGTAGGAAACCACTGGTTTTACTGCTGCTGCGATTCGATTTGATACTATATTCGGAATTCCGAACATAATATGGTTCATGTTAGTTTTTATATTATACAAAAATATATAACTCTTTTTTAAACATTTCTTGTTTAATTGAATTAAGCAAGATTGTGTGACTAAAAGAGCATCAGAATACTCAAAAATGATAATCAAAGACCTAATTATGCTACTAAATACACCATAATCAAACCTTTAGATAAGTAAAGGTGATAATTTGAGAGTTGTTTGTCGTCAGTTCCCATCTTCAGATAAGATATGGCGATCTTACGATTTGTCTTCAGCATGAATGCAGGTGTAGCGGTGTCTTAAAGTGATCGTAGACGGCCAGATAACGCCGGGTTTTCCCAACCGCGCTGTTTTCTTATCTTATCAAATATCAGTGACGTAGTATATGTTACTTAATCCACTTATGGGATATGATATGGCGCGTCGTAGTGCTCAACCCGAAGGTCGTTCAAATTTCGATGTTTTTTGCTTTCTATTTGGATTTCTATAATTAAATAGTTTTTGTATTTTCTTTATTGTGAGCCTTTTGAATCTACTATCGCTTTGCAATGTGATGCGCTAGGAAGGACCAGATACCCAGTGTTTTATGAACTGGTTAAAAATAATTTTGTAGAATGATAATTGCAATAAATATTTCAATTACTTTAATCTTTGACCAATTTGCACACAAATCGATGGGCTGAAGATTAATATACCTAACTAATGTTTTATTCTAGTCCGCCTAATGGCCCTATACATCGCATAAAATATTTGAATGGTATTCTCTGATTGCCAACCCGCACTAGGCCAGCGTGGTGAACTATATGGCCTAACCACTCTCAATCGTATTCTCGATTGTAGAGGAGGCCCGTGCCCTGCAGTGGGACGTATATGGGCTGATACAGATTCTCTGATTGGTTGCTCGTCAGTATCCATTAATTGCATGATGCATCCACCAGGCGGCGCCAAGATCGTCGCACGCGCCTCTCGCTCGTTCCTTTGCACAGATATTAAAGGCAATAAAAATGATTGTTTCTTGGTATTGTAAATCCAATAAACAATTAATGTGTCTTTATAAATTTAAACGTAAAGTGCGTGAAGAGTTAATTAACTTAAACAATTTAAAAATATAATATAACGTGTAAATTAACTGTTTGTTTTTGAATAAAAATAATAAAACTAAACATATTCAATCATGATACAACACGGTAGTGGAACATTGTATAGTCTTAATGCCATTTGTATGTTGTTTCCGGTAAAATATTTTCAGAAGCATTAACATGTCTAGGTAATAACCGCCACAACCCACTCATTTAAGTTGTTTATATGGATTGTTCATCGCTACTGAATGCTGATTATTATTGCAAATAATTAAGCAAACCAAACATAAAAAAGATTAACTCATAAAACTTTTCGAATATTTTCCTTTTTTAAAAGAATGTATAATTAATGAAGTAAGTCATAACACTTGCCCTAAACTGTCACTCGATTAACGTGATTTGTCAGTGGTGTGAGCCCGTGAACATAACCTTGCAAGGATGTCCGATCGCATTTATTTATTTCACACGCATCGCAAATTCCGTTCTGCTAACTAGAAATAATGACGCAAGTGCAAACACACGTTTATTTGTATTTACGTTATCTAAATATGGAATCATAAACAAATATTAAATGAGGAAGTTGAGAAAATAATCAGGTTTTCATTGGTAGACCGAGATCTTTTTTAATTTTAGAATGGGTTCATTGTCAGGTTCATTTCAGGAAGAAATCTTTTTATTCTGGTTCCATTTGCCAAAATAACTATCTAACAGAAACCTGTAATAAACATTTCTAGTAAATATATAGTTTAAATAATGTGTTGAAATTAAAACGGCCCATTAATAATTTTAGATCTTACAAGAATGAAAATAAAACGAAAATATTAAAACGTTGGTCGTAAATTGAGTTTTACAATTCTTTGATATTACAAGCGTGGAGAAATTTATATTTTGAGAGCCATAAAAAGTGTTTCTTTAGTTAATTTTCGCATGTTTTTAATAATGTGTTACTAACAATACTAAACACAGCTGACTTCTAACATTTTTTTTTTTTTTGTGAACTTAACATGATTTGAGAGAGTTTATTAAATTTCATTTTCCATGTCAGTCATCGGCGTTCTACATATACTAGTAATCCATAATTGCAAAATAATGTAATGTTAATACATGCCGATGATACATTTTTTCTTTTTCCTATTGGGGCTGACTGGGAATACAATTTACGAGATCATTTATCACAATCAACACAACTGTTGAGAACCTAATAAATAAAACAAAACGCTTCGTTTTCTGCATACTCAAATATATATAATATGTTATTCCCCGCCCAAATGATTCAACATTTACTCTCAATTTGCGATGAACTTTATATAGCGATCTATATTTCGTAAAGGGCGAGAATTTAGACTGGTTTACATGTTAATAAGACAATTATGGAAACTAGTTTCAGTCCTGCCCTCGTTTGTAAAGTAGTACAAAATAACTTACGTCTCACTGTTTCTAATTTACTAATTTTTGTAGTCAAAAGCCCATAAAGATAAATTTACTTTTACGCATCTGTTTTTTAATACAAATGTTCGTATTTATAAGAAAACAAAATATATTTTACTTTTAATGTACAAAATAAATAAATTAATAAGTCATCTCAAAGCTGGTTCAATAAAATAATTCTGGCAGCGTCGTTTGTAATTTGTCGCTAATCATTTGTGATACGTAATCGATTGCTCAATAGAAAAAACCGCGGGCGCGTACTGTTTTTGTTTATACGCGATGTTTACACGTGCGACAGTAGCAGTAGCACTCGTCAGTCGTCACAGCATTCCTCACGCTTCAAACGCATTTGCATTAATTTGTTAACAGCCGACTGAATCCAAGATTACTTTTAAGATAAATTGCCGCACAATTTGATGGCGCTTAGCTCTAACTCGTTTCCATGCGACGAATCCGGGATTGGCGCCGTCTACGGCTATTATGCAATAGTTTTTCTAATATAAAAGTTAATCGATCGTTTACTTAAACGATTGGAATATCTCGAATATTAATAGAGTTGCGAGATGCAGGCGTAAAATGCCGTCGAGTTAGTCAATCTTAACTAAGTATGAATGTTTACTGAACGAAATTGCTATTAAAATAAAACTTGGCATCTTCTCGAAATTTTCATTTAATCGTAAAAGCAATTGTCGAACAAATACAAGATGGATAGGGTGCGCCATCTGGCCGTTCAATTTGAAGTTGGTCGCATGCAAAATCAACTTTTTATACGTGATTTATTTTATCGACTGGAAGGCGCCAGCGCGAGGTCACTCGTGCGGTAGTCGCCGTCGCACTTCAGATGAAGACCTGGTATTATTGAATACAAAAAATATTTTAAAAATTCCATACCGATTAGTTCATTGGCTATCATTTAATAATTTTAAATATTTGGTATTTCCAAAAACAACACCACACCGATTTGAGTAATTGCTTTAATGTTGACGTTACGGATGGCTGAGTAAAATAAACAAATTGCTAGTGAGCAATTAAGAAAGCTATAAAAAAAAAATAAGATCATAATTCAAAGGATTTTAACCCATGTGCCTTTGTCACGAAACACTCATTCGATATTTAAACTTCTTCAACAAATTTAACCGTTGCTTATATCCGGGATTCTTGGCCGAATGTCCACATACATGCCAATAGAAACTGCAGAAAAAACATAATAAGATGCGATTGAAAGCAAAACAAGTAGTAGATTAATGGTTTGTATTGAAAATCATTACATTGCAGCTTTATCATACCATTAACCTGCGGATCTGCATTAAATAGGTGAGTACAGTCAGCGGCAAAACATCTAATAACATTTATAGCTTTGCAATTTATGACTTCGGTATTAAGTCAATACTCTATGTTATATATTACTAATGAATAAAAGATATTAATAAAATAAACATATAAAAGTATATCATGTTGTTAATGATTACATTTTAATGGCTGAATATTCTTTTAAATAAATATTTAACAATCAAATATTTTTAAATATTTATAATAGTAAGTATAACAAACAAGCTTAATGTTTTTGTATTGGTTTATTATAATTTAAAATGCACAATTTTGTGTCGACATATGTTCGTGTTAATGTAAATTCCACCTCATCTTTATGAACGTTACTGAAAATATTTTTACAAAAATATATTTTGCATACGTAGATAACCTTTAAATTTCGGTTGAAAACGGTTCTGTAGAATGTAGTTTTTTTTTCATTAAAAAAACTGTGAACCAGCCTCGTTTTGTAACAACAAAATAAATTTACAGGTTAAATTTATGGCAAAAAAAATATGTAAATTCTTATAATATTTATTTTAGTCACAGAAACATTAAGCTTGTTTGTTATACTTACTATTATAAATATTTAAAAATATTTGATTGTTAAATATTTATTTAAAAGAATATTCAGGCCATTAAAATGTAATCATTAACAACATGATATACTTTTATATGTTTATTTTATTAATATCTTTTATTCATTAGTAATATATAACATAGAGTATTGACTTAATACCGAAGTCATAAATTGCAAAGCTATAAATGTTATTAGATGTTTTGCCGCTGACTGTACTCACCTATTTAATGCAGATCCGCAGGTTAATGGTATGATAAAGCTGCAATGTAATGATTTTCAATACAAACCATTAATCTACTACTTGTTTTGCTTTCAATCGCATCTTATTATGTTTTTTCTGCAGTTTCTATTGGCATGTATGTGGACATTCGGGGCCAAGAATCCCGGATATAAGCAACGGTTAAATTTGTTGAAGAAGTTTAAATATCGAATGAGTGTTTCGTGACAAAGGCACATGGGTTAAAATCCTTTGAATTATGATCTTATTTTTTTTTTATAGCTTTCTTAATTGCTAGTGAGCAATTAAGAAAGCTATAAAAAAAAAATAAGATCATAATTCAAAGGATTTTAACCCATGTGCCTTTGTCACGAAACACTCATTCGATATTTAAACTTCTTCAACAAATTTAACCGTTGCTTATATCCGGGATTCTTGGCCGAATGTCCACATACATGCCAATAGAAACTGCAGAAAAAACATAATAAGATGCGATTGAAAGCAAAACAAGTAGTAGATTAATGGTTTGTATTGAAAATCATTACATTGCAGCTTTATCATACCATTAACCTGCGGATCTGCATTAAATAGGTGAGTACAGTCAGCGGCAAAACATCTAATAACATTTATAGCTTTGCAATTTATGACTTCGGTATTAAGTCAATACTCTATGTTATATATTACTAATGAATAAAAGATATTAATAAAATAAACATATAAAAGTATATCATGTTGTTAATGATTACATTTTAATGGCTGAATATTCTTTTAAATAAATATTTAACAATCAAATATTTTTAAATATTTATAATAGTAAGTATAACAAACAAGCTTAATGTTTCTGTGACTAAAATAAATATTATAAGAATTTACATATTTTTTTGCCATAAATTTAACCTGTAAATTTATTTTGTTGTTACAAAACGAGGCTGGTTCACAGTTTTTTTAATGAAAAAAAAAACTACATTCTACAGAACCGTTTTCAACCGAAATTTAAAGGTTATCTACGTATGCAAAATATATTTTTGTAAAAATATTTTCAGTAACGTTCATAAAGATGAGGTGGAATTTACATTAACACGAACATATGTCGACACAAAATTGTGCATTTTAAATTATAATAAACCAATACAAAAACTTGTTTTCCGTTTTGACAAATGACCATCGCGCTTTTTGTTGACGGCGACTGTACCACGTTGACTTCGCAACACGCATAATGCTGAATTTTTAGTCAAAAATCTATGCGTACGTCTAGGTTTTATTTAAATCCAGGCCAACCGCGTTGTGAAACAAATGACTGCTGACAAAATGTCACGGCGATGCAATTTTTCTAACATCACCAGGTGGTTATATCCATAAAACATGGTATCCAAGATGTGCGCCGTAAAAAAATCTAGCTGGAGACAAGTCTGTTCTTATTTTAAAATTTAAATCTACTTTATTTATTTTTTGACGTCCAATATTCTAAATGGCCAGTATTTAAACATTCATTTGTCATATTTTGATTTTTCAAATTTTTTTTGTCTAATAACTTAGTTGCGCACTTCATGCAATATCAATTTTTTCCGTGTCATGACATTATGTATTATCCTCACTCCTCATACTTACGAATGCTGAAGGTTTAACTAGTCTGGGTAAAAGTTGAGTTATTTGTAATATTATATTCCTTGTTCAATATTATTTGTTATTTTCAATTAGTTCACATTTTTCTATTAAGCATTTTATAACACTTCGGATGAAATATAGTATTCTAAACCAATCAATAGCTAATGTAGTAGTTTCATATATTTTTAATGAAATTTGTAATTATATCCTTTGTTTTAATGTATAATCTAATAATTTAAGCTTTTGCATAACACAAAGGAAAGAGTCATAAGCACACAGTTCTCTTGTCAAATTAGCCATGATTTATCTATAACAGCATATTTCTTTCATATTTAATCAAAATAGGCCTAATAACATATCACTCGCCAAATTAGACTAAGCGACCTATTTACAACGGACTGCTAAGCACGTGGTCACCAGGTGTGGTAGACAATGTTGAGTCTATACCATTATGAAACAATGGATTATTTTGACTCCCCCATATTGAATCGTCGTGTTTGCACAGTTGGCGACAATCGCCCCTCTGTGCCGCGGATAGCGTGATTGCCATTTGACAAATTGTCCGTGAACATTACTATTGACAAGCCGCTACTTAACAAATAATGAAAAGAATAAAATATAACAAAACTGTTAAACATTTACAGTGTTATATTTTTTTACTATAACAGTAAGATTGGACTGATTTCTTCAATATGTATTTTAACCGATGAGGTCAAAAAATTAAGGAGGTTCTAAATTAGACTTTTTTATGTAGTACCGTCGTAGTACTAAATTAATTATTTCGGCTTTTCGGCCAACATTCACTGAGAAAATGTAAATACAGGAATCCCCAGAATATAGAACAAAAGTTTCGATCATAGATATAACTTTCCAGTAAAAACATACTTTCGTAGAAGTCGCGGCTATTTCAACAGATGTACGCGCCTACATAGAAATTCTGTTGAAACAACCCCTTTGAATATCTAATACTGTCGTTTGATGTGAACGAACACTGCCTGTCCACATTTAATGCCTTAGATTTCTCGGAAACCTCATAGCCTTGTCGCTACCAACTCCGTTTAATTACGGTAATATTATCGACTGATTAGCTTTAAAAGAGTATATTTGAAGCATTTATTTCCAAATAATGTGTAATTTGCAAGTATGCAAGTCAAGTTTCGTGCGATTAAAAGATCTGAGGTACCTATTTCTCCAACTTATTGGGATATTGAGAGCACAATCCATTTTTCTTTCAAGTAATTTGTCAATTTCATGACCTAATTTTACACTAGTGATAAGCAAGACCACCTTAAATTGTTAGGTGCAAGCATTAATAAAACATATTTGTCTATGACCAAACTTTACATCTAAACATTCAAAGCTACTGTAAAGCCGACAACCATAAACAATCCGGATTTACATGCACGCAATGACAGTTAACGATTGTAGACCCTTGCCCCCTGATTTTTTTTACAAGAACGCAAATGTCCACGGCAATGAACGTGAAGCCATCAGTTATGCAATCGAGTAACGTATTCTAATTACCTATTTATACGTAAAGAAGCGGCATTCAGTATCGGTTTATAGGCGTCTACGTGGCGCCCACACGTCGCCGGCCAGGCGCGCGCCTTGTGAACGTGACTAATGCAAGCACGCCAGTACATCTCCTAAATCGATTACATCTCGATTGTATTTTGACTTGCAATCGATTAGTAATTAATCGAATAGCCCTTATAAAGTTCATAACATTTACAGGGATTATAAAGGGGATGTTAAGTGTAATTTTAAATTGCGTTTATTTACTGTTTTTCCGCAAATAAATGCGTGCCTGTTATTTTAGCAATTGCTATCTGTAATAGATAGTAACAGATTGATTCCCTATCGATCTTAGAATATGCGATTGATTCTAGAAAGTTGACTTGTTCGAACTGCGCTTATCTTTGACTTCAATCGCGACATATGTTACCAATGGAGAATATACAAAATCCGATTGTGGTCAATCTATATATAAGATAATTTTCAGAAACGGTTATAGTTCATCATTATTTTGCAATAGTTAGCAAACAATATACATATAAAAGCAATCCGCAAAAACCATTCTCTGAATTCACTTATGTCAAATCATTAGTTGTCAACAAATGACGTCACATGTCCTGCCGTTTGCATTATTCGCGTTGCATTTATTTCTCCAGTGTGCATTAGATTAAAACCCTGCGGAATGTAAACATTCCCGTTTCGATCCATAACGTTTTAATAGAAAACGCAAAGGTTAGCGATACTGTGCCGGCCGTGGCGCCAGCTAATGCCTGTAAGGTGAAAGTGGCCGTCACGACTTCCCATACATTAGCCGCCGACCGTGTGACTCCACAAGCGACATTATTAGACATTTTAACTGACCAAAGTCGTTACCTATCATCATAATCTCATTTCGCACGGTATGTCACGTGAAAACTAGTAAATTATTACTAAACTTTCTTTGAAAGGTCTTAAAGAGGTAATTATTACACGGTTACACGAGAATAAAGCCTACAGACTGTTTTTGCCTTTCTGTTGTATGAACGCATGTTTGACATCTGAGATCATGACTACATTAGAAAATTTAGGCTACCTAGCTCAATTTGTGAATGTTACTGGACTAAATATCTAAGTTTATGTTTTTGAGACTGCTGCCCTTAAAAGTGTTACCTTAGTGTAAGGATCAAATCTATGCTTGGCTTGTCACCCTGATTGTGAGTCGTCTTTTCATCGCAATGAAATTAGTTTGAAAAAAATATTTAGAACTGAAAAAAATAATGGATTTATATAGTAAATGTATTGCATTTGGTTTAAAATGAATTGGATGATCTGCGACTTCAAAAATGATGTAACGCATAGGGCATAGAAGTTCATTTAAGTTTTACAGATTTTAAAGATCAATTATTTTTGTATTATTTATTTACTTTGCCAAAGCGGAAACCCCGTCTATTTTTATAACTCTCTTCAGCAAGACAGAAAGGACATTCTAGACCAATGAAACGCAATTAAAACACTTTTAACACATTTCAATATAAATTTCAAACTTTAACGGCCTTTTGGAGTTCCGATCGATATCAGGCGTTAATCTCGCGCCGGGATCGAAGCCCATTCAACCTCAGAGCCAAGGAGCGGCACCTTTGAGTTAACTTTGTTTTAACAATAAAGAGGTATAGCGATAAATTATTGCTGTGAAGACATTTTATCTTTATAATTGTGTTTTTACTGTTTATTTAGACGTTTATGCAGTCAGCTTGGTGTACTATACGGCCTAAGTCCTAACTCTAAATCTAAATCGTGCCCTACTTACAGTACTGTACTATTGCAGAGACGAATTTGTGCTGATACAGATACAGTTAATGCATATTTTCCGTATAGTATCTTTCCGTTTAAGCCCTAAACTCCATATTTGGAGAAGATAAAAACCTAAATAGAAATAGTGTTTAGAAAAGGACTTGCTGGATATTGCAGGTGATACGATGAATTTAGAATAAAGCTTTACACAGCAGAATAGCAGCATTAATTTCTCACTCTCACATTGCACCATTAGAAACTTATGAGGGTTGCCAACCATATTTGAAATACTATTACGACAAATGTATATATTTAGCAATCCTTTCTAAATTAACGAGAACTTTCACAATAAGAATGTGTTTATGTTCTACAATTTCTAAAGATAAACATTTTATCACAGACAACCCTAGCACCAAAGCCTTGTACGTAGGCGGAGCGGTGGTACCGTATAAAAAACACCTGTAGACACGCTCAAATCTCAACATCCCCCACCAATAAACATATTCGTGGCACTATCGTATAGTTCGTATTCCATTGGCTTAAAGTTTAAAATGAAATTCCGCGCGCTCGTTTCGGAGCGGTAATGGTGAGGTATCATAGTAACGCCTTCGCGGCGCCGCTGCCCATAAACTAATTCCGGTAGCTCGACCATTAAAACCACGGTTATCTGTAAACGTGCTCGTAAGTTAACAAATTATGGAATTTGAAGTATCAATGGGCTATATAATTGACACTTAATTAATATCTTCTCTGGTTTAGTGCGGCGTGAGCTGTGAAATGTTGAAACCTGGGATCGAATTTAAAGTTGAATAATCAACTTAAATTAACTTTCGGTTTCAAACAATTTTGATTTCAATAAATATTTGCTTGCGACTAGACGATTCTCGAAATATTGACGTGGAAAGGAGCAGGTAAAATTGTGATTTATACAGGCCATAAAAATATTTTTATTAATCTATTTAAAAGTGTGGGATAACGGTAGAATGCAAAGAGAGAAAATATGTTTTTTTGTTTATTTTATTTCAAGCAATTAATATTTAACTACTATTTTATAGTAAAATACTAATAAAATGATTTTATCTATTAGTTCTATCAATATTATTGTCAAAAAGGTGTTTGTATCTATGTATGTGTTGCAGATTTATTATCTCCATATGTATGAAATTTCCATTTATTTGAAAATGAAAATTGTGGAGACTAAAATAGTCATTTTTCGTATGAGTCACTTGACACTGGCCGTATTGGGGCTAACGTAAAAGCCATAAAAATTAAGAGCTGAACTATTTTATAAAAAAGATTTTAACATACTTACTCTCACCTCTAACTTAATTTACGTGTACTTTTCTGGCTTTTGAATTTATACTCTCTTTTTAAGATTACAACTACTTACGCCTTTTTGGAGTTTAGCAGTGTATTCAAATATGTATGAAACTAACATTTTCACATGAGGCTGTATTTAATTTCGTTGTGTCAATAAAAAAAAAGGACGTGAATTCATTTATTGGACATCCTATTACACGAAAAAAATCATTATTATTTTTAAACCGAGATCCGCACATGTTTTAATAACATTAAATTGGTACCAAATCTTAATACAATTAAAAAACAATTTTCTTAACATTTACAAGAAATAAATAATGTTTATTATACCGGACCCGTTGCAACCGAATGGGTGTCACGCGCCAAACAAAATGGAACACAATACTCAAGTTATAAAACTTGGGAAAACCCACCACCGAATATAAATCGTTTTTAAAGAAATATAATGTGAATATTTTAGTTTAGGAATGCGGATTGGATGTGTGCATGTGTGTTTTTGTATGTCCGTGTGTGTGAAATAATATGATTAAATAACAATCAGAGCCGCGCCTGACCATATGGGGAACCAGTTTGTGTTCTGTTTATACGAGCATAGCACGCCAGTGTACGCCACACAAGACAACACACTGTATTTACGTTGAGATATATCTTCGCTTACAACTGCGGGGTGTTAAAGAATTAATATGTTACTCAAATAAACCAACAATTATTATTATCAGGCCTTATTTCACATTTACGGAGGTTTGGCGCTACTTGTTCTTATATTTATTCACTATCAATCGCATCATTGTGTTCAATAGCCACAATTACCTATGATTTAACTACTGAGCTAGAAAACTCGATGGAACCTTTCGCTATATTTTTTTCGTATATATCAATAGATGGCGGTAACCGCAATTAAATTAACAAAAAATACATCTATATCTACATAAATATGTATCCTAAATAATAATATGTAAAGATCCCTCTTAATCGAATTCTTGTTTCCGAAAAGTCACATTTAACAGTGCGAAATTATTGGATTATAAAGAACAGTAAAAGTAAGTAAATCTTGAGACTGGAATCTCATGTGAGACGGACAGCGATGACGTCACGAGCGCGGGCGCCGGCGCCAACGGCTCACCGACTCATACCTCCACAATTTATTAGAAAAAAAAAACAACACTAGTTTTATATTTATGATTTTTTAATATTAATTAAGTGCAAATCTTCGATTAGGTATTCCCATTGTTGGAAAATAACAATGTTTTTCATATAAATTCCTTGCATGTAAATAAGTCAGATGATACTGTTGTTTCTAAGCGGTCGGAATGTTTTTCGCCACATCCGTGTTGGTTTTGTTGTTAACTATTTGGCGAGTCACAAGGAAGTACATATTAGTACATGGTGGTTTTAAACTATTAAATATCTACGCGTTTTAGAACATGTACGTAACCGTCTAAAACATTAAAGGATATTATTAAAACATTGTACTATGGAACAAAAACAGACTATTACTTTCTAAATTCCAACATAATATAAAATTATTGGATAGGCACAGATATAACCTGTCTATAAAATAAATAAAATAATTTAAACACTTCGTTGTAGTCAGAAGATATCCTTACTGATATCTATAAAATAAATTACAAGTATCAATTTCTTTTCCGCGTATAATTTTATGAAAGCTTTTGCGAGCGTGTATGGGCGTCTTAAAAGGCCGATATGCGGCATTAGTAATGGGAATTATTGCTATATCAAATTAACATCACCACCTTGTTATTTTTGCTATTTCTGCTATTGCTAATTGACCCTCACAGAATTTGTAAACAAAAAAAAAACCTTATCTTATAACAATTTTTCATATCTAAAATTGATTATTCAGTTTCCTCTTTAAATGGGTTCGTAAAAAACCCTCCTTCATAGATTACACGATATCTTATAAAAATATAGCCAATCGGTTTTTTGAATCAAAATCGCAAATCACATTTAGCTTATTTATACAACTTGTGAAATGCTATTATTGGCTTCACTTGCTATTATGATTGCTATTTGTTCCAATTGCTATTTATTCCAACATTATCCGGTATATACCGTGGTATCTATGTATATCGAGGCGGGTCGTCCGTCTCGCCCAGCTTCCGCTCACCATAACTGTTCACATATCTTACATCTGCATATTTTATAAACAGGTGCCACTGGATTCACTTATTAAGCACTAAGCAGTCGCATGCAAAAATAGTAATGATAATTACGCGATTAAGTCCTCGTTTGACAGGGTTTTGTAGCTTCTAGCTCGATGCAGATAATTATTAAACGCATTTTTCATAGCTTCTATCATTTCCAAGATGTGATATGACTGCCTATCGCGGCTCTGGATACGAATTTCAGTCACGTGAAAAATTTTCACGAATAGCGTATAAAAGCGTTAGTCTAATAATCAACTTTCTATGTTACAGATCGAATGCTGGATCGTGACGCGGGCTTCGTGTCTGGCGGGGACGACGACGACTCGTGTTCCGGCCCTGCGCACTCCGATGATTCCGGGGTGCGGCTCGTCGAATCAGAGTCTCGGACGAAGCGGGACAGGTCGCCGACACGCCAGCCACCCAAGAAGAGAATACGATTGAACTCGCAAGACGACCTCCCGAGCCCCGAGAGCGACTCGGCGAGTCCCTTCCGCCCGTGGTCCTTCACAGAAGAACCGCAGAGAGAACCCCTATCTTTAGTCAAGAAGAGCACCGATTCCTTGTCATTAAGGCAAAGGAGGAGGCCTCTAGACCCCCCACCACCACCGATACCGCCAATACCACCTCCGCCGGAGCCTCAGGGACCGCCCCGAGTTCCATCCCATCCTGGCGTCGTGGAATACGCGGACAAATCGAAACCCAGGGAGCAGAGAAACTATAAAAACATGACCAGAGAGAGGAGGATTGAGGCAAACGCCAGGGAGAGGACGAGAGTTCACACCATCAGTGCAGCCTTCGACACTCTAAGGCGGGCAGTGCCAGCGTATAGTCACAATCAAAAACTATCGAAGTTATCAGTGTTACGGATAGCGTGCGCGTACATTACAGCTTTGTCAGCGGCAATTGATCCAGACGCCGATTTGACAACAGCGGTGGATAACGTAACGCACACAATACACACGGAAGGGAAGTTGAGGAAAAAGAAGGACGATCCGTGAGCTACATAGGGTGTTGGCTGAGTTTCACTTAGTGACGCCCCTGGTCTATGGGGTATGAAATGGCGTGTTCACGCGGGTCAGTCGGATACTTGTAAAAACAAAGTATGACGTTTACTTATGAATATACCGTCCTGAGTTGAGGAAGTAGGTAGGGGTGGCAAGAAACTTGTTTGAAGGATATTTGAGGGTACCTTACTCACTGTGCCTTTGTTTTACCAGTTATTTGTGTAGGATTGTTGATACTTGCACAAAGTCAATTAATATATCGCCTATATTCTGATTATAGCAAAAAGTAATTACAGATGACGTAAGGTGGCTTCTAAAATCCGTCCTAAATTTTCTTGTAATTTTGATGTGATGGAATTGGTACCCTCCGAACTAATCCTGCCCCTGGGTACAAGACTATTTTTTGTATACCGTTAAGCACCAAAATAGAGTTTATTTTAATCAGTATAAAAATGAAGATAATGCGTAGCGTACGACCTCGTACCGCAAAAATGACAGTGGTGTTATCAAATGTAATCGCCGATGACAAAATGCAGATAAAAATTGCAAAATAAATCATAATTATTGTGTATAAACAGATCTAATATATTTTAGAACAACTGAAATTAATTCAAAATTGTATACAAAAAATAATGTTGTACGTTTGCATCAGTACAAAAATGACAATAATATTAGATAACTTATTGTTAATGCTATGGAAAATGGGTGTGTTAATTGGACATACAGATTAATTTGCGTGTCAAGTTTATTACAAAAGAATCTCAATTGATTTGTGTTCATAATTTGCCGATTTACGAAAAATATCATTATTTCATTACATTTAAAATCAGTTTTAAGAATAGCGACAGTCCAGGGGCATTACCATTGCAAGTTATTGAACCAGATGAATAATTGTTATTTTGTGGATATACATGTACTTGGATTTTGTTACTATTCTTAAAAAGCTATTGACGTAACAGTTTCATACGTTGATTTGAAATTTAAAATATTGACGAAGTTCTAACACCACTTCAAAAAAACCTTAAAATATAATGTGTAGAAAAAAATATGGCTGATCATCTTTGACGGTAAAATTGTACAACAATATGATATTTCCATGAATATATATTGTTATCACGGTATACTATAATTTGAAAAACAGTGGTTTGCTTAATCACGATGACTGTCGTATTTATGTGTAAGTCGTCTATTTTCTATTGGCGTGTGGCAAAATTTAGAACTTCAAAATATAATATCAGAAAAATATCCATTTTACGCACTGTTTGAAATATCTTTTCATAATATAAACAACAAGCAACTCGTAATCCAATAGTATTAATATATCCAGTATAATAAGATGTGAATATAGAAAAACTGTTACAAATATTTTGACAGCAACAAATTCGAACGCCAAAAGACCATAGACGATCTATAATTGTTTTCATCTGCTTTTATGAAAGAAGTATAAGTGTGAGTGCTATTTCTATTTGGTGTTAGAACTCCATTGAATGTACGTCTAGCAAAATGTTCCTGCATTTGGATCTCAGGTTTAATATTCCTAAAGGCCTTGATTTATCGGGCTTAATAAAATGTAGAAAAAAAAACCAGTGTCGATTATCTGTAAACAATAAAAAATCACAGAAATTAAAAATAAAATAATTTGAATAAACATTTTACATGCTATTCAAATCTTGAATCAATCTTTACTTAAAAATACAACATTAAAAACGTACGGTTTTAAGTTCCAATACCCTAAAATGTTAACCATTCCTTCAACCCAGTATTATAAGTGACGAAAAACAAATTGATAATGACAAATAATTTTGTAAAAATGTATTTTTTGGCTTTAAACATTGTTTTATATTTATAATAAAAATCGAGTCAGTAATTTTAGGATGTGTAAAATAGTAAAGAGTTATTGCATTTCTTGTATATACTAGATGTAAGTGTACAAATTATGCAGGTATTTGATGTGTAGATTGTAACGCAACGCTTTAGCAATTTAACATCATTTTTAATAATGATCACATAAAAAAGCTGTGTAAAGAAATGTAATAGGGTTGAAAAAAATATATAAAGGTTTAATTATTACATCATATAAAATATACACAAAAGGTTTCTGAAAGATTTACATACGATTTGCCTCATTCTTTTAAGTGGTTATTTTTTTAAAGCGCTGCGTGAATCTTTTAGTCGAGGCGTAAACTTGTCCTTTGTGGTGTCAATTTATATTTAAATATTATTGTGATGGAAAAATGTATTTACAAAATTATTAACAGTTATTTTGCTTTCATGGAATAGAATAAAGATTAACACATACGTTACGGTATATTTTATCAAGAAATATGTTTTTCATCTGCAATTATTAACGCTAATGAAAATATTTTATATTTTCTTTGTATAAACACAGCTGCAAATACTTTTTTCCTTCACCAATATTTTATATTGACATACAAAATTGGTGCTTTCTCGTATTTTACGCTTAGAATATATTTTTCAACTTGACCATGTGAACCGGTCGAATCTTAGAATGCCTTGAATACACATTGTGATATAAATGTATATAAATAATTTTAAATTTAATACATCGTATTTCAATATTGTCATCGGATGCGTATTTTACAGTTGTGCAATGTTAAGTAATTTTGCTATAGTATTTTAAAAGATGCAGGAATAAATAAAGAAATGTTCTGGACTTTTCTCCTAATATTAAAGCAAAATTTAATTGGATATAACTGTAAATCCCTAGGAGTGATGTATTAAAATCTATTTAAATTTTAAAATTAAGAAAAAGAAAGAGTAATAAATGATGGGACAGTACACAGTATATTGTTGTTTTATTCCTTCAGACATGGTATGTGAATTCCGCAAACCCACTAGGCCAGCGTGGTGGACTATATGTATGAAAAATATGGGTTAACTCATCTCAATCGTATTCTTGATTGTAGAGGAGGCCCGTGCCCTGCATTGGGACGTATATGGGCTGATACAAATACCTTTGTAATAAATAAAGGAGTACCTTGGAGTACATATTTGGAGTTAAAAAAAACCGAATACTTCGATGGCTTAGTTGTACTGCGGTACGATTACAAGGCTGGGGTCTCCGATTCGAATCCCGAGTCAAGAAAAGTGATATTCGGTTTTTGTGTTCATTATCAGCCTGGTGTCAGGAACCTGTGCCTGATATGGCGATAGGCTCTATTCACCCACTATCATATCGTGGGATTGAATACACGTGGGTAGCTCTGATAGCTACACCTTATGGAAAAAATACGAGATTTTATATGTGTACAACTATGTAAAAAATATATTTAGACGTACCTATATAAAATATCGAAAATCAATACATAATGCATTTATATAGAACGTTACATCATAAATATATCATATACTTACATATTTAAAAGATAATCCGATCCGAAAGAAAAACATAACAAAATTCCCAAGTGCGTACATACTACGTAATAGTTTGATAACTTCCACCCGGAAATATTTACCTTGATATAAGGCACGTGTCGACTGTCAGATTAAAGTTATCACACCCCTGGCACGTTAGGGCAGCTGTGTTGATAACATTCTTGACAGATGTTAAAGCAACGAGGCTTGTTTGCCTGCCAGTCTTCCGGATACACTGTCCTTGGCACAAATCGCTGATGGCCTTGAGATCACCGCGGGAGATAGGATATAGTGGAACATGGCTGTCTTAGACTACATACGTATGATTATTGGCTAACGAAGACGCTTACGTCCGAAGTCTCAAACGTCAGTTAAATATTATATTGCACTTAACTACGCAAGCCCCCCTTAAAGGTACTGGCTAAGTGGGCCGTGGGCAGTTAAGAGCAGCTTCATTTTTGATTGGTGTTTGAGTATTCGGGCGTTAGATTGGATTTCTTAAATTCACGGTCTCGCAGTAATTAAATAAATAACGCCCAACAGTAATATACATACATAGACCTGACCCCAAACTAAGATCGAGTCTTGTGTCGTCGGTATCAGGAAGTACGAGATACTTTTCGGTCTCAAAAACACCCAGACCCGAAAGAAATATTTATGGGCCACACAAACATTTCTTTAGGTGCGGGGATCGAACCTGCGGCCTCTTGTTCTACACGCGGGGTCTAACCGCCCGCGCCACGGAGGCTGTCAGTATATGGAAAATAGATATTTTGAATGAAAAGTCTCTCGTAGCTCCTCATACCCACGACTCAAGACTCAATCTTAATTTGGGGTCAGCACTATGTATGTGACTGTTAGGTGTTATTTTTTCTTAATGGTATAGCGGGCAAGTGCGTGGTGGCCTGTTGGTAAACGGACTAGACGCGACTGCCAACATGTTCACGGTGGTCGCGGGTTCCAATCCCAGGGCACACCTCTGAATTTTCGGAGTCATGTGTGTATTGATAGTCAATCACCACGCACTAAAACGGTGAAGGAAAACATCGTGAGGAAACCTGCATACCATAGCGATTTATAAAACATTCTATGGTATGTAAGTCAGCCAACCCGCACTAGGCCAGCGTGGTGGACTATATGGCCTAACCACTCTCAATCGTATTCTCGATTGTAGAGTAGGCCCGTGCCCTGCAGTGGGACGTATATGGGCTGATACAGATAGGTTATTTGCAGAGAAATACCTCGAAAAGCTGATTCTAGAAGTACCAATATTAACTGAGAACCTAACTTATAACCTAGGTGCGGTTTTATAACCACTGTTTATAACTTTTTGCAACCAATATATTGGGTTGAGCAATTTGAGAATAAAAACAAAAAATATGCAAGTATTATTGAAAGAAAACTTTTTGTCCTAATAATTTATTTTATTATTTTGTCGTGTGACCTCTATTGCCTCCATTCGAGGTATGGAATACGAAAATATTCTAAATCGATATTCTTAATTTCAGAGCTTTATTGAAGCTTGTACAATGTAAAATTCATTTTATTATTTTATATTCTCGGTTCATCTGCTAATAAAACTATTTTTTTTTACTGTAGAGTCCAAATTCACGGTGGAGATCTAATCTGATGGCTGCTTTTTGAACAAAAACAGTATAAAATCATTATTTAAAATAAAATATAAATTAAACTTAAATCAAATTAATTTTTAAACAATACGTTCAATTTAGTTCTATTTGTCTCTGCGTTTCGATCCACCATGTAAAGTAAATTATACATCTTAACAGTAGTTTTCAATTTTTTCCTATAAATGAAAAATTTCAATTTTTCGGAAATTATTTAAGATCCAATAATAGGAATACGTTTAAGTGTATTTAGTGACATCTTGTAATTAACTCGATAACTAATTTTACATATCACTTAAACAATAGTTGTGCCAGATATATACTAGATGGCGCTTTTAAATATCATATCCAAGAAGGGTATAAGCTTCTTGATCATATCCAATTGGTCTGTGATATCTAACCTTTTTGAAAATAATGAGCGCTCATCGTTAATTTAAATCTGTGATAAAAATGATAATTAATATTATTATCTCCCTTCGTAAATTGTAATCAATATATAATAGTAGGATGCGGCAGTTTGTCCACCAAAGCTTTGCTAATGAAAAACAAGAATTAAAAAAAATGTTATGGCGGGATGGCGGGAATTTTTAAGAGACTGCTCAAGGTTTGGCGTTTGCTATTATTGTAAAATAATTGGTTTAAGTAAGTTTAGTTTAGTTTTAAGTAAGTTTTTGCTTATAACCTAAGTTCATAACAATTACTATATCGAACAGCTATCTGTTCAATGCAATTCTATGAATTGTAAAAAACAATGTGCTATTCAAAATGTATTGCAAGTTGTATAATCATTGGACGAAATTGACAAAACCAGAGTATTAGACAGTAATTAAATAAAACACAAAAGAGAAAAAAAATAGTAGTTAATACTAACTAACCATGATCAATAACGATAACTAACCAACGTCGTAATTCACAAAATTTTGTAGCATTCAACTTGAATAACAAGCATACAATTTTATCCCGAAAATTAATCATAGTGTGTTAATTAATTAACACTTTTGTTCATCTTTTTAACCAACTACAAAAAGGAGGATGTTCTCCATTCCTCGGAATCTTATTAAGATACGTAGTACATCATGGAATAGTATACTGACTAGTTTGATCAATTTCTGAATGCTTTAGTGGAAACCAAACACGCAACTCTTAATTGAAATAAATACAAAATTAATTCTAGCTTTTATTAATTACAGAGTTATATTTCTTATGTTAACTAAGCCGTCCATTTGAGGCATCGTGTGTCCAGGTGAGTGCCGAGACATCGGACACAACAGTATCTCGCTCCGCAAGGTATGCAAGTGTAATTCGATGGGAATCCGCAAACTGCGCAGAAATGTCGATCTGGAAACCTGTAAAAATAAAAATAATTGTAAAACTCATTCTGGTTCAATACTAGATCAGTGATTCCTAACCTTTTAGACATGAGGGATTAGACTAGATAACAGGAAAAAAGTTGAGATTGAAGATCACACAATTAGGTAATCACGATTCTTTAGCAAAATCGTAAGGTTTATTAGTAATAGATCGTAAAATTAACTATGAAATACCAATATTTTAGGTTTTGTGTGAATTATTTATTGCTTTGTGAATGCAAAGTGTATGAGATAATCACATAACATTTCCAGTCAGATATAATACTTTTCCGATCAAATAGGTATAATACTTGCTTTGAAGGTGGCGCTTGCGCTGACAAATAGTTGGGTGGGTCTGGTCTGAAATTAACATCTTCCTCCACTAATTGCGCAAACGTCTTCCGAAATCGCATTTTGTAGTATTCAGCACTTCTTGATTTCTTCTTTCTTGTTGGCTTCTCATTAGAATCAGCAAATTTCGGCACCTTGGAAGAATAAAAATAAGCTTAGACATATTTTTAAACATAGTAATCGTTGAAATAAAACATAAACGCCCGTGGCATTTAAAATTATAAAATAAAGAACAATGATAATCTTCCATACATTTTTTTGTTGTAATTTTTTTTGTGTGTCTTGAGATGAAAAATATTTTAAAATATAGATTTCGAATTCCTTAACAATTATTTCTTAAAATTTACTATTGTAGCAAGCCTAGGAAAAAAGATATTCCACTATAAAGTTTTACAGATTTTCTACATCTTATCAAACTCTGTGGGTAGTTAATGTTATTTTGTTGCATTTATATTGGCGTGAGGCAAAGTTATGACGCACAAATAAAAGTAAAAAAATATATTTCACACGTAATTTAAATATCAAGTACTTATTTATTTTATTAATCTAATAGTAATATCATGTGCAATGTAATAAAAAGGAAACAGGGGACAACTATATATTATTATTTGCACAATAGCGCTTTCGGGCGACAGAAACAAATTGTTATTCCTTAATTAATTAATCAGTGATTATTTTGCTGTTCTCACTTATCTGCACTATTTTTTTACGTTAATTATCTGAGAAAGATAATGCAAGAAAGCCAGTCAAGCTTATATTTTAAAAATGGCAACATTGAAACGACATAACGGTTCTCCAATAAAAATAAAGCAAATATCAATAGAGTTTTACGAAAAATGTGTTTTCGTAATTCAGGCTTAGGTACGCCGTGAGCTAGGCACCAAAATTACTTAGAAAATTAATTATTAACATTTTTATACATGAAATTTATAGACGCTTAAGAATTGCATTAACAATGATTTTGCCAATGTTCTTTCGTTTGCTTTTTACCAGAGTTACATTCATACGATGTTTTTTGAATGTTCAATTTTACATTTCGTTGACTAACGACGACGCCAAAGAGCGGTCTTCTTACTACTAATAAGATAGCTGATTAATAAAACAAACCATTTGGCTTAATAAAGAATACTGGAGATAAATCTGAAATATAGTGCAACGAACGATCAGGAATTCAATTCCCTCGTCGAGAAAAATGCTTTGGCAACCCACAAATATTCCTTAAAGGTTTGGATGTTTTTGGACTGAGACCTTTATAGTTTCTAATACCCACATTTGACTTACATCTTAGTGTTAGTTTGTTAGGTCAGGTCTATGTGTGCGACTGTTGGATTCTGTTTATTCTTTACCTTCTTCGACATAACTAGGTCAGCGTGCGGGTCCTCATGGAAATTGTCTTGTTCCAACGCTTCTACAGCCTTCCTAGCGCGCCGCTTCCTCGCCGCGTCGTCTAGAACTTTCCGCCTGTCCGCATCTTTCACCCTTCCCGATTCTCTCGATGTCATTTTGATTTATGTAGATTTATCTTTGGGCACTGTAATAGATACAATATATAATGAGAACACAGATTTGAAATAACATAAATGTAAGTTATTCCCATTGCTATTACTCGCCACATTGACGACTGTAAAAAACTACATGAATTATTTAAAATTAAATATTGTAAATGAGTTCAGAATGAACTACTGTATCGGTGATATAATATATCGACAGATATTTGGGAACGTGATAATTAATGCAACTTAATTTTATTCGCATTTTAAGTACTTTAACTAAGAAACCTGACTGCAAACACAATTTCAGTCGTGAAATATTGGATAGGGCATTTCTAAGTTTGTCACCTTTATATTCCTTTTTCGTGTATTGGTATACTGAGTTGGTCCATCAAGTCATCAACACGAGCTTGCAATGTTTCCACAATATCTGCTGATATGAACAGGTGTGTCTCGTCCAAATCTTGAAGTATAAATTTCCTGCCCAGCGCCAGTGTCTCGTCCAAGTGCAAAAGGAACTGTTTCATTGCCGGATCACTGAAATTAAAATTAGAAATGTCAAAGAAACGTGGCTTGAGCGCGGATGAGAAAAAAGTCAGGATGCTGGAAATATTCCACCAGAGCAAAGATTTTTTTCAATTAAAGGTGTGCTATTATTTTGATATAGTTTTGGAATTAAGGGTATTTACTATCATTATTAGCTTATTGTCAAAGATACTTTGTAATCAAGACTGATGAGTCAACCAATTTATATTTCTTAAATTCTATTTTTGTTCAATATAAAACATTACAAACATTTACCTAATATATCTGTATCTGTATCTGTATCAGCCCATATACGTCCCACTGCAAGGCACGGGCCTACTCTACAATCGAGAATACGATTGAGAGTGGTTGGGCCATATAGTCCCCCACGCTGGCCTAGTGCGGGTTGGCAGACTTACAAACCATATAAATTCTTATGACTCACTATGGTATGTAGGTTTCTTCACGATGTTTTCCTTCACCGTTTTAGTGCGAGGTGATTGACTATCAATACACACATAACTCCGAAAAGTCAGAGGTGTGCCCTGGGATTCGAACCCACGACCACCGTGAACATGTTGGCAGTCGCGTCTAGTCCGTTTACCAACAGGCCACCACGCACTTGTACCTAATATATATGTAATATATTTTATTTTATTTGGCTTCCTAAGTCTTTGATGCCATAGATGTTGTCAAAGGAAACAGATTTTGATATAGTAAATATAAACTGAAATTTTGTTTATAGGAGTTAGAGAAGATAGCACCAAAAGAGAAAGGCATAACAATGCAGTCAGTGAAGGAAGTTATACAAAGTTTAGTGGATGATCATCTTGTTGATTCCGAGAAAATTGGAACATCCATCTATTTCTGGTCATTTCCTAGGTAGGTCCTATAGATCAGAAAGTTTGTTTTGTGACACATCACAAGTAGTTCTTAAACAAACTGTGGACCAGAGGCCTTATAACACTTAATTAATTAATTATTAACCTTTTAATATTTATGTTTTATTTGAATTTCAAGTAAAGCTAACAACGCTAAGAAGAGGAAGCTGCATGAATTACAAAATGAAATAGAAGAATGTTCAAAAAGAATAAAAAAAACTGAAGATGCCATTGTCGTAGAATCTGTGAGTGTTTTCATAACTGGGGTGCTCTGTTGTGCAGAATTTAGTATTAATGTTAATTGTTCCATTCTAAATGTATGTTTTTGGCTGAGACTTTTTTTGCTTATTGCAGTGTATGGCGAGACGAGCATGCTGTTTGCCTGATGGTAAGCAATTCGACTGCTCGTCAACAGTAGCAAAACCAAACAACACCTCGAATTACAAAGCAATGCTTGGCATTCTACTATGCTCACCATTCTGAGACACAAGATGTTGAGTCTCAATATGTCCATTAGATGTATAGTAAATGAAGAAGTTATAAACACTTAGTTCCTCTACAATATATTGTATGTGACTTAATTTTATTAGTTTTATGCTATAGTCATAAAAAATTCTCTTCTATAAAAATATTTTTACAGAATGGACGACTTGATGGAGAGGATAGAACTCAAATATTGTCCCTTTTAGAAAAACATCAAAAACACGAGGATGAACTTAAAAAAGAGTTACAAAAGTATAGGGATTCAGACCCTGAATATATTGCTCAATTGAAAAATGAAATATGTGTGAGTAACTTCAATAATTGATTGAATTATTATAATTTTAACTCTATTTTTAATGATAAACTATTCATGTTATTATTAAAATTTTATTCAGCAGCATATTATAGTAGACTACATACACATATAATGAGCCCTCTCTAAACTAAAATAATGTGTAGCTCTATTTGATATTAACCAACCATATTTTCTTACTCTACATTATAATTAACATGTTATAATAATCATTGCCTTGTTTGTTCTATTAAATCATTTATTATTAACTATAAACACCAAGGTATCTAATAAATCAATAATCAAATATGTGAAATATTATTATATTATAGCTTTTAATGCAGTAAGAGCATCGTATTGACGCAATTTCTTTTCACAGGAACTGAAAACAACAATTAACCGCTGGACTGAAAACATTTACATTTTAAAATCGTATATCAAAAATACATTTCAGATGGACAATGATTCGATAGACCAGAACTTCAATATTCCACAAGATTTAGACTTCATTGATATGTAATGATTTTAATTCACCAACATTGATGACTGGTTTTGGTTATTTTGATGGCAATTTGTGTTATCCAAGTAGTAAGTTAATTAAAATAAATGCATAGAATAATTTGAAGCATAAGTGATACGTTTTATTCAAAAAGAACTGTGTAAAAGATTTTAAGCTTACCATTCTACAAGAACACCTTTCATAACATTCACCATGTTTCATTTTTTGTTACAATTTTACGTCGCAACTATTCAAAAATATGTTTATAACTACTCAATCTCAGCCCAAGACTCAATTCAAATCTCAACAACGATTTAAGACACACATTAAAATAATTGAGTTTAAAGTTCCCGAAATTGAAGCAGCGGCTTATACCAAAAACCAGTGACAAGTCAAGAACTCAAAAGTCAAAAGTCAAAACAAACCACAGACACAATCATTATCTTACATTATAGTGATGTCTTTTATATTTATGATATAAATTATAATCGATTCTCATTCGATTGTCATTTTTTAATAATAGAATTGAGTTATCAAGTAAGGGTTCGATTAATTTGCAATTTATTTGTGCACTATAAACTAGGATGGTACATTTATTTTATGGATAATCTATATATACTAATTTATTAAACTGAAGCGTTTGTTTGTTTGTTTGAGTCCACTAATCTCAGGTACTACTGAGTTAAAAATCTAGCAAAAATAGGGGAATCTCAGACTAAATACTCAGAATATTATTAATTTTGCAGACTTCTAAAATTGGTCTAAAAATCAACTCTTCGCTGCTACATTCAATTTGGCCGCCAATTGGAACTTTTTAGCCTAGGAACTATTATATTATTTCACACCATTCAATTGCTAGAGGTCAGAAGAAATTAGATAAGTTTAATCAATTGTTTCAGCTTATTAATTATTGTCATGACGTTACACACTCACCGTTAATGCTATGTTATAATACACATTTACAATCAGACTTACTAATAAACAGGTCACCTGATGGTAAGTGATCACTGCTACCCAGGAACATCGGACCATGGACGTGTTGCCGGCCCAACAAATGAGGAGGATAGCGGGAGGAAAAAATATGGTGTGGGAAGAGTTTCTTATTGGTCTGTGGGGAAGAGGAAAATATAATATAGTTAATTTACTTTAATATATCCAAGATTTATATAAAGTCCCGCCAGATCGAATGACTGTAAAGATCTGTAAAGACTGTGTGTGTTGAATGAATAAATAAATAAATAAAATATTTTTAAAATCCAGAAGAAAGCTACGCTTTTTTTTCTCTTTTTGGTAAGTTATTTCGTATGAATGTATAATATATGTGTGTTTTATTTACCAAGAGTAGATGAAAACACTTATTAAATTGTTAGTATTTCTGGAACTACCTAATCATGAGTAAGACGTAGACGTTACTAAAATGTCAAATTAGCGCCATCTAATGCCGAATAGCTGTACTACAAAAATTTAGTATAATATATATTTTTGTATTAGGCCTTTATCTTATCAAAGGCTTTTCTGAATAAGATTTAAGGTTTAAAATATCTTGAGCCAAAAATAGCTTTTCGATTTTCATTGTAATGCAACCAATGAGATGGTTGTGTTTGATGTGTTGCAATTTTTTTTTTATACTGGCCCGACATAGTGGCGGCATTGCACCTGATGGTAAGTGCTAATGCCGCCCAGGCAGAGTATCCATTGGCATCGGACGGCGGTCCCATGCCAATGGAAACAATTATGCCGGCCTGCTAAGGTGCCTCTTCACGCTACGGCGGAAGGACCCAGGATTGTAGGAAGGAGGGAGCACGTGAGACGGCAAACAATTCCACAGCCTGACGGTGCGGCACAAAAAAGAATTCGAGAACCGTTTGGTTCGCGCCGGGATGGAGTGGACCGTCAAGCTATGGCTTCGCAAGCCAGCACGCGTGGTTCTGGTAAGGAATGGAGAGGAGGGGATCAAGTTGAACAATTCTTTAGAGCACTCACCGTGATACAGGCGGTAGACTACGCTTAGAGAGGCGACATCCCTGCGGAGTTGTAGCGACTCTAAGTTGCTCGTAACGTCTGCATCATTCACAATTTTTTGCACGTGAACGCACACACCTGAGTTTTCTTGGCATTGAACTCAACCATATTCCATTTCATATACTTTGTATTAATACGCTTTTATTAACTTCACCTGTATGTATGAATGTATGTTACGGAATCTCTGAAGTCGATTTTCGAGCACTTCCAAACGTCGGGACTTGAAATTTTGCATACTTACCTAGGACTGTGCTTAGGACCGATGACAATACAATAATTTAAGAATATATGACATTTACGTATCCAGAATCTTCAGTTTTTTTTATTCATTTTTTTATAGCAGTGAATGGCGAGACGAGCATGCCGTTCACCTGATGGTAAGCGATGCGACCGCTCATGAACAGTAGCAAAACCAAACAACACCTTGAATTACAAAGCAGTGCTTGGCATTCCACTGCGCCCGCCATCCTGAGACATAAGATGTTAAGTCTCAACATGTCCAGTAATTACTCTGGCTAAAATGTCCTTCAATCCGAAACACAAAAGTGCATTTAAACTGCTGTTTGACGGGAGAAATAGACATTGCGGTGGTACCCACCCAGGCAGCCTCTCACATATGAGAGACCTACCACCAGTAGTGGTAGGTCTCTCGAGTTACGAGTTTAACAAATTCACTCGAGTCGCATCACTACTAGTCGATAGCACATCAATAGTCAGTACCTACCTACTCAAGTCATTCCTTATCACTCGCCAACTTCATAATCATTATTATTCTTTGTTTCTACCGTTTCTAGTTCTTCATTCTAAATTAGTCAACTCTTTGATTCTGTGCGTCTGTCAGTACAGGTTTGTTTCCGGTTTTAACTCTGTTTCCGGTTTTTGGCTTTTGATTTTATCAACATTTCACCATAATTTATCGATATCAAGACTTTATCACTGTAACCGATGAGTTATGTTTCTGTATTAGCCCATATACGTCCCACTGCAGGGCACGGGCCTCCTCTACAATCGAGAATACGATTGAGAGTGGTTAGGCCATATAGTCCACCACGCTGGCCTAGTGCGGGTTGGGTTATGTTTATATCAGTCAATTTATTTTTATTGTGAAAAATATGGCTGCTTAGGGAAAAGTGGTGCGTTTTTTTATTTATTATTTTGGTTTTGCTTTGTCGTGTTTGTTTTTAATAGTGTGTTTGTGTTTTGTTTAATTTATTTAACCTTACCTTTCTGTATGTAAAACTGTACATCAATACTCTATACCAGTGATTCTCAACCACTGTGCCGCGGCACTTTTGTGTGCCGCCAAATTTCAAAAGTGTGCCGCCAAATTTTGCAAATATATAATAATGTTAATATTATTAAATTATATCAGTTAAAAAGAAAAGTATTTTTAATATGAATATGTATTTAAATCCACAAAAAAGTTAATTATTTTATTATTTGCTTTGCAACGCGTTTTTTCTTAGTGCCAAATTGTGATGAAGCGGCGTGCATAGCAATAGGAATATATCTCAAGGCGCTCTTTGTGTGCCGCCAAATTTTGAAATCGTTAAATATGTGCCGCAACAAAAAAAGGTTGAGAATCACTGCTCTATACGTATAACTAAAATTGAAGTGTCTGTTTGTAAAGTGAAATATCATTTTTTCCAATTACATATCTATAATATGAAAGTCCGCACCGTGACCACACAATCTGTAAAGTAATCGAAAAAAGTCAAAAATGTAAAAATTAAACCACATCCGCGATAAAATCCGTAAATAATAGTGTTATTTCAATACATATGTCTATTTACACTATACGTATACCGATAATGAATTTTTGTTTGTCTGTCTATCGTTCTAGATGTTACCCTTAATCTTGCTAGCGGCTGGACCAATTTTGTCCGTACTTTCCCTGATAGTTTTTTTTCAGGAGTAAGGCTACTTTTATGTTGGAAAACAAATTAGGGTTCCGCACAAAAAAATAAAAACCTTTAGAATTAGAGGTATTTTTTTAAATAAGGTTTATTGGTTTTATTTTGATGTAAATAATATTTAGGGTTCCGTGGTTACAAATGTTGGTTAAAAATACCTTTAAAATTGAGCCCGATGATATAATTCAAGTCTTTAACAGAGCAAAGAAAGCTATACTTCGTAAGTACGTTAATTAGTTCACGATTGTTTACACAATATTTCGAAGTAAGGTCTCTATCCCACTGGCGTTTTATGAGCGTTGGCGTTTTTCCCGCGTCGACGCTGCGGAGACACGACGTTAACGTTGCGTAATGGCTTAACACAACGTCAACGTCGTGCACATGCTGCGATCTTCGATCAAATATACACTAGATACAACATGAGCGCTTAGAAAATGGCACCGAAAAAGAGTGCTTAAATCTCGAGTAAGCACTCTTTCGCCTTCAGTCACGCACCGACCGTTGCTTGTGACAGTGCTTCAATGCTCTGTGAAAAAATGCGCGTGTCATTGGTTCGGCATCTCTGCTCTATGTTACAAATACTCTAAGCTCTGCCTACAATTATATTATATTTAGGTAAATTCGAATTTCGGTTAAATTCGGCTTGGGTCTAGTATCGATTGGCACGAGTGGTACCACGGGAGATAGGAAACTAAATCCCTCCCGCCCTACCCTCTCCAACTCCCTTATCGTGCCGAACAATGTTAAATTTCAACCAAATAAAGCATTAACCAAGCAAAATATGTTAATTTCAATTTCAATGTATTTTTATAATAAATCGATTAAATTTAAATCTTTTAATCTGTCGTACACTTATAACGTGAAAAAGTAACTGCCGTGATGAATACCGACATTTCGTAAATACATTATTAAGTAAAACTTGTGTGTGATACCTAATAAAGAATACTATTTTTTCCATACTTCACTAGTGGTAAGTCTCTTCAATGTGAGAGGCCACCTGTGTACATACCACCGCAATGTCTATTCGTCCCGCTGCCCAGCAGTGTAAATGCAAATTATATATAATTTATTTCTGTTTTTATTTCAGTTTCAATATTAAAGAATGTTTGGAAATGGATGCTACTGTACCAAGCAAAAATAAAGATACAACAAATAAATTACTGGCACAAAAAATTTTAGAAATTGTAAACAGAGATGGAGAAGTTGACGGTAAAGAAAGAGAATTGTTGGCATGGTTAGAATTTGATGTCGATATCAATTACATACAAGATGACATTAAAAACAATACAGTTTTGCATATAGCTGTTATCAGAGGTGAAATAGAAATAGTCAAGTTACTTTTGCAACGAGGAGCTTCCACTACACAAAGTAATGCAGACGAAAAAACTGCTTTAGACCTAGCTCAGTCATTACCCATACCAAATAAACAACGAATAATTGATCTCATAAAAACTTTTAACATAAAATCTGTAGACTCTTCAGAACATCCAAACGGATCCGAAAAATTATCTGACACGCAATTATGCAGGGAGTTTAACAATACAGTATGCCAACAAATTAAACAATTTTCATGTAAAGAGAAACTGAATACTGGATCATTATATAAAAAGCGTTCTGGGACATCAGGAATAAGAGGACAACTTTACGAAACGAAATTGTTAAGTTTATTGTTACTGAGGGTACTCAATGACACACAAATAAATAGATTTTATTTAGGTACTAACATTGATGGTATCGGAGCATTTGATGATATTGTACTCAAGTATGAGGTACAGGAACACAACAAACCAAGGATTTTATTTATACAAGCTAAACATAAAGATGACCCTGATCAAAATAAAATTACTATTCAGGATTTGTTTAAAGACTGTGGAGATTTTTCTTTACATAAATATTATGAAAGCTACATAAAAATAAAAAATAGATTTAATACAGGCAATGGCGACATTATTTTTAATGATAGTTTTACAAATGTACATTGCTCGTTTATTATTTTTACACCAACAATGGAGAATTTTGAAGGCAAAAAAAAAGAAATACATGATTCTGGCAAGTCTAAGTTTCACATACATACTAGTGATACGGGTAACGTATTTCAGTTAAATTATTGTGACAATGACGTAGAATGTTTATTGGAGAGTGTATTAGAAATTCGAACCCAACAGATAGGAAAGACATTGATGAAATTTTTGTTTAAGGGGAATTACAATAACCTCTTAATGGATGATTTAATGAAGGTAAATCATGTATTTTTAGCCCAAGAAGTGATTCAAGTTTTCCCTGAGGCAGAGCCAATACATCCATATTTGACAGGAAAATTCAAGAGATCATTTTTATATAGTGAAAAAAGGCTGTTAATTATCCTAAAAGAAACAATTTACAAAGAGTTTTCTTTAAAATATAACAAATCGTCAATGGAAGCAATCACTAATGTGGTGCGTAAATTTTCTTTCAAATTGCCTCTTAATTTTGGAAATATTAATTTTATTGTTGGTGGTAGTAATAAAAAGATTGAAAGAAGATTAAAGCATATATGTTCCAGGATTAAACGGATGATAGATGAGGCCGATTCTAGTGGTTCAAGTGTCATAAAAATTGATAACAACATGATAGGACCAGATTTAATTTTGCAAGAGACAGATTTAGAAATCTACAGACTTGGTGGCCTTGTGGGCAATTTGTTTATTCTAGACGCGGATACGTTATCCATTAAATTTAATGAGGCTCTAGAATCGTTACCACCTTTAGTAAGAGAAATCTTCGAACTATTAAAAAAAGCATATCCAGAAGGTAAAGATTTTACTAAATATAGATTTCACATAAACTATTATAAGTTTCCAAAATTGCAAATCGACAGGAACATGGATGAAATTTTGTTAATAGAGGAATTTTTGAACAACCTTGTATTTTACACAAATCAAGCATGTGAAGATGAAGTTGAAAATATTTTGAAGAACGAAATCAACAAATGTTATGGATTCCATTCCACTAAAGATAATTTATTAAGTCGTATGAAAGTCGAATCAATATTTCTAAAAGTACACGATACAATTCAAAAGTGGTGGAAGCAGCCCCACGAATCCCCGTATTTGGACAAAACTTGCAATTTGTATGACGAAGCTAAAAGAAATTTGTTTAGTGACTCCTTATTACATATCCTTCAGTTTTTGTTTATTAAAAAGTTGTCTGGCTATGGTGTTCAGTTCTGCCAATTCGATTGCCAGTTCGATATTTTACTTGAAAACGGTAATGACTTTATAAACATAGTAACAAACGATGTTATTTTGACAAGTATTAAATTAATTCAATTTATGCAACGAAATACTACAACTAATTCGTATATTTTCCTAAATTTGGATTTTATAACACATGAGAACTGTTTTGATGTAGTCCTTTCTGAATTGAAAGAGATAAAAGTAAGAACAATATTCATTGTATGTGAGAATTTTAATTCGTATGATAAATTATTGAAGTTGATGGATTGCCTGCAAGCGCTTTTGATTGCCGTTACTAAAAGTGAATTACGCGAGCAAGTTTTATCGAATTTAAACTCAAGAAAATATATTCAAATATTTGATAAAAAAAATGCATTTATTGATCTGGCGGTGGAAAGTAGGAATAGAATTCTTAACGAAACAGAAGTACTATTTCAGGGTTCGTCTATTTTGTTAAAAAGATTAATTCAAAATAAATTGGATATAATTGATTCCGTATCGTTGAACGCTATTTTAAATAAAAACAATATTATCATAGGCCGCAAATTTACAAAGTCAAAGTTTGAAGAGTTGGCAGACTGTTATGTGGTACGTAGTATATGGCGGTTTGTTACATTAATAGTGAGGCCCGATGACAATTTCTTTATAATAAATGTTGCTCAAAATCCAGAGATACTGCCGAATGACAGTAATGATATTATTGTGATTGCTGACAAAGTCGAAGATTTTCTTAATTATAGTGAAAAATATAAAGATAAAAATGTTCACTGGTTTACAAAGTACAATGAAAAGTTTATTTGGAAAAAATCTGTAGGATCACTTGGTATTATCGCTGATAAAGTAAATAAAGAATACTGTAAGTCACATAAATTTAATCCAAAGACTCTACTGGATTTGGATGAAAAAGTTGTAATAATATGCGCAGGGCCTGGTATGGGAAAATCGACTCTAATGACGTATTTATCTATTCAAACAAAAGAAAGATATCCGAATATTTGGATAATGAGGATAAATTGTCTAGATTATAAAAAATTGTTCAGTTATTGGCAAGAAAATGATATTGTAATTAATTTAAAAGAAGTTATGAAGTTTTTATACATAGCGAACCATTTACTAATAGTCAAGGAAGATACGATCGAGCATAATTTTTGTGATATTTTTCGATATAATTTTGATGTTACTATTGCGCCTGAAGGCGATTTATCAATTGACATAAAAGACCCAGAGTTTGTGGGATTGCCTTATTTAGAAGTGGGTTTGTTCAACTTTATGTATAATAACGGAAATATGGCAATAGTATTTGATAGTTTTGATGAAATTAGTCCGGATTACATTAATGAAGTATTAGAATTGTTAGAAGTTTTGAAAGATTCAAAAGTTTGCCGTCTGTGGATTACTACAAGGCCTTATAATATTTTACCTAATTTAGAACAGAAAATGGGTACATTTGCGTTCACGTTGGATAAACTGTCTGCAAAAGATCAACACGATTTATTAGAAATGTTATGGGGTAAAGCACTGGGCGAGAAAAGAAATGACAGCTTAAATCTATATGTCCGAAATTTTTTCAGCTCCGTTTCTAGAGTTCTTTGTGATACAGATCAAGAATTTACTAGTGTACCTTTACACATTTATATGATTGCAGATATATACCAAAAATTTTTCAAAGATTACTATGATCCATGCATTTATACATTATCAAAGGAATATATGGAAGACATTGAGGCTTTAAACACGTTTATACTGTATGAACGGTTTGTCAAAAAAAAGTTTTATGAAATTCGTTTTGGCGAAAAAAAACCGTATATATACGATAAAGATCCGGATTTGAAAAAAATGCTCGAAATGGAACGTAGAGAGTTCGTCGAAATACACAAAAAAATTGCGGCGTATGTAATATTCGACAGGACAAATGCTGGCTTATTTTCTAAACGAGTAATAAAAGATATACATGAAACATTAGAAAAAGTTAAACTAGGAGAGGAAAGAACAGGAATCATTGATAGAGTTGTTGATAATGAACCCATATTCGTTCATTTGTCCTTCGCTGAATATTTTGCCACAGAATTTCTTTGTGATCAATTAAAAGACGAAGAATGTTCTCTTGACGTGTGGCTTTATTTATTTGATACTATTTTTGTGTCAGATAAAAGACTTGTGAGGCAGTTCTTTAATTATAAGTTATTGGCCGATCAAGAGCTGTTCAATTTAAGTACAACATTTAAATATAAACAAGAAATAACAACTGTATTGTTAAAACAATGCAATTTTAATTCACTTTACACCTCTCTACTAGAATATTCAGAGCAGAATGCTTTGTTTTTGCTACTATGTATTAAGGATGCTATAAGCACTGAAAATTTAAGTGATTTCTTTAAATATATATTCGAAAGAAAAAAGATTTCCTGTACATTTTGCGCAATTATAAATGGTAGATTTAAATCAGTTTTAAAATTGCTGTTGGAGCTTATAAAAAATATTGATAAATTTAGATTGGTAGAATTATTTAATTGCGGTGACGTTCCACAGTTTAATGCACTAGGTCTTGCAATATCGTACTGTGAATTTCCTGAGGATAAACATTTATTAGACGATTTGTTATCATGTGTTGAAGACACTGAAATGTCACTGAAACTTTTTACTACGCATTCTAATTTGGGAATACACCGAGCTACGATAGTTCACTTATTAGTCATGAACCGCCATAATATTAGTACAGTATTGTTAAAACATTTGGTAAAATTTAACAAAGAACAACGAATGAAAATTTTTACTACTCCTGATTTTGACGGAAAATTTGCCGCGCACCATGCCGCTGAAAATGGCGACCAAAATTTTTTTCTTTTCTTAAGCGATATTTTAGATAGGGACCAATTTAGAACAATTTGCACAACAATTGATAATAGGGGTCAGACTCCAATTGGTTATTTGAAAAGTAAGATTGGCAACAAAAAGCAGCTGTTTCAGCAGGTCAAAGATTTGTTGGAAGATAGACCACAGAGTATCTAAGGCTAACCTGGGGGTAATTACCCCCGCGGGGGTAAAACCTGTATTTTGCGGGAGTAACAATGAGCTGGTTATTGTCTTAAGTGAAACAAAACCTAATATTACCAAACTTGTAAAAGCTAAGCAGTACCTCGTGGTACTATGGTGGTATAAAAATATTAAACTAATAGAAATTTCCAAAGCATAATTATTGGTATGTGCAATTGTTTTAAGTTTAATAAAGTCTACGTATAAGGTATTAACACGTGTTGTTTGAGATCATCCTTGGGAGGAGGGGTAAAATCAATCACCCTTAGATCATAGGGGTAATGGACCTAAAAAGGTTAGGAACCATGAATCTAAGGCATAAGGGGTTGTAAATAAGACATTTTTATATAACTTGTGAGTTTTATTTCATCTACAGTTTTAGAGTTCCTTATACAAAATAAGCACAGTAGCGGTTAAATATTTTTCTTTCAGGTAATCTTAAGTAAAAAAAATTGAAGATTACAGGAAATATTTAAAAATCAAATAGATTTAACTATATGCACTTGAAAGAAATATTTTTTAACCATAAACATGAATTCGTTTTACATAACAAAGATGCTGCTTTTTCTAAAAATAGGTTTCAAATATTTTTAATCATATTTTGTACACAGTAAGTTCGTCGCATTTTATTTAAGTTTTCAGTGTTAATGTTATATAAATTAAATTAAATGATCTCTTTTTTGTAATAATTAGTATACAATATGTACTTATAACCGAATACATTGTTTTTAATGAATCTAGGTGTTTTATTAACCCTTGGTCACTTACATACAAGAAATGAATTATGGTTGAGAGTTGTCCAGACGCCATAGACGGCGGTCCCAGCCTGGAACTTCGAGGAAAGCTTGTAGTAGTACTTACATACAGTTGAATGTGGTTTAAGTATTCTTCTTGCAATAATAATAAAATCTTCATAATATAATATTATATAATCTTATCATCAGGATCACATCAAATTAACTCTGAAATATTTGTAGTAAATAAAACATATTTTGAAGTACACAGTTATAATATCACTCACTTTACTTTATAATAATCATCTTTATACAATTAATGTTCCGTAGGTCATCTATAGATATAACACATAGGAATATTAACATGTTATAAAAGGTTTCTACTTGGTACAATTATGTGAACATAATTATAATAAAATTAATTTTATCATTTCCATTTGTCAAAAAAAAAATTATAATTATATAACCCCAATGAAGCCCCCGAAATTTATGATAAAATAAAATCATTTATAAGTACTATGCAGACATCGTTGGAGATTATAATAACTATTGATATCCTTTGCAAGACACTGATCAAAATTGAATAGTTTTGCGTCTTGCGAATAGCTCAGCTGAAACCTTAGTGACGATGCCCAAGAAAAAAACCACTAGCTTGATGTCGCCAAGGACGATATTAGAGTCAATGAATTTACGACAGATGGCGCTGACGATCGGAAAAATTGGAGAAGATAGCATGAAGGCGGTATATAGGATCGACCAGGTAACGCCAGTGGAAACAAATATGCGACTTCTGAAGTGACCTATTTTCGATAAATAACATTACAATTTTACATTTATATGCCTTAAAATATGTAGATATTAATACATTTATTTATATTTACAATAATTACAATTTATAAATTATTGTAAGTTAGCGTTACAACGGTCCAATATATACACTGTACAAAGATATGTCGCATTATATACATCCATAGTGGCACTGCGCAAGCTTTGCTTTTTATATTTTATATGTAAATTTGATTTTCATATACATTGAGTGTGCCTATTTTTATTAAATTACACTACAGTAATTTATTTATAATATAATTACTGTCGTTATTTAATAAATAATGAAACATTTTATATTATTTTTAATTGAAACACCTGTACTTAGAAAACATAGTAATTAAGTATAACTTTGATTACAGCATAAATTTAAATATTAATGTGTATTTTTGTTACAATTCCGTCTTAGTAGGTACTTAACTTGTAATATTTACAATAGGAACTTAAAGTATGTGTAACATAACTTTTATATTTTTTTATAATACTTACAATTTACATTAAATAAGCTTTCTACTATATTAAAATATGTGATATTAGTAAAACTATCAATTTTACTTTCATAGTTGTCATTTTCAATAATATTTCGGTGTTAAGATGACTGACTTTTTGTCTCCTTTTAAATTTTTGCACCATAAAAGTTGGAATAGGATACAATTTTAGGAATAATTAATTTAATTCAGATTCAACAAATGTCAATTGAATTAGCACCAGGTTATGGTAAAATGAATGATAAGATGCGATAGAGTAACACTGTGATAGTAAAGCGTAAGGGGTAAGAATGTAAACTTATATAAAATACTAATAGTTCGACGCGACTCCGACCGGCTGCAGATACACTATCGATTTAGAATATCAACCAACCGGACCACGAGAAACAAATAAAATGTCCTCGTATTTGCTAGATTTTTCATTACTGCTTCCAATTAATATCCCTCTTATAACTTTACATATATTAAGTATATAAATAAGAGTTTACGTTATTACCCCTTCTACTTACTTCTTCGTACATGACTCTATTCAGTTACAGAATTATAGAGTTACAACGTTCCTGCTCATCTATTTGTGGTGTACTGCCTTAGTATTTCTATACGCTGTTCACATTTATCCTACGACGATTTTGCATGTTCGATAAAATCTTGTCTAATTTCGCACGCGTAGGGACAGTCAACAACATAAGTCGCTGAACACTTCACATTTTTTGATAACCTTTTTATGAATTAAAATTTGTACGTACTACTCTGTAGTTGTAAAATATAACCAAGTAGAGTCATCTATACCTAGAAATTTCATACGATATTGAAAATAATTTTTATTTTGGTTGATAAGACAATTCCAAATGTCGTGAATATGTAGCGACTTATGTTGCTGACTGTATGACTAGCTAAGCGTAGAGATCGAAAAGGAGAGCGCCCATTCATAGAATCAGTACAAAAAATTGTTGATCCCGATATGGATATTGCTTAAAATTCATTACCTATAGCATTTTTTATAGGTTGGCCATAAGCGCTTTCCAGTTATATCATGATCAATAGATTAAAAACAAAAGTATTTATCATTTTCATTTCACATGTTGTCTACAGAGCCGGAGACAAACAATATTTTTCATTGGAAGTCAAGTTCATTTCCCCAAAAATTCAGGGCCTGGGTTACAATTATATTTATATTTATCAAAAAAAAAAAATATTTTTTCCTACAAAAAGTATGTTTCATCGAGGGACAACAATCTTCGCACCGATACTAAGTTTCATAGTTTCCTTCCTTTCCTTTCCTTTGCTTCAACGATGGGGTTCGACAACCGATTAATGTGCTACGTGCTATTAAAATACATATCAGACATTGAACAAGAATGTATGGTAAGGAGAACGCTTTCGAAGTCAAAACGATCACAATGTAATTTCAACCTTCAAACATGTGAGTAAAACTATATTCGTTTTCGGAAGCGATCACCTTACACTACGAATAGGTAAACCGTTTATCACTTGATATAGACAGCTTCCTTGGTGCAGTTGATTAGACGCAGGCTGTGAAACGAGAAGCCGCGGGTTCGATCCCCGCACCGAAACAAATATTTGTGTGTATTTGTTTCAGATGTTTGTGATACTGAAAAGTCACTTCGTTCCTGATATCCATGACACAAGACTCGATCTTAGTGCAGGGTCAGGACTATGTATGTGACTGTTGGGTGTGCATATTTAACAGGAACGAAAGTTATCCACAGTGAGATAGAAGCTCTCTGTGCTGCTGGCGTCTTTCACGTCGACATTAGACTCCACTAGTTTGCAGCCATTCTCCTTCTCACAGCACTTGGGGAAGGGAGCGCTGGCGTCTGCTTTGTACACGAAAGACTTGCTGTAGTTCTGCTGGGAACGCAGCAGGTTGTTATTGGCCGTGTTGTTCAGGCCATTAGACCTGCCTCAGAGCTTGGAGGAGCCGTTGTTCAGCAACCTGATGCTGCTGTCCCGGCCGACACTAGTCCTAGAAAATAGTAGAATATCGAAATTATTTTACGAAACTAAGGTAGGTAGTAGTAGCAATAGCAGTAGTTCGCGGTGGCGTCGGGTTCAAATCCTAGGGCACACATCTGACTTTTTGGAGTCATATGTGTTTTGATAGTAAATCAACATGCATTATAATGATGAAGAAAAACGTCGTGAGGAAATCTGCTATAGCGATTTGTATGATTTTCTATGGTATGGCTCATATAAAGTCATTCGTCGTGGAAACAACTATTGATAAGTATAAACTCTATTTTCACGAGACCAATAAAAACCGATACGCGATAGAACTACAATGCAACATCCTCGTTCATCACATCTACGCAAAGTGTAACTGATAATAAAGATATACGAGACAACAAGATGACTCACGTTCTTGGCACCATGCTGATGTTAGTTTTTCTGCTCGAATGCAATCTCCTGGATGTGGAGAGTGACATTGAGCCTCGTGTACCATGCGTTGAAGTTCCCCGGCATAGAAGGTACCTGTAAAATACATAAGTTCGTGAAATACATGTAAATATACGAAAATTGATGGACGGACTGACGCGTCAAATAGGTCGCAGTGGCTAACTTATTGATGAGCCTATATTCAGTGGAGCAACTTATAGCTGACAATAAATTTAGTGAAGGGTGTAGAACCCAAGTGTATTGGGTTTCCGATAATAGCCTGACCAACATCATGCAAATAATTACATGAATTTATCATGTTGACGTTTAAAACGAAGTTTATAATAATTGATTTTTTTTGTGGAATTAAGCATTGTATATCATATTATGATGCTACCTACCCCTGAGCTATCCTTCGGTACAGGCTTTTGAGGGGACTACGTATGATAAAAAAAATATTTTATCCTTCGTTTTAAACATCAACATGATGATTTTTAAAACCTTTGATTGACGTCATCGAAGTATCTATTTTGACAGTATCACTGAATTCATTTTTCTGGTACATTTTCTATGTAAGACAGCAGTTAAAAATTAATGCGTACCTATTGAAGTGTTTCCTGAATATCCCGCTGGTGCAGTACAGGGCTATTGGGTTGACGCAGCTGTTCAGGAACGACAGACAGAACCCGATGATGCGCAGCCCGTGCCACCAGCCGTTGTAGTCTTCTTCTGCAGTTGGGCTGAAAAAGAAGATATGGAGATATCAGGAAACCTGCACACCATAGCGATTTATAAAAAAATCTATGGTATATAAATCCGCCAACCGGCACTAGGCCAGCATGGTGGACTATATGGCCTGACCGTTCTCAATCGTATTGTCGATTGTAGAGGAGGCCTGTGCCCTGCAGTGGGACGTATATGGGCTGATACAGATACCGGAGATATCAGTTCATTGGAATCTAGATCCATATAAATAAAAATAATAAATACACCCAACAGTACATAGTCTTGACCGCACACTAAGATCAAGTCTTGTGTCGTGGGTATCAGGAACTACAAGAAATTTCAGGTTTCACAAACACCCAGACCCGAGAAAAATACTCACTGGCGTCTAACCAATACGCCACGGATGTTGTCCTCTGTGAATTAGTAGAAGGCATTAAAGAATTTAAGTAACAAAGGCTAAAGGTTCTCCGGTATATAACTTATGAGACAAAGTTTTTGCTACATGAAAACCGATTTCTTACCAGAAGTAAAACCACATCATGAACACGTGTGAGGGTAGGAAGCAGGCCGCGAATACTAACACGAAGGCTAGCACAGTGACTGCTACTTTCCTCCTGGCTCTCATCTGCAACAAACTTGTACTTTAAATATTAGTTATTTCTTTTCTTTTTTTATGACTGAACAATCTTTCTTTCTTTTCTTTAATTAGGTACTTATTTTTCTTACAGTGGAAAATATGTTACGACTCACACAAGTGCGTCACGTTTCGTGTTCTGCATATATTCGTAGTACATCTGTTCTGCTTATAAAATTCGTGGAAATGACAATACGTACTGATAACTGTTAATACTGGATGTAATGAGACTTAACATATTATGTCTTAGGATGGCGAGCGCTGTAGAATGCCAAGCATTGATTTATGATTCATTGTCTAGTTTGGTTTTGATGCTGCACACGCGGCACACGATTTCATTTATAAAAATATATATATGTTACGGTAAATGTGATTAATTGAAAATTATTAATAATTTTACAAAATTATTAATATAATAACCACATGTTTTGGTAATTATTAATAATTCACGACACATATTGGTGAAAGTGATAAAATAAATAAAAACTCAATGTTTTTTGACCAGCAGGTATTTATTTATAATATTAAACACAGTCTTACAATTATATTAATTAGAGATCACACAAACAAGGTTACTTGTGGCAGTGTAAGGCAGAGTGATGTAAAGCGAATCAAAATCAAAACAATAATGAGCCGAAGTGGTAGAATATAGAATAGGGCAGCACGAGGGGGTGGGTTGGGAGGAGTGGAAGGAGAGGGGAAGTGGCGCACCTCCCCTGGTACCACTCCCATGAAAAGGTAACGCACCATTCCTGAGAAATATCTATTATAACAACCTAACCCTTAAAACACGTCTTGTTGTCAATACAAATTTGCTTCTGCATCGTCTCCGGCGCTACGGGAAGTTCAGCCCCTTCGCCCTTGCGTAACAAAAGATAGGCACCCATGCTCACCTCCGCAGCTTCGGCTTGCTGGTCACCTCCGGCGACCAGCCTCAGCCGCTGCGGCTCGCACGGTTGCCTATCCTTCGTTACAGCGGGCGGGGGCTGCTCTCCCTCCGCGCCTCCGGCTTTTTATATACACTCTAGGGTCGGTAGCCAAAAGACTACGTGAAGTCGGGGTGTTCCGAGTCGGTTTTGGGGCACAGTCGACCTAACTGATCCATAAAGCCATTGAAAATTATTAATAATTTTACAAAATTATTAATAATTACCAAAACATGTGGTTATTATTAATAATTTTGTAAAATTATTAATAATTTTCAATTAATCACATTTACCGTAACATATACAAAAAATTCTGAAATAAAGAACATAACACACCTAAAGACGACTCTTTTAGCTCACCTTGGGGAAGGTGGATAAAAAGAGCTTTATTCTCGTTCAAAACTAAACCATTTCGCCCGGACCGTTTATGATATTACTGTGTTTTTTTTTAAACTTTGTCAGATTTTGAAACTATAAATATTCAGCATTTTTTAATGAATTTTCAAAGAAACTTGCTTTTTGTAGTGCTTAATATTCTAGAAAAATATATTTTATACGTTTTTTTTTTATTAAATTCAGTAACATTCAACATATTTGGGTAATCAAATTCTAACTTTGCAGACGCCGCATTCCGATGGAATTGGATAAAATTCTAGTAGCCGCCGATTTTGAGGACATTCTATGAATTGTAGTGATCTGATTACTTTTTACTAAAGAACTCTTATTTATCTCCAACGTCTGCTGTTCATTTTATTATTTTTGGTAAAAGTTGCAGATTACTGATAACATAGAAACTTTTATAATCTTGTCGAGCTTTGATAGTATCAATAACATGTATTTAACCATTGGCGGAATATAGTATAGTGCTTAATGTTCTTGTATTATTAGACCTACTTACATTACCTTGTCAAGTTATATATCAAGATCTAAACTCACTATAGTTAATATAACTGAATTCTGAATACCAAATATAAGTTGAGAGGATCTCTTAGATTTACGCGAATCTTATCAACGCTTAGAAAGAAAATAAAAAAAAATCATATCAAATTGCGATAAAATCCGTAAAAAGTTTCATTTCAAAGCTGAGACTTCTCATCAGTTCTGTAAGTTTAGTGAAATTAATATATTTCAATTAAAGCGTCATTATTTTGGAATAAGAAGCATTGGATGTGTTATTCTGTTATGTTTAATGCATTTTTTTTGCATAAATGATAAGTGATCACTGTCGCCCGTGAACAACGAAAACGTCTGAGTCATGGCTGCATTGCGGGCGTATCAACTTGAGAGGAGATCGAGAAGATAAAGAGATGGGAAGAGAAAAGGAGTATTGGGCGTCCGGCAAATTGACTCACCGAAGGAAACGAGATAACAAGGCATCATGTCTAAATCGTGTGAGATATTGATACCCCGGACGAGCTTGCTAATTCATTACAGAAGCGTGGCTCTTACACTTTTCAAAACTTTTTTGTTGTTTTCTTTCCTTTGAGTGATATTATTAACTCTGAATTCAAACGTAAACGTAATTTAGATACGTTTGGACGCTGACCTACTCTTGCGTATGAAAAAATTGTTCAGTCATTGAGGTATTATACTAGAGCGGACATCGGGAATACAATCTTTGTGTATTGTGCGAGAACACTGGAACCCAGTAAAGCGAGAGCGAACATAATGTTACTGCGTAGGCGTGAAAGAGACAGAAACAGAAGGAGCGGTACGGTACCGCTCATTTTGTTAAAAAAAAAATTTGATTGGTGTGCTCCCTCTTGTATACTATCTCAATGTTTAGAATACATTGTTAGAGACATACATTTACATTTTACATACCTGTCTTTGCGTCCCCTGCATTTCTCCGGGCACGTTCTGTGTGCTGAGCACCAGGTGTCGAGCCATCAGCACGTAGAACAATGCTATCACGGCCAGCGGCAGCGAGTAGTACACCAAGAACCTCATCAGCACCATTATCCTGGGATAGTTCTCCCCCCACTCCACCGGGTACGGGTAGCACACTAAGAACTGGAAGGAACACAATTATTTATTTTTTAATTACCCGATTTAAAATCTAATTAGTCAACACAACATCGCTGACAAAGTTGTTACAATTATTTGAAATTTACATTATTTAGGATGGCGGCGATAAATAGGACTACTCAATTCGGGGAGTTAAAAATAAACCATTACAAATCTCCAATTCGTTTCAGAAAGCAAAGGAGCAAAGGTCTTTCAATACTAAGTTAATGAGAAACCACAGACACTGGGTAATTTGAACGGTGTAAACGTAAAACTACGCTCAACGACACTAATTAGAACAAGTTCTGTAATTAGCAATAAACCACCAAACCCTTTTCTTGTTAACCGAGAAGTCTATTGCCGTCCTTGTTAGTAGTAAAATGGTCCTCTTTATCGTCTCAATAGAAATTCAAGACGCTAAGAAATAACATGTGTCAAACAATAGATTATGTTATATGTTAAACTCATTTCGAAATTAAATTTTCAGAGTAGTATTCGTAATGTCGAGGGCGTCATTGACAACTCCATTTTTGCTTAATAACCTAAGATAGATATGTTATACAATAATTATGGATAAATAAAGGCTCACCCCCTATCACAGCGTGGGATGGAACATACAAGGAGAAATGTGGGTGTCCTGAGAGCCCCTCTGCCTATTCTTTCTGAGAAAACGGCCTGAGTTTATGTATTGCATGTATGAAAATACGATAAAATCTTTCTTTATGAAGAGGGAAAATGTAATCGCACAGGTCAATGGCAAACCCATACTATTTTTGGGCTACGATTTTTTTTATCAGCATCGCACCTCATTTCACGGTGTTAAACAATATGAATAAGTGTTTCACACTGAGAAATCTTCACGCCTTGTTAAAGTAATTTAGTTTTATAATTAAAGTAGAGGGGTGCACAAAATTTATGACTCAATTAACATCCAAAAAGCGGCTTCGGTTACCAGCCCCAACTATTTTAATTACGCAAAATTTGTATAAATCCTTTCGTTTCGACAGCTGGAAACTTTCGAGATGCTTGTAATAGATTATGAAGGAAATTTTAATAGAAAATAGTGTAACGAAATTTTATTTGTTAAGTTAATGTTACTTGTATGTATGGTTATGATTAAAACTTTTCTAGGTATGTATGTCATAGTTACTTTACAAATACAAATAATTTCCATGATTATAGTAATTACTTTCATAAATGATAACATATACATTATACACCCAAAGTTCACAGAGTTCAGACATACATATTCCTAAACTCTCTTCAAGATACAAATTTTGTGTTGTAGATATAAGAAACTACGAGAAAATCTTCAGTCTTATAGCATTCACACTCATAACATTTCACACAACATATCCCTCCTAGTTTGCTCCCGATTCCTCTCCCATTTTAAAAGGTCAACAACGTTTTAACCTAATTGCCGCTGGTGTGGTGGGCACAATCATTTACCACCAGATGTGCGGTTTGCGCAACCGGTTCCCAAAAATATCATCATCATTAGGTATATCAGCTTGAATTTATTCACTACTGGACATAGGAGTTTTTACTATCACATCACTTTTCTTGCTCTTGTACTGCTCTAGTGGGTGGACTGTCTACCTTTCTCTAGACCAGGGGTGGCGAACCTTTGTCAATCAATACATTTTTGATAAAGAATTGTTTAATAAGGCAATAAACGTGCCGTTATATAATTTTGATTTAATTATCATTAGGGAACATTTTCCTTTATCTTAATAACAAACGAGCACGGAATACGTTTTATTGTTTTGAGAAAATTTTCATATCAGATTATATTTTCTGTTTTACTACATTTCTGATCAGTGGTGTGCCCAAAATATTGTTCTTTTTTTAATTTCAATGAATGGCGAGCGAGCAAGCCGTTCGCCTGATGGTAAGCGATACGACCGCTCATAAACAGTAGCCCTATCACCAGTAAAAATTGTCGCGAGCCATTGGTTTGCCATCCCTGTTTTGGACGTTTCATAGTCTCTATAGACCACCATTCTGTAACTGCTTTAGTCCACCTGCAGTTTTTTCGTCTAACCAAGTATCCTGTCTACCTTCACAAAAAATATATTTATAAAACATAATATTACCTGCGTAGTAGGATTAACTACGAAGGCCCTGAGATATGAGCCAACATACGCCGGCGTGGCGAGCAGAGCTGCTAACACCCAGATGCCGATGGCAGTTGCTATTGTTAATCGCGTCGCTCTTTTACTGCCGCCTGAAACAATATATTTGAATCAATGCACATTTTATTCCTTAATAGTGTATCATTGTGCGTCATTGGGTACATGACTGAAGAATTAGAGGAATGATTTTAAATTTTATACAATGCACTTGTGAATAGTTTGGTCACCGGGCTTGACACCTTTACAAATTTTGAATATTGGGGCGGAGGAGTGGAATCTAATATTTTATTTTTATTTATGTATACAAGCCAAAATAAAATAACTACTAAGCTAATAACAAGTTTCCACGTATGGATAAATACTATACATTACCGCAGAGATTAAATCCGCACAAAAATTAAGTAATAAATATCCGGTGTATTGTTGTAAATTATTTTCAGTAAATTGACGTAGGTTTTTATTAATATTTTGATTATTTAAAGCGGTAAAAAACAAGCGTTTGAGATTCAAATGCTTTTGTAAAAACAATAATAGCTTTTGAAATTCCGCGTCTTTTTTGAATATCTGGTTGGTCAGTGGTTGAAATACTATGTTGGAATTCAAGTCATTTATGGAACACTCATGTATGGTAGTGAAAGTTGGGTATGGGAGAAGAATCATGAGAGTAAGATAAAAAAAGTGGTAAAGTTTGAGTGACTGATTGTGAAATAGCGTGGAGATGGAATCTCTCCGAAAATAGTAGAGTCAAAAAGGATGTAGTGACGAGAATTGAGAAAGAAATGTTAAGTTGCTTTCGGCATAGAGAAAATGGGTAACAGACGATTAACAAAACATTCACATGAGACGAGTGTGAACAAAGCAGTCGGTAGGGGTCGACCCCTTTGGACCTATCTCGACCAGATTGATGGTTCCCCCCGCAAGGGTCAGGTTAAAAGTACCCTGCACGAGAGGAATGCTTTTATTAATGAAGATATTAATGAAACCGGCCGATGCGAAAATAGTATGTCAGGATCGAGCAAAGTGGGGATCCATAGTCTCTGACTATGGGATACAGGCGTGACGTTTATGTATGTATATAGTGCACAAGTCTCTACTCCTATCGAGAGCATGATTGAGAGGTGTTAAAGAAAGAATTGAGACTACTACTTGTATATATTTATTTGAGGTTTTCCAAATGTAACCAAACTAAACCAACATTTTAAATTGCGATGGTAAGCAGGTCTCCTTATGATGTTTTCTTCACCGTTGTAGTGCGTGGTAATTGACTATCAATACACACATGACTCCGAAAAGTCGGAGGTGTGGCCTGGGATTCGAATTTACGACCACCGTGATCAAAGTGCAACCCGAGCATTTATTAACCACCTAAGATGTCTATTGCTAAACATACACGCTTCGAAACATTTTCGGAGCTATCTTATAATTCAGTACATTTTTTAATTTCATTGCAATAAATGGCGAAGGAAATTTTACATCACTAAAACGGTGAAGGAAAACATTGTCAGGAAACCTATATGCCAAAGCGATTTATAATAATTTCTATGGCATGTAAGTCCGCCAACCCGCACTAGGCCAGCGTGGTGGACTGTATGGCCTAACCGCTCTCAATCGTACTGTCGATTGTAGAGGAGGCCCGTGACCTGCAATGGGACCTATATGGGCTGATACAGAAAGGCGAGACGAGCATGCCGTTCGCCTGATGATAAGCGTGACGACCACTCATGAACAGTAGTAAAACCAAACAGCATATTGTATTACAAAGCAATACTTGACTTTCCACTGCGCTCGCTACCCTGAGACATAAGACGTTACGTCTCAATATCTACAGTAGCTACTCTAGCTACAATGCTCTTCAAACCGAAACACAACATTGCATTTATACTGCTGTTTGGCGGGAGAAATAGATATAACATTTAACTCAGTTCAATCTAAAATGTGCGAGCGAAATTATAATTTTCATAATTGAGTAGAAATGTCTTCGGTAATGCCAAGAAGACTATTGTTTGAGTACTATGAGATCCGACGAAACAATTAATGTTTATTTTGTCGTTAGCAATCTATGAAATGGAAATAACCAGCTGTGTAACTATCTCATTTCACTTGCTCCAAGGCAATGAATAAATGCTTATTGTTTCAGCAAATTATATTTTGAATTGCCTTATTGCTGTGGTTTCTGCTATGGGCTGTTTAATTCAACATTCTGATTTATATTGTCATATCAAGATTTTTTGTTTGCTTTTTAAATTACAAAGCCATATCAGGGTTCATATTTTTTAGTTTCTCAGACGTAACTTTTTGTACAACAAAACAAATTATGTGATGGTATAAGTTTTAATGATAAGCTATTACCACTAAGACTGCCTTGATGGCAGTTGTACTATGATTGAAAAGCTATGGTCTTGGGTTCGGATCCCGGGTCGGGCCAAGTGATATTGGATTTTTATATTCATTATCAGGCTGGAGTCAGGAGTTCGTGTCTGATATGTCTGATATGGCGATAGGCTCGCCCCTATCAAATTGTAGGATGGAAAATATAAGACGAAATGTAGGTGTCCTGGCACCTCTGCCTACCCCTTTTGAGCTAAACGCGTGAGTTGGTGTATGTAGTCCCTAAGAGAATGCAGATGGGCCTACATGAAAGGAGTAATGAGGGGAGTCTCTCAAGGCACTCCAATAACTTCGATGGACAAATCACCGTTATTATAATGAAACTAATGTAAAGCAGCAAGAAGCTGTCTGAATACAAAGTTTCCCCGAGTATTTGAGTTTCTCTCTTTGTCGTCTGACACAAAGATCGTAAACATTTACATTTTGGTAAAACTTGACACCGTTTTTAGTTTGTTGGTACTTTGGCTTTTGAGACACCGCATAAAAATCTTTTATAAACCACCTATGAGTAAAGATTTATTTAAGAATCAAGAGAAACAATTAAGATAATTTTGTGACATATACATAGGTACGTGTCCTTTTAATTTTAATAACATTCACTTTATATGCAACTCTAATGTCCAAATGCTGGAACGCAAGTGGAATATAAATGGCGCTTAACTACGTTAATCCCGATTAAATGTACTGGCTAAGTGGGCCGTGCGCTGTTAAGAGCAACTTATTATTTGAATGGCGTTCCAGTATTCGGGCGTAAAACCTACGTACATACCTACACATACCATAGAGAAATATACCTTAAAATAAGTTTCTGTACCAGCCCATATACGTCCCACTGCAGGGCACGGGCCTCCTCTACAATCGAGAGTACGATTGAAAGTGGTTAAAATCAAATAGTGCCAATAAATTTACTGTATAAATAATTAATATCCTATATCTATATATCTAATATTTTCCATATAATTAAAAAAAATACTTAAGCCATAAAATGCCCACAGCTTAACATAGTCCTTTCAAAAATCCACAATCTCTTTTAACAAACGGCCGATATCCAATAACAGATAACAAATCTAGTGAATACTACGATAATCCCAGAATCCAGACCTCGATATGTAAATAGACCGGAGACGAACAAGCCGGTGGGATCCGAATCAGACAGCTAGTCAGATTTACCGCCGTGATGCGTGACCTTATTTTAATGTATCTTCAATAACTTGGCAATAAATCGCAGCCCGGCTTACGCATAAGTGAATGTTGCGCTGTTTGTAACGGGCCTGGATTAAGAGCGAAGTCAGGGCTGGCAGTCGTGTTTTGTTTATCCCTTTCCTATACCGTTTTTCCCTTTTTGGCTGTATCTCTATGCAATATGAAAACTGTCACTTTTTCCTGTTCGGAACTGACAGAAAAAATGTGTTATGGTTTACCTAGGTTGTGTTTTGTAGTTCCTAGAACTATCAAACCGGCTTAGTTTTCTGTACAAAAAAGAGTCCACGCTAAAATCTTTAACAATTTACCCACAAGGCTTTTTTAAAAACGTCACCTTTTCTCTTCATCACGGTCCGTTCGCTTCTTTTGTTACAATTTTTTAATGTACCTTATTAAATAGTTTATAAAGTTTCCAGCCTCATAAATTCGTTTAAAGAGCAAAAAAATATTATATAATTGGAAATTATTTAATTAGAAACAAGAAGTAGTTCTGGATAGTCAAGGTGCCGTAATAATGTAGAAAAATTTAGCTAAGTTTATAAAAATCACCTTTCTTATAAATATTTCACGTTCTCCCAACATTAAATTTAACACTTAGTTTACTTCAAAGCTTATTAAATTGAATAAGAGCGGGCGGGTAGCTACATCTCTAATTATAATTAATTGTCTCGGCTTTACCTTAATTTTTTCCCTGTATAATTCGGTCAGTTAATAAATTACTCGGGAGTTTCTAAATCTTAACCTAATTTTGTATTTTATTTGTACTATAAATAAAGGAATTATGGTGTGGATGTAGGTTTAAGATTAAAATTATTCTCGTAGACTTAATAACTTAATCACAAGACTTGTGTATTGTTATGTGGGTTCAAGACTGTGTTTTTAAGTGGGGTATTCATATTTAGTATAATTTCATTCATCCAGGTGATAGCGACAAGATTTTTTTTAGACATTATCAACAAATATAAACTAACGTATACTTAATGGGTCAATCCAATATACTATTAAGTATTAACATTTGATATTACCTATAGACCTATTAACATGCACTTGATTAGAAGAAACTGTCCAAAACATTTAAATAAACGGACCTACGTTAGCGTCGCATCTGGGATTTTTGTTTTGTCTTGGTCCGCCAAATGAGCCAAATGAGCCAACAAGTAAGTGAGCACTGCCGCCCATAAACATCTACATCGTTTCAATCATAGATGTGTTGCCACTTGCCAGCGAATCAAATTGGGAGGGGAGCGGGAAGAATTAAGGATGGAAACAGCAAAGGCATATTGGGCATTTGTAAGTCTCACTCACCGAACCAAACACAACAAAGCTGTCGCTTCGCGTCGATATTTTGTGAGATAGTTGTCTCGCTTCGGACGAGCCTGTCCTTTCATGTTGTTTCATGAGTGATAAAAGCTTGGATCTATCAGATAACCTGTGTTAATCCGAATACAATCAGATCAGGCCATCTGGTGGATAGTGGACCGAGTCAGTTTGTCGTGCAAGTTATAAATTTGTGACCATGTGACATGAAAAAAAAAAGACGGGTTGCACTCCGGGAGTGCCGGCAGAAGTGAAAACTTGATTATTAACGTTGAGCATGTTTGATATTTTGGAATGGTTAGGGAATAATTTTGCACCAATTGCTTTATCAGTATAAAAGTACTATCATTTATGTGGTAGAATACAATATTCATTTATTGCGCTATCGTACACAAACATGACAATTTATATTACATTAAAAATTTAACACTTTAAAACTATTACAATTATTTTACATTAAAAAGTTTATCTCTCCAAAAAATCAACTTTCATCCATAATTTCAACGACTTTTTCACCATCATCATTACCAGAACTATCATCGCCAATCTCTAAAACTGATACGATAGGTTTATGGTAGCTGACAGGTCACGTGTCCTGACGCGAGTTTAAGATTTTATACCCATTACAGAAAAAGTGCTCAACGCCGCTAAAGAAGTTTTCACTTCAATAATATTATTTTTTGAGCAATATTTATTATTTACAACATTTTTTATTTTCGTATTATTATGGTGGATTAATTATATTATGGCCCATGCCCTCTAAATCGTACCCTTAATAATGGAAGAAACCTATGCATTTTTGATTGCTGTGCTGGATTGTGTTGTTTAAGCTCTTTTAATCGTGTTATTAATTATGGAGGAGGAATGTGCCGCATGAGGGTTGATACAGATACTGACATCTATAAAATCTTTCAAATAAAGGTCAATATCGCCAGCCCTGTATCGGAACATTGTATGCAAAGTGCAGCGGAGTATGTAGGTAATCCTATCCGTCAGATGTTCTTTCGCCTCGTACATCGAAGCGACGCGCATCTTTATTCTGCTCTATTCATACGTCTTTCCATCACCATATTTTATGTTGTTATTGACTAAGCAATGTTTATTCGAACATGTGTTATTTTCTTTTAACGGAGAATGTCAATTTTACTATAGATTGGTGAGACGTATTCCATACGCCTATATTTTTCTCGTGTTAGGAAAATCTTAAATTTTCGCGATGCGAAGGTATTGAAGACTCTTGATGGTGAATATCTCATTGTAGCGAGTCACATTAATGAGTCACGTTTCTTGTTCAGTTTGTACATAATATCTGGTTTCGAATGGCCGGCATAATTGTACCGGCAGATACCGATAGACCCCATATCACTATTCCTTATATAAGGCGAAATGTGAGTATCCTGGTGCCACCTCTGCCTACAGCACCCGGAAATAAGCTGTGAGTTTGTGTATGTATGTATGTAGATACCTATCTGCATATTTTCCCACCAAATGCGTTGTGAAAACTTTGCCTTTAAAAAGGTGACTATGTTTTCTTACTTTTGCAGTAACAGGTTATAAAAAGTTTATGCATGCTCCTATATAGATTTTCATGTGAGTTTCGATTCGTTTGCGAAACATAATTGGTCTGGGATTAGACTTGTACTCTCTGGGATGTGCGCCCCTTATCACATGACTTTTTACCACTCCCTCGGGAATAAAGGTGTTAATGTAGGAACATTTGAGTTATTGAAATATTTGATTCAATAAAATCTTTGCATGTTATTGTAATAAGGTTTCTTTATAGCATTTATTTTTGCAAATGTCGAAATTTACACAGCATATTAATGTAACAGCCAATTATTTTCTTACATTGCACACGTCATGTTTGTTGATATAGGCTGTACGATATCATGACCTTTGCCAATCCTACAAGAATCAAATCACTAAAAACAAAACAAGATGGCGTCTGATATATGTCACTAGCCTGTAGTCTGTACACTTAAGGCGTTTATCCCGTCAAAGTTTTAAGTCGATTGATTCATCCGTTTTATTATAAACAAGTTGAATTATTTCTGTCAAAATTCCAAACAACACCAAAATACACGGGCAATAGTCATTACGGCCATCTGCGTACCAAACAAAGATAGTGAAACACAGTGGATTTGGTATAAAGCCAACGAAAACAAACCTGTGAGCGCGTTTATAACAGTTTTATACTTTTCCGATCAAAAAGAACATACTTATTGATCTAGTTGCGTTTTTTGTTTACACTAAAACACTATAATGGACATCTGGTATTTACTAGGGATGGATTAGGGAATTTCTTGTGGGAGTCTTTAAATTATGAAATATCACAACCGATAATTGGGTGTTATGACAATGGGATTGATAGAAACTGATATGCTGATATTCAACTCAATATCTCAGTTGGGAATAAACAAATTACCTCTTTTGTATGATGTAAACACCTTTAAAGGATCGACACCTTGCACAATACTTATATAAAAAATATATTTGTAATTTTATCTGTGGCGCAGCGATGGTGTATCGATTTAATAAATAAAATAAAATCAAACAAATCCATATGACAATTTATATTGTATACTCCCTTTATTAAAAGCTCAACATTAATACTAACAATATGAATGCGTTAGTTTTAAAAGGATTCGTAGAAAAGCATATTTAACCATTTCTGGTCACTTTGATGACAAACATTCAGTAAATCACTATTCAACTCAATAACATTTTTGGATATAACAAATACGTTAGTACTTCAAAATACACTGTGTTGTAGAAAAAAACTGTCTCTTTTCGGCAATCACAATACACGTACAATTAATACAACATTTTTAAAGGAACAACATACTAAGCGGCTATAAAACCCACGGGATTCTTGTCTGAATACGTTCCTTAACACGCAATGCTTGTTTTAAACTTTACTACCGTAGTAATGGCGCCTAGATCCATCCTACAGGGCGACAGCTGCGTTTCACTTAGATTTTCACATAAAGCCATCGTTTTGTTTACGATACCAACGATAGAGATCGCATTGGATTTTATTAGCAAATTAAACTGCTTTTTATGACACCCCGCGATCTATAACGACGGTATTGTGTTGGGTTGGTTAAGTGTGCTATTTAAGGTCATTTCAAAGTGGGGCATGAATCAGAAATAAATGTGTCAAATTGCTGATAAAACATCCTGTATAGACAATGAAATGAGTCGACTGTCAGCTGTTACCCTTTCAATATGGCGCCTTTTTATGACGTAAGTAAGTACTCATAAGAGTTTCTACCAAGCTGTGAGTATTGAAAGCTTTGTGGAAACGAATTGACTTTGGCCCTAGCATTGCCAAAGTGCAGGAGAGATAGTGATCGCTTACCTAGCTAGAAACACGACTACAGAAACAAAATCACATCAATCTAATTAAAAAACAAGTATTTAGTTCCAAAAAGTATGATTTGAAAAAGGAATCGACTTGCAATAAGCAAAAATGTATAGTAAACCAAAACTATGTAACATTTGTATAGGATATTAAATATATAAAATATGGAACCATAACATTAAAACTATACACCAGTAGGCGACATGAAGTCCGGTTTTATAGAATAACTTTTGTAATCCTATTTTGTATATTATTTTCTTTGTTCGTCAACAAATTATAATGTAATAGTAAAATTCGTCAAATATAAAGATATAAACTATAAACTGAATGTTCGCGTGTCCTTCTGTAATGTAGTGACACTATAGCTTCAGTTTGGTGCCAAAGCCGGCTATAAAACTACACGCTCCAAGCTTATCCAAGCTGCGTTTTATACGGTGCTTCCTGTAATCGATTTCTCGCTTCTGTGCTTTCATGTGACATCGCTTTTTGTGTTTGTTTATATGTTATTTGACACAAATAATATCCAATTTTTTTGTCATTGAGTAAATATCAATGGCGAGGCGAGCGTGCCGTTCGCCTATAAAAAACGATAACGGTAAGCGATACGACCGTTAATAAACAGTAGTAAAACCAAACAACTAATGGACTTAAAAAGCAATGCTTGGTATTAAACTGCGCCCGCCATCCTGAGACAGATGTTAAGTCTCAATATGTCCATAGTTACTCTGGCTACAATGTCCTTCAATCCGAAATACAACAATACTATTACACTGCTGTTTGGCGGGAGAAAACATACGAGAGAACCGGTTAGAATTAAGAAATAACTTTATTTTAATGAATGTTGATAGGCTGGATAGTTACAACTGAGTGAAGTGGAGTCGGTATGTTCGTGAGTTTTAAAATGAAGACTGGTGGTTTCAACGTAGGACCACTTATAAAGTCCGCCCTACCGTCCGAGTATTCCGCTTTGTTGGAGCGAAACTACTCTTAATCTCCACAAAAAAACGAAAAAAAGAAAATAGCGTTAGCCATACTCCGGGCTAAGCGAAGAATTACGAAAATATTAATTAAATTCTACGAATGCCTGGAAATAAGTGAGAAGGAAATTGAGGATTTTTGTCGTATTTCGTCGTAGAATTGATTTTCTTGTGTCTCAATAACGAAAGCTTATTTCTTTAGAATTTATTCTAGAATGAATTTATTGAACGTAATTCAAAAGCAGAGATATCAGGTACACAGTCTGGACACTAAATGCGTCACCCTGATATATACCTTAGTAATTTCAAAATTACCTTATTCCTGGACCAGAGTTATCTTAGAAGTGACTTTACATTGTGTATATATTGATTTAAAGTTTTCATCTTATAATAAGTCTCATACAGGGTATATAAAGACTACTAGAACACTGGTTTAGCATTAACAATTTGTTATTAAATAGCCAAAAAACGAAATGTATAAGGTTTGTGACACCTAATGTCAAAAAAGTTAATGCTAACATTAATTTGAATGGGGATGAGTTGAGCCTTGTGGATACAATTAAGTTTTTAGGAATTACATTAGATCCCAAACTTCAATGGGGTTCTCACATAGTCGCTCTAGCTAAAAAGCTGAGCGCCGCAGTCTTTGCGGTGGGTAAGATTCGCCAATTGACTGATGTTGATACAGCTCGATTGGTATATTTTGCCTACTTTATGTTAAGTTATGGAATTTTACTGTGGGGTGGTGCTGCTGACATTAATACCATCTTTGTTCTCCAAAAGCGAGCTATAAGATCAATTTATTCGCTTGGGTCCAGATATTCTCTTAGAGAAAAGTTTAAAGAGATAAATATATTGACAGTAGCATCACAATACATTTTTGAAAATTTAATTTATGTCCATAGAAATCAATAGAAATAAAGAAAGTTTTCTTAAGATTAGCGATATTCACAACAAAAATACTAGGAATAAGAATAATCTAGCTACTCTTAAGACCAGACTCCACAAGATCAGCAAATCTTTTAAGGGTTACTGTATACACTTTTATAACAAAGTTCCCAGTCATATTAAAGCCTTATCTATTACAAAATTCAAAGCTACTATCAAGCAAAAATTATGCAATAAGGCATATTATAAAATTTCGGAATATTTAGACGATAACAAGGCTTGGGAATAGAATAAAATTAAATGAATGTGTAGTATCTCGGAGCGTAAGTCTTGGTGTGCTCTATAAAATATCATTTAAATCAAGTAACTTGTCAAAGCCATTATTTTCCTGTGTAAGTGATTGGGTATGTCATGCTCGCTAAACTTGTAAATTTTGTAATAATTGTAAACTGGTTTTGAAAAGAGCAACACTAGAGTTTCTTGCCCGTTCTTCTCTAGTGAAAACAGCTTTCCGAACCGGGTGGTAGATAAAAAAATGACTGAATCTAAATGATGTTGAACATTTTAATGGATTCAATAAATTATTTTCATTTCATTTCATTACTACCGAAAACGAAGCCAGGTGGTAGTAATAGTTTCATAATAGATATATTGTCCTTTGCTATTACGTACACCTCACAATACCCCACAGTTGTCTCCATCCTATGGTTGGTTGTCTGGAAGAGATCGCCTCGAGCAATAAGACCGCCATTGTACTATTTTCTTTTTTGTTATTTTTTTTGTGTTATTTCTTTTTTGTTAGTGGTGTACAATAAAGCTTTTAAATAAATAAATAATTTAGTGTATCCATTAAAATGTTCTATAATCTATATCATTCAGATTCAGTCTTTTTTTGATCTACCACCCGGTTCGGAAAGCGGTTTTTGCTAGAGAAGAACGAGCAAAACAAGGTACTGCAAGTAACATCTACTTACATATATCTGAATATACTTTATATCTATACATATCTAAATATACTTTAAAAAAATGGTTGCCTGTAAAGTCGGTTTTACGGGCGAAGATTTTACGTGACAACGTCTTTTTCTCGGTAGAATATTTATTGATATGAATATAATTAAATTGCACAATAGGAACAAGGAATTGAATGAAAATAAGAATTGCACAAATTTTAACTATAGAAATATATTTTGTTTACTAAAACATTGTACATGTAATGACGAATCTAAGCACTCCATATTTTCACTACAGACACAGCTGACGATACTTTAACCACACGTGTGAACTTGTATTGTGACGCTTTCTTGTTTTTCCAACGCCAAGAACGTTCGAGAAAGACAAAGACAGAGACACAAGCATGCGCCGATTCAATGCGCCTAATTCTCTAGTGCTGCGCGCGCGGCAGACCGATCATAGTTGAGTGGGAGAGAGACGCAAGGCATTCGGCGGGCCTCTCTCTCGTTCGGTGACTCATCGTAACGTTACCGGGCGTTACACTTTTTCATAAGTGACTCCCAGCCGCAACCTAATTTAAGACGTTGTCACGTCAATAAATTTTTTGGAGGTAAAATATTTTTTTTTGGGGGGGTAATTTTTTGCGTAATTTGGGATTTCTGGCGGGGTCAATTTGTAGCCCTCACCAAGACGGTTCCGAGGATACCAAACTCGGTGGGTCTACGACCTATGTTGGCCGAGATAGGATTGGGGGGGGTGAGGTAAATTTTCGGGGTGGGGGTAGGGGAGGGGGGGGGGTAGGTTTCGTGGGGAGGCTAATAGGCACTATTTCGGAATAAGGGTGGGGGAAGGCAGGGGGGGGGGGCTTTGGGACAATTTTGGAAAAAGTGGGTGAAACTGAAAAAAAATATAATTAAATTGAGTGGGAGAGAGACGCAAGGCATTCGGCGGGCCTCTCTCTCGTTCGGTGACTCATCGTAACGTTACCGGGCGTTACACTTTTTCATAAGTGACTCCCAGCCGCAACCTAATTTAAGACGTTGTCACGTCAAAAGGAATGTAACGTCACTAATAATTCCTATGTTAAAAGAAAATAGAGAGCATTATATTCTATAGTTTATACATACACACATATTCTAAAAGTTAAGGAGGAACGGAGTCTCCTAACTCTAGTATATTATTTGCATAAAAGGAATCTCCAAATACTGTTTCACTGTGTATAACTTAGTTAATGAAATAAAAATATTTTCATTTTCACATATTATTACTATAGAGATCCAGGCAACAACTTCTGTGATATGTAAAATCCGCCCACTCGCAATAACCTAGTGTTTTAGACTATGTCCTGATCCCTTCCAATCCAATTCTCGAGTGTAGCAGTCCCGCTTAGCAATAATGAGCAGATACACTAAGGTTACCTAGAATATTCTAAAACGTAATCCTAGAAGCCTGAAATCTCCGCGCAGATAAATAACATTATCAGAAATTCCTACGTCGAAACTCAACGTTATAATATAATCGTATGTTTATTCTACGTATTAAATATATTATTTATGTGTAATTATATGTTTTGGATAACACGTGTTTGAGGCTTAGCAGATCTGATCGGAATTCAGTGCTATAACGCGTTGAAATATATACATTTGTTATCCGAAATAGTTCTTGAAGCGTGTTTGTTTTGATATTCCATGCGGTGCACGTGTCATTTATTTATCTGGCTGACTACGGGGCTTATCCTATCAGCCTTTATACGTCCCACAGCAGGGCACGGGCCTCATTAACAATCGAAAGAACGATTGACAGGGATTATATACCATATAGACCAGCATGGCCTAGTGCGGGTTGGCAGAGTCTACATACCATAGAAATCCTTATAAATCACTATGGTATGCAGGTTTCCTCACGAAGTTTTCTTTCGCCATTACTGGCTTATTATACAGGGTATATCAAGACTGCCGCCGAAAACAAAACTGAGTGATAGCTTTGGTGACTTCAGACACAAAAATGTTTATGTCTTTATTACATACATACATACATACATACATACATAAACTCACGCCTATATCCCAGAAGGGGTAGGAAGAGGTGCCAGGGCACCCACATTTCGCCTTGTATGTTCCGTCCCACAATGTGATAGGTGGCGAGCCTATCGCCATATCGGGCACAAATTCCTGACTCTGGGCTGATAATGAATAGAAAAATCCAATATCACTTTGCCCAACCCGGGATTCGAACCCGAGACCTCAGCTTTGTATCCGTACCGTAGTGCAACTACGCCACCGAGGCAGTCATGTATGTCTTTATTATAACCCTTTAATTATTAAAGAAAGTTATGGTACGCAAGGGTGAAAATTATTATTTTAGCAAAATTTATGGATTGGGTGGTAAACCCAAACACGATGATATTTAAAATATTACAAAAAATTGTTGTGTCTCTTTGCGAAATTTTTAGTTGCATTGTGTTTGTCGTTAATTAAACTTAACCACTCTCAAGCTGAGGCCGTAGACGACAGCTGTGAAAAGACAAATATTTGTGAGATCCACAGGTATTTCTTTGTCTAATTGTTTGTGAGACCGTAAAGTCTTTCGTAATTTCTGATACCCACGACATAAGACGCGATCTTGGTATCGGCTGAAGATTGTGTATGAGGCTTTTGGATGTATTTATTGAAGAAATTCCTTCTCAACTAAACTGCGTGGTTATTAGCATTTCGAAACTCCGTATAATCAAAGGCGTCCTTCGGTGTCTGTACTAGCTATCTCGACAGATTGTGCTTAGGATAATATATTTATTATCCTAAGCACAATCTGTCACCTAACACCTAGAACTATGTATATCACCTAACAGTCATATACATAGTTCTGACCTCACAATAAGACCAAATCGTGTGTCGTGGGTATCAGGAACGTAACGAGATTTTTCGAGCTCACAAACATACACATCAAAGCAAATAACCGTGTATCATGCAAACATTCGTCTCGGGCGGGAATCGAACCCGTAGTCTCACGTTTCATAGCTGGCGTCTAACCAACTGTGCCACAGAGGTTGTCAATTATACAACAATTTATACCATCATTTAAATAATATATCATATAAAATTCTGGCATTGGAAATTCTAACTAAAAAAATAATTTATATTCATTGACATAGCTACTGGATGTTTTTTACTACACATAATATTTCTTTGGATACATGAATTTTCATTTATGTCAGTAAGTAGCCTTCCGTAGATGTTAGCTTTGTAATTTAATAATTGAAATAAAAAACGCGTTTTACGTAGCTTTAATATAATGAAAAAATGACAGCCGTCGGCACATTTGTGCAACGGTATGATTACAAAGCTGCGGTCTCAGCTTGGAATCCCGGAACGGGGTGATTGATATTGGATTTATCTATTGATTATCAGCTCTGAGTCAGGAATTTGTGCCCGTTATCGCGATAGGCTCGTCCCTATTACATTGTAGGCTGGACAATATAAAGCGAAACGTGGATGTCATACTTCTCACCTCTGCCTACCCCTTCTAGGAAAAAGGCATATGTGTATGTAAGAAAAATTAAAAGTACAACCTAGGTAAAATATATTTCGTCTAAGGCTTTTGAAAAATCTTGTTAAACTTTAAACCCCACAGCACATGCACACACTTGCATTGGCCGTCACGTGTCGAGGCAGGACGCAGGACGTGAGAGCAAATGCGGTGTTCGGTACTGCGCCATAGCATACAATACTAAACTAACAGAAAAAAATAAAACCGTAAATAATTACCTATAATTTTCTTCATAGAATAACCTTAAGTGATTTTTACATAAAGTAACGACAAGCGGAGTATATTTTTATTCATATTTCGGTGTACGGCTCAACAAAACCTTTCAGCGCTCTAATGTGAAATCGGCGAAATTTCAGTCCGGCATCTCATTAAGAACATTAATTCCATGCAGTGACGCTAGATGTCGCGCTTTGATACCACATTTCGCTTTAAAATTAAAATTGCAAACGTGAAACACATCAAATTGTTTTACGTTAGACAATTGTTGCAAAATTTAATTTGTTCTCGCATTTCAAAGTCTCGTGGAAATTTAGTAAGCGTTTTAATGAAAATTTCTACGTCCTGTGGATATACGTGTTATAATTAAAATAAAATCCAATTTATGAAGGTAATGTTGAAATTATGAAATTAAATGCTAGAGACTTAATGAAGTGTTAACGTTTTATGGGTGTGGGTCTGTGCTTTGTAAAATATTGTTTACGCTCAATATTTCTTTGTTTAATCAACTTTAGTACCTGTTACAGATCGCTGGAGGACGACGAACTATAGATAGGTCACTCTAGAAATATTTAATGATTGTGGATCTTCGAATAAGCTACTAAGTAGAAATTATGTTCTTTTTCATTGCGTTGCATGTTTAAAAAAATACTGTTCAGAAAAGCCGCCTGGGTAAGTACGACCGCAATGTTTATTTATTCCACCAAACAGCAGTGTAAATGGACTTTGTGTTCCGGTTTGATGGGTATTGTAGCCAGATTAATGAATGTACATATTGAGACATATTTTATCTCGGATTGCTGAGCGCAATGGAATGCCATTGCTTTGTAATTCATGGAGATGTTTAGTTTTGGCTACTGTCTATGAGTGGTCGCTCACAATTAGGCCAATGGCATTGTTATAAAAAAATACTTCGGCGTCTGAAACTGGGTGAAAAATACATACTGTGGACTTAGTGCACCTACAGAAGTTAAATTAATGTAAAATGTAATAAAGTCATTACGTTGTTAAAATACTACACTGAGTATTTTCATAAGTTTTCTCATATCGATAACATGAAATTACGATATGTTATAGTCGAAATTTCAATATTTTTTATGAAGTATTAGTTCCTAGTACGTTGAACAGAGGCGCTGCATCATTTATTTAGCGGTGAAGAAAAATATCATAAGTGTGAAAACATTGTGAGAAAACCTGCATACCATAGCAATTTATAAGATTTTTTATGTGAAGGATTATATGGGCTAATAGCTCAGTCTTACCCTCGATTGTAGAGAAGGCACGTGCACTACAGTGGGACGTGTATGGGCTGATACAGTGAACACTTTAGTTCTACAAGAAGTCCAGCAGAAAATAAGCCAAATTATATGCCATAAATAAATCCCATTAAATAAATTATTTTATTTCACACACCTAAAAATATGATTTCTTCACCCAATAATATCAGATATAGACATAGATCGTAAATTGCACAGTTTATTGTATGTAAAAAGTTTGGTTGGAATAAAACATGTCAATACGTCGCCATGTTGTATATAATGTTCTGTAACAATCAGCTCTTATGAATATTCCACGTTGTATGTGTCTGGATCAGTGCCAAATATAAGTGTTTTCCGATTATTTGCTTTGACAGTGGGCCTATTTATCTAAGGTCAAGTTATGTGATGAATACATCGGTTTTGCTGTTGTGGTTCTAATAATAATAATATGTCATATACAGGGAATGGAGACATAGTCGTATTAAATTACAATGCGACGCCTACTAGGCAATCAAAACACTTTAGAATTATTAATTTGGGTGTAATTACAAAAACAACCAATATAATATGAGGAAATTGAAGGCAAAAAAGCACTGCAAAAGCATGGCGGGAGAAGTAGACATTGCGGTGGTACCTACTCACGCGGCCTCTCGCATATGAGATACCTACCATCAGTAATTCTTAGTGGTTTTAGTCTCTTTAAAATAAATGTACATAATTTAGCTCATCCTTTTATTCCGGAAAGGTTTGTAGAATTCCAACAGTCTTAACCAAGATAGTCATCCTCCCAAAAACGGAAACGAGGTAAGGTTTTTGCAATATTTTTGACACGAATTACAATCCTGAGCAACTCTTATTAGGCTCTTATATTCGATAAATTCATACATATTAAAATGCTAGATCTGGAAAAGCGAACGTAATGGTAACGTTTATAGTTCCCCCCTCCCGTATCTCTCTCTTCAATTATATAAAGTCGATATGTAAACACAAGCTATATATATATAAATTACCACTTGTTACTTAAATAACAAAACAAATAAATTATACAAAACATAAAAAATTAATAAATAAAATATCTACTCAAAGGCTTATTTACAAAAAAATATTTAATACTCTTTCTAAAGAATGGAAACTTTCCTTTCATTTTTGAATTCTTGAGAGATGTTTATTGTTAGGCATGGCAATGAGAAAATCTTTAGAAATTATTGCTTAGAGGTAACCATCTTGGTTAACTGGTTTACAAATTAAATGTTAATATAATCCAGAAAAAGTAGGTTTGAATACATTTTTAATTTACCAAAGAATTTTCTTCATTATATTATGTAAAATATAAAAAGCTGGAAAATTAAGCGCTCACTTGTATGTTACTAACGGACCAGATGCTAATGGTGGTCCGTGGGTTCAATTTCAAGGGCACACTCTGAGATTTCGGTGTCATATATTTTATTGATCATATGTATGTTTCTTTCATTCCATTCCAGATACATGTTATTTTTTTTATTACAAACTGGGACACGCTGTATATGTATTTTATATATAAACCTTTCTTTTAAATTATTCTATCTATAAAAACACATCAAAATCCGTTGCATAGTTTAAAAGATCTCAGGATAACATAGGGACAAACAGCCGAGAAGAGACTTTGTTTTATACTGTGTGGTGATAACCAATAACTATGCCTTTTAAAGGTGAATGAAAATCATGAAGAACCTGCATACCAAAGATTTTAAAGATAAACAGGTATTTAACAGATAAAAAATACATACTATAATAAAGAATAATAAGGTACATGGATTAAGTAAACATTCCTATCATTATTATAGCAATTCGCGAAAATAGTAATATCTAATTACCCGGATTATAGTATTATCTTATAAACTGGTCTGGTATTAATTTTATTTTTGTATTTGTTCCATTACAGACCAAGAGCCTGTGGCCGCCAGACCTTCGTAATTTTATAAAACCTGAAAGTTTGTGTGCGCATGCCTCTAAAATAGGCATCACACGATCAGCTATTATGAAGTTCCGATCCCATGCTTTGGAAGTTATGAGCTTCAATGTTTCTGGCAACATGAAAGAACCATCAAAAGTGTCTGAATAATAATCGTGATGCCTTTGTCAGGGGCTGGCGAAGACAAACTTGCAGCTTTTACAAAATGACGAAAGTCTGGCGTCCACGAGCTCTTGGACTATTATAATGTATTATAATTATGCCCATTTTCCAGATGAATAATATTATGAGTACCTTCTGAATATCTTGCCAGGAATAGGATTATTATTTTCTATAATTGGCAATTAGAAGCCTGGTACATACGCATATTGCCTTTACATTGCTAATATACTGATATTATCGGAGACTAGTAAACTTTTGTAAATGTTAAATGGAATATGTTACCTAGTGCTATTCTTTTGATATTTGCCATTGAGATGATATATTCTAGAAGGGATACTGCAAACAAAATAGTTGTAACAAAATGAAGGGTACCTTCTATTTCTGTCTCTGTCACGCCTACGAAGTAACATTATCTTCGCTCTCGCTTCACTGTGTACCCGTGTGCACTCACTATACGCAGAGATTTTGTTCTCGATGTCCGCTCTAGTGTAATACTTCAATGATATTTACTGACGCACAAATAATATTATTATCGGATGGTCCACAAAGCTGGCCTAATGTGGGTTGGCGTACATTTGATATGGCACAAGAAATTAAGAAAAGGGTAAGTTCGGGATTAACCTTACTTAACCAGCTTTTGTCTGTAGGAGACGTCAAGATATGGGGATGCGGAACTCAGCGTAGATATCAGCTCTGCGCTTCTACTCGAATTTCGCAAGAAATGGATAAAAATATTCAGAGAAGTTTTTTTTTATTATGGCTATACATACACTATACATGTAGTGGAATTAGTCCTTACCTGTAGCATGAAGTTTCCTGAGCGGGTCGACGATGGCGAAGTATCGGTCTGCTGAGAGAGCCGTGAGTGTGAACACTGACACACCGATGCTGACGTCCTTGGCGGCTTCTGAAACCCGGCATACTGTGGCACCCCATGGCCAGGACTCCACCGTGTAGACTATCGAGGTGAAGGGGACGCAGGTGATGATCACCAGCAGATCGGCCAAGGCGAGGGATAGGATGTATCTGTCGACAAATTGATTGTAGACGTTTTATTAGTGACTATTTCATACATACATACATACATAAATACATAAACTCACGCCATATTCTCAGCAGAGGTAGGGACAAGTGCAGGACATCTACATGTCGCCTTGTATTTGTCTCACGATGTGATAGGGGATATTATTATTTCATTTATATATACAAGCATATCATGTTTTTCTTTGGAAAGTATCTTAATTTGTTCTATAAAAACAAATTAGGAAAAAATATGTACTAAATTTTTATTCAATAGGTAAATCCTTTAAAAATCCTTTTAAATTAGCATTTTAAACTCCAGCGCGTTAATGTAAGAAAGCGCTAGACGCCATATTTTAATGTCATTACGTCACTCCGCTACTACATAATCTCTGTAAACAAGACGGTGTGCTTCTAAGCACAATAACGTTCACTCTTCTCTACAAGAGTGAATTTTTGCAATAAAAATGAGTAGCTCTGGTAATATACATAATAAAATGTTTTAGAATATCTTTTTAGCACGTACTTTTATTCACAGATTTACGGTACAAATATTTGTCAAACTAGTTAATGAAGACGGTAATGAAAGAAAAAAAAGTTTTTGTCTCATTTCTGTTTCTCCCAAAGGTTGACTGATAAAAAATGGCACCGGTATTAAGTCCGCCTGTACAATTTTATTGTATGAAGTTTAATAAAATAAAGAGGCCTTGAACACAGAAGACTAAACTAACAGAAGTCTAGCTTCATACAAAGCGCGCTAAATCAACGCACGCATAGACAGCGTTCACCGACACGATATTCGAAACCAGTCGAGACCATAGCGAGTGCGAGTTTCAACCTTTTGCGCGAACGCCGAGCGTAGTGTGAGTGTGGCAACAAAAGTGAAGTACATACATAAGCTTGACTTCTGTTAGTATTCTGTGCCTTGAAGTAGGGTTGCATTAAAAGTGGGCCAACACAGATAATGATTTTCACGGATTGATATGGACTGCATAAACCATACGGCATGTAATCTTAGTCTTATATTTGACCAACAGATAATAAATATCTTAATGAAATAAACATAATGAAAAATCACAGTCGTGCAACAACAGGTGAATCTATTTCCAATAATATAATGCCATAATCATAATAAGAAATAGTTTGGTGGCCCAAGTGCTTCCTCCTTGTAATTCTACGTTCTTTAAGAATTTAAAGAAACATTTGAAGGAAATGAAATGAAATTGGTTTATTGGTCATGCAATTAAATAGCTCTTATGACACGTCAATACCATAGAGTTTAACATTGCTTAAAAATATGTATATAAATTAAATTGATTTAGTTTTTGGTAGTCTTCTTATTTAATATTTATTGTGAATAAAATGTTAGTCAAGGAAAAACATTATTCACCTGAATCAATGTTTCAGTGGACCATGAGTATTATTAAAATGACGAGTAGCGATTTAATGTTACCACGGGATCCATCGCGGCCCTACCGGAGACGACGCGGCGAAACAAACTCAGTGGGCTTACATTACAACTGGAAATATGCGACACAATCAAGTTCTAAATGCATCCAGCCCCCTTTTTTCATTTGTTTTGCATTATTCTGTCAGTCAATGCTCTATCTGCACCACTATATCACCATTATGCGCATTGCAATTTGCCGATTAATAAAAACTGATTCAGGCTTTTAGTGGCGCAAACTAATATCACGACATTCGCCGATATTGCACGCTTATCCGACCGAAGAGAAATGTATGGTTTGCCCGTTTTAGTTCCATAAATAGACGCAGTTAATATAGACGACAGAAATGGGCCGCGTCATGCTATTGTCAATGTGAAATTCATACATTTGTATCAATGAATTTTCGAAATGAACAGTGCATTTACGAATCGTGTTTGGTCTGATGATAATTATCACATTTGTGTAATTTACTATACATATTATGAATATGAATTGAATGAAAATTAACTCTGCAATTTGATAGCACGCACGATGCACTCAATTTCATTTAATAATCACAGTAATTAAGGTTGTTATGATATTGTAAGAAGCTGCGGGTATACTTACAAAAGTTACAAAAGTTAGTTTACTAAGTTATTTTTTATGTGAAATCACGAAGAAAGGTACTATTAATAGTTTTATTGCATGTAAATAATCTCAATTAGTAACAATTTTAATGTTCTTAATACACAATTTGATCCTTAATGCGTTTTCTTTACTTATAAGTGGTAGCAATATTCGCCACGCTTAAAGGGCGAATTGGAGTTCAAAAAATTCGTTTAAAAAGGTACACAGACAGGCAATTGAAACCAAAAAATTACTCACGTATTAGGAACATTCCTCATGGCCTTATGCCTGACGAACACGGTGACCAGGGTTCCGTTCCCCACGACGCCTATCACGAAGATGAGCGCGAAGATAATGGGAACGATGTACGTCTCCGGCCGTTCATAGTACGGCTGGTAGCTCTCCGAGCGATTGCTGTCGATGTATGTCTCGTTGATCACTTCCATCGTGCATATTATCTGAAACAAACATTTTAAGATCATAAAAACTTATTTTTTGAAATACAAACAGATTTACAAAATCTTTTTTTTATTTTTATTGCTATTAATGGCGAAACGAGCATGCCTTTCGCCTGATGGTAAGCGATATGACAGCTCATGAATAGTAGCAAAACCAAACAACTTTGAATTACAAAGAAATGCTTGGCATTCCACGGCGCTCGCTATCCCGAGACATAAGATATTAAGTCTCAATATGTCCAGTAGTTCCTCTGGCTACAATATCCTTCAAACCGAAGCACAGCAGTGCATTTAAACTGTTGTTTGGCTGGAGAAATAGACATTGCGGTTGTACCTACCCAGGCGGCCTCTCACATATGAGAGTCTGACCATCAGTGAAATTTAATGAAAATTTGAATATACGACCAAATAATGACCAATCCTATCAAAAACGTAAATTCGAAATGTAAGCGAAGATAATTAGTATGATATATGCTTTTATCATTGATTTCAGCGACAAAAGAAGTTAGATCTAAATGAGTGCCAAGTCCAATAGCCAATAATGGATGAATGAAGCCTAAGGTCTGACTTAGCTAGTTTGTATATACTGTAGTTTTATAGACTGCCACTATTCTCTTGTGTTCTATAGCCACAGATAAATTTATCATACCTCTAGAAAAAAATATTCAGCGAATTATTTACTCCTATGCCTACCTCTGACGTGGTCTTATAAATGTTTAGTATTTTTATCAGTATTCTATTATTTTAAATGCAGTCATACCTCCCGCCAGTACAGAACAATATGTTGCATTTCATGAAAATGCGAGATTTATGTTATTTTAAAGATATTTTCATCTTCAAAGCCCGTCAGCATCTCAGAGTTGCATTAAGATTGAAACCTTGAAATATTGTTTTAAATTTGTGTCTAAATGGTAAAATGATATCAGTTTAGTAAAATGGACTTTGACTTTTGATTTTGTTTAAGATAAGTTATTGGACTGACTGTTATTTTAAATAATGTATTTTGTATTATATCATCTTAACAAACCATCCTTTTATACCCATTACAGAGAACACATAAATGCAAAAGAGGATGAGTAAACATTTTAAATTCTTGAATTTGGGGAAATGAAATTGTTTTTTTATTTGTAGCGTGGGACGAGCATTGAGCTCAGTAGGTTAAGTGGCCCGTACATGCATTCGCTGTTACTTATTTTTATGAGGGCGAGAAACTCGTTATAATTTGACAAACTGTGTTCGTCTTTTGTTTCCCCGCCTAACTGCAGTATTTGAAAGCGAGATTTTTAAGTCTTTCGTAAATAATCCCTTACACGGTACAAGTCGTTAAATTCTAAGTACAAAGAAGAAAGAAAAATAATATTTACAAACAGCCGTTGATTTGGACCCAGGACATTTCAAAAAACACTCTTAGGACAAACTATCACCGGTATGGCGATAAAGCCACCATTCAATCGAAATATCTTAGTAACTTTGAAATCTATAAACTAAGATAGGCTTAAATCTAATTTGTAAACTCAATATGGGAATTGGGGATAGGTATTCATGCAAAAAATATTGTTCCCGACCGAAGACAGATCGTTGATTTTGTATCGTACATTAGCGGAGTATAGTCTAGAGAATTCAATTCTGGGATTAAAATTGTTTGCTACACTTCATAATTCTAAGCTACAGTACATTAGGACTAATATTTTAGTAACAGCTAATATTAAAAATTCAGTAGTAAAGACAGATCGTAAGTATATCTTTTATATGTAATATACAGGTAGGTATATATTTTTTTTATTTCAGACTGCGACCGAAAACGGTTGGTAGTTTTAGTGACTAAAAGTTTCACTTTCGCACAAGACTCGATCTTATTGTTGGTTCAGGACTATGTATGTACACATGTATGTGGCTGTTGGGTGGATTTATTAATTTTTTAATTGAACGTCCCTTTTTAAACCTTAAAATCAGAATAACATAAAAAATATCAATACAATCTTTCAGAACAGTTAAACATTTCCTTCCTTTTTTCCATAGAAAAAGATAAAACACTGTATCGGAAAAGGCTTAAACACATGTCGTTAGAATCACGAGAATTAAAATCTTTTGCGTGAGGCCGCAATATGAAGCTTTTAATGCCACAAACTTTATAAACCAATAGAAACTTTAAATAATAGTTTTCATAGCTGGCTGTTTAAATTCCAATAGATTTTTTGTCGTTTAAAAGGACATTTGACATTACTGTGTGAGGGTTGATTTTATTACGAAAAGTAATATATAAATATTAACTAAATTCTGGTTATGTACTGAAGATAATCTGCGTCATATTATATTCACAAATACAGAATTAATATAATTTTGTTTGTCAAATCTCCTGCTCATTTCCACAACCAGTTTATTATGTTAATCTTTAGTATTTTGGATTGTCAACTGAATTAATAATTGAAATAACCAATACCCCCATACTAAGCCACGCTGAACGTTATTAATTATACTTAACTTTAATTTTAGTGTAAAAAAACGTCTCATTTTTAACTTCACAGCCGAAATATTAGAAGAAAACTTTAATTACGTGCAACTATGGCTAATATTTAATTGAATAAGTTACCTTTTACCACAACGCACTATTTTCTTTGTTATATTATAATATGGTGTGTGTAAAGAACCTTCATTCATATAATATACAAAGATTTCAAATATATGTAACAAGGTTTTCACTTCAGCAATAAAATCGTAATTTAAATTGCTTTCGCCTTCTTTGGGCATGAAAAGACCAATACTAAACCTAGATCTCCTCTAACAATTTCCATAGAGTCATGTTGGCAAGCATTTACCGAATTCCTTCAAAGCAATATAAATTACGCTTACAAAAAACTCCAATATAAATTTTCTACAACCGCCATCGTGAAATCCTTAGAAATTTGCCAAGCCGAGGACATTTTCAAAGCAATTTCCACTTGAGTTTATTTAATTGTTACAAACCGCTGATTCCTATTTTATTTGAGAAAAATAATTGTCGACAACTGAACCGTTAAATGACTAGCACTCGAGAGGGAATCTTTGAAATGGCGAGATTAATTTCGCAAAGGAAACTCGTAAACTTGGATTTTATTTTATGATTGTAAACGTAATTTGCTCGTTATGTACGAAGATGGCAATACAAATAAACATAATTAAGGGAGAATAGAACCGATAATATGAATAGAAATATATAGAAATAAAGATTTTTTTAATTGCATCAATGGCCAGACACACGTCATTCCCCTGTTTTTAAGCCATACGACCGCTCATGGATAGTTGCAAAACAATAACACCATGAAGTACAATGTATTGGCATTCGACTACGCTCGCCATTCTAAGACATAAGATCTTAAGTCTCAATATATCCAGTTATTATTATGGCTACAATGGCCTTCAAACCGGAACACACTACACCGCTATTTGGCGAAAGAAATACCATTGCGATGGTACCTACACAGGTGGCCCCAGGTATGTGAGACCTACCGCCAGTAAGAAATAAAAAATAATATATAATATAAATTGTAATAAAAGAGATAAATTAAATTTGGATAATACCTACCTAATCCGACGCAAAAATAATTTTAAATTGGACTTATACTTTTTGAGATATGCGTGGACAAACACACATACATTGATGAAATTTATATAAACTAAAATATCTAATACTTGGCCATTCTGACAATATTTCATACATACACATAAAATTGAAAATCTCTTTTTTTTAATTCAATTAAATAATATAGTGAGAAAAGTGTTAATAGACGCCATTTAACACGAGTGTCGTGGTTGCAATGATGTTTGAGGATGGATGAAAAGTAAAGTTAGTAATGGGTGGCTATTATTAGGCTTTAGTATTTCTTTATGCCGGTTTTCTGCAAGATTGTATGGAATCCCTCAAAATCTTTAATGCTGCAGCCTTCACTACAAGATCTTTTCTTCGCAACCTCTCAAAGATGTAAGTAATTCAGACTCAAAATCTAAATTTAATATCAGATCTGCATTATTCACAGGTTTCGTTTATCTTACGGCAGTAAATATAAGTACAGCGATGGAAAAACACATAAATTTACGAAATATGGTGTACGCTGAGAAATCTCATAAAAATATATCAAGTGGCAGATAAAGTATGGAACGGTTTCTGCCGCGTATTTATCAAGGAGTTTGGCAATGTTCTTTGCAATGTTTACGACGTTCCGCTTTATGTAATTTAATATATTTCAGTTTCACTTGCGTGGTCTTGGAGCTGGCTTATGCCAAAAAGGCTTAGCGATGCAGTAATGTACAGTGCTGTGTTCGAGGTTGAATTTAAATCAAACCTCATGAGATTAGTTTCAGACGTACTTTAGATTTTCGTTTAGAATTTGTGATAGTCTTAGACGTTGTAAATATATTCCTAAAGTCCACACAAGCTGATGAATATATAAACCCCAATAATTCTATAAATCCCCTTTCCTCCACGTCCGTACTCCAACACCTGCAATGCATTTGTAAATCTTTATTGTTATTTATAGGTGACGCGGGCGGTTATTTTATTTTCACTTCATTTTTAAAATTCATATTTCGAATCAAGAATGCATGTTTGTAATATTTTCTTGGACAAACGTCGTCAAGGACATATTTCAAGTCGCTACCAAATTAGATCTTACTTTTAGTCACATTTTTTACACTACTCTCTGACTCTTTCTCTCTTCAGCTATAGAAAAGCCGCTGAATATGGGACTCTCCCAGGGATCTCCAGATTGATGTGTGGACCATAAGATAACATATTATAATACAACTAGCGGCCCGGCCCAGCTTCGCCCGGGTACAAATAGATTTCTGTACAATAATATATACGTATTATACATATGAACCTTCCTCTTGAATCACTCTATCTATTAAAAACCGCATCAAAATCCGTTGCGTAGTTTTAAAGATATAAGCATACAAAGGGACATAGGGACAGAGAAAGCGACTTTGTTTTATACTATGTAGTGATATGTAAGAACTTTAAACGATCCGATAGGTAACAAGTCAACATTTCACGTGATGCCACATTATTTGAAGCATGTTACCGAAGGAGAAAAATACTTTACATGTAAGTAGGTTTCTATCGAGAGTCTTAAATACTTAATCAGGCCGGAAATAACAGAGATACACTGATTTCATTCTGTCGCAGAGAGGGAGCAAGTTCACGACCTTTCGCGTCGTTGATTGCTATCGAAGATGAGCCGAGAAGCTCAGAGAAGTTTTGTATTTTATATTTATACGAATCTTCGGAATCAAATGTATTAAAATATATTTATGAAGTTAAGTCGCAAATTTTTTATCACAGAAAAGTAAGTGGAGATTGGTATGAATGCAGTTGAATTAGTTGACAATGTTATTTGCTTATCTCATGTAATTTTTAGCTAATCATAGGTAGGTCATCTTGGGTAGGTCATATAAGTCTAAAGTAAAAATGTTGGTTAAAACATGCGATTTATAGCACGAATCGTTCAAAACAGACACACATACTTACTAATGAATCTCGTGAGTAAATTTCATACCTAGCATCTTACTAATTGACACTGAGCAATGAAGATTTGCGAGTCTCTTAGGAATAAGAACTTTTCTTTAATTTTCTACATTAATCATAATTTAGAAAAATAGTTCTGATTAAACTGCCTAGGTTTTGTTTTGTACAGTAGAAGTATTGTCTATGTCTCTGTAGAGTGTGTTTTGTATCTGGGGTGATTTAACTGGAAAAGATAGATGCTCTGCGAAGTGAGGCAGAGCATGCCTAGATAGTACCCACCTGGGAAATAGCCTGGCGTAGTTCTTATGGTATGATTACAATACTTGGGCATAGGGTTCGAATCCCGGGTCAGGCAAATTGATAGTTGATTTTTCTATTAATTATCAGCCCGGAGGCAGGAGTTTGTGCTCGTTTGTGCGATGGGCTCGCCCCCTATCAAAACGAAACGTGGATGCCCTGGTTGCCTTACCTACCCCTTCTGGAAATAAGGCGTGAGTGTACAAAATCGAAATGAGCGATACAAAAAGTGTTTAGATGCCGTGTATAACGTAATCTTTTAAATTTAGTTCCATAATACGTATGCCAAAAAAGAAAGACAATGAATGAACATGCCACAAGCCAAAATCCAAACAGTTAGAAACGGTTGAAGTTATTTACGCACCGCTCAACATGGTGACATAATTTAAAAGCCTGAAATTCAAGTATTTCACTAAAACATTCATTTTCTATTTGCTTTATGTTCATAAACGGGAAATTCCAACTACAGTCTGCAAAGCTACAATAATTACCATATTTTGTATTATTACGTTATTTTTTTATTATCTCATGTGAAATGGGAAGCTGGGGGACTCGTTGAAAATAAACAGTCGGCCCGCCCGTCTCATCTCACAGTCAAATACTGTTTTAATAAAACTCACGTTGTGTGAAAATGTTATTCAAGTCATAAGATTGTCATAATATCAGTCCCATACACTTTCTTAAAGACAATGATGATTGAATGATTAATTTTATGATTCTTTTTATTCAATTATATTTCCGTTTTTATTGTGTAATTTTATTTTAAAATGTGAGTTGTTTGAAGCTCAATTCGCAGAACATATCTATACATCAGGATTTCAGTAATTTGGACATTGAGTGAGCTATCGCCGATTGATCAAAGATTTGTATGTTCTCAAAGAGATTTGATCCGAGTTACCGTGCATTAGTCCTAATTACTTACATTGAAATTCAATACAAATTAATCGCATATGATTCATCTCCTTGTATTATTAATTGATGATGTAATTGGTTAAACAGTCGAATGTCTATCAAAGACAATAGTGTTGGATGTCAAAGGAGTCATGTGGATCCATTTATCTGTGTTATATCTGAATACATAAACTCACGCCTTTTTCCAAGAATGGGTAGGCAGAGGTGTTATCAGGACACCCACGTTTCGCCTTGTGTGTTGCGTCCGACGCTGTGACGGGGGCGAGCCTATCGCCATATCGGGCACAATTATTTTTTAATTTATTTATTTACTGCTTAATAATTAAATTAGTATATAGACCGAATAAAGGTCTGACGTATTCTTTAATAGCTTTCCTTTTAGCAATGAATAAAAAACCAAGGCAACGTTAAAAAAGACTATTACATAGCTTGGGATTCATAAGTTTCACATACACTTGGATCTTGAAATTAATGAGATAATGTTTTTGATGTCAATATATGATACTTTAGAATTTATTATTAGCGAAAAATATAAACACCCGTTCCGCCCGAAGCAAGGATTTGTGAAGGTAAAACTTTATTTTCAAAGTATCTTTGAAAGAAATTGTTAACTTTTATACGACTTTTCTTCTTTAGGTATTTACAAACGATGTTATTTTTCTCCTTGGGATCTTTCTGTGAAAAAATAAACATATTTTCCTTTAATTAAGACTTATAAAGTTTTTTTTATTATGTGTTTGTGTATTGTAAATAATATTATACATAAATTACATTTATGTTTCCTAACTTATAGTAACTTTTATATAGGACAAGTTTTTTGTTTCAAAATAACATGTGGCCTTGCACTATGAAAAAATAATTATGGACGGTAGGTTCACTTTATGAAAAACTTTTTATAACAATCAGAGGGGTTTGCCAAGTTGACTTTCTACAATCGTAATTGCCAGTAGAGAATTAAAAAAATGTATGATATTGACATTTAAAATCGATTTATTATCACGTTGTCAGAGAAAACCAAGTTTATTACGCGTAGTAAGGGCTGTAATCACATACCGGGTATCTCAAGACTGCTACCGAAAACGAAGCCGGGTGGTAGTTTTAGTGACTACAAACACAATGCAACTAAAAATTTCGCAATGAAACGCGACAATTTTTTTATTATCTTTTAAAAATCGTCGTATTTGGGTGGTTAATACATAGTTTTTGCTAAAATAATAATTTAAAGCCTTGCATTCCATAGCGTCTTTAAAAATAAAATGGTGTACGCTATTATTTAAGATAAAACTATGTATTTACCATCCTAATACGACGATAGGAAAAAATAACAAAAAGATCGTTGATAATTTTTGCACAACATTTAGTTGCATTGTGTCTGAAGTCACTAAAACTACCACCCAGCTTCGTTTTCGGTAGCAGTCTTGATATACCCTGTATACGTATATTTCTCACATAGTACAATTTTTAGATTTTTTGATGCATTTGGTTATCTAGTAGTATAAAGAGGGATTGCAAGTTTAGTTCTTGCACCGACACAAAACAATGTAACCTACAAATACTGGCTTCAGATCTGGTTGGTAGATCGAAGTCAGTCGAATTTTCTGATGCTCATGGCGTTAGACAATCTTACGGTGGGGTGCCCAAAAACTCATACCCAAGCTTCTGTCTGTCTGTCTTCCTATCTTTTTTCATCGCAATCCCCTCCCGATTTGATGATCCAGTATCTAGATATAAAGCAAGCTTGATCACCACTCACCGATGAACATCCACAAGCATTTAGCATTAGCATCAGGTGACATATTTTTTTTATTGCTATCTATGGCGAGACGATAATGCCATTCGCCTAATGGTAAGCGCTACTGCTCATGAACAGTAGCAAAGCCAAACGGCACCTTGAATTACTAAGCTCGCCATCCTGAGACATAAGATAATACTCTTTTTTTCCCATCTCTTATTGTCCATCTCAAGGTAGTCCGTAAGAGATTGCCTCGAGCGATACGACCGCGTTTTGTACTACTATCCTTACTAATATTATAAAGGTGAAAGTTTGTATGTATGTATGGATGTTTGTTACTCTTTCATGAAAAAACGGCTCAACAGATTTTGATGAAATTTGGTATAGTGATAGCTGACACCCTGGATTAACACATAGGCTACTTTTTATCCCGAAAAATGTAGTGTTCCCGTGGGATGAGTCAGGAAACCAAATATACATATTTTCTACTCTTTCAAATTCAAATTGTTGGCACGGGATGTCCTCTCCTACGGAAGGGAAATATAGTCGACGGCACGCGGGAAATATAGTTAGTAGACACGCGAAATAATATGTTCTTGATGTGGATTGGACTCAAAAACTATCTGCACCCGGGCGAAGCCGGGCCCGACAGCTAGTGTAATATAATGTTCTATTATTAAGTTAACTTAGTGTACAATAAAGGATTTAAATAAATAAAATAATACAAATAATATAATATGAGATATAAGATAAGTCTTAAAATGTGCAGTACTACTGGTTACAAGATTCTTCAAACCGAAACACAATATTTACACTGCTGTTTGACGGGATAAAAATACATTGTGGTGGTACCTACCCAGGTCGTCTCTCACATATGAGAGATCTACCACCAGTCTATGTAATTTGATATTAAGATGTTAAAAGCATGTTGTATTTATCATCTAATCATTTACGGCCTTGTTTATAGTAAGCATTTTAATTAGTTTTGTCTTCTTCCCTCAAAGGGAATTCAAAAGACGTTCGAAAGGGACAAAATATTCAATAACTAAAATAGGTTAATTAACTGACTGGACCAGACCTTTAGTAGTTATTATTCCCAAAGCATATTTTGCGGGTAATATTTTTTTTACTGTCTTGTTTTTAGAAAATTTCCCGTAAGATACAGGAGACTGTCCCGCCCTCACACCCACCACTGTAACTCCTGTGAGCCAGGATCAACAGTGGCACGCAAAGTAATGACACCGAGCATTGAAGCTCGGCGAGTCTCCGGGAATGTCTAACTTGTCTTTAACCCGCAACGAAATTAATCAGAAAGTTAAATTAATAGGAGGAGTTGGAAATAAATTATTGTCCACTTCCCTCCGTGCAAAGCGGGTGACAAAACATTGAACTGAAGAGGTAAATAACCTCCCAAAAAAGACTTTTACAGCCGGAGAAGCCAGCTGTAAAGCACCACGGATCAAATTATTATTACATTTAGATGGGACCTATTATGTGAACTGTTATGCTTGATTCCAGTAATAGGTATGGCAAAAACGCCGGAAAGCACGGAAGTTCTTTCTAGTGTCTACAAGGTCCATGTAGTATACAACTCCAGATGATATTTGCATACTATCTAGCATGGTTTTACGCTCATTATGCCAAAGACTACACTCCCAAAGTATATGATGCGCGGACTGCTCATACTCGCAATTAGGTGTAGAACATGGACACGCAGGCGACGCAACAAGCTTAAAAGAGTATAGTTTAGACTTAAAGTTACCATGGCCCGTGAGAAATTGTGATACGCAATAATCGACATCTAGCCATGTCTTTGTTAAACGATCACGTACGCAAGGAAAAAATTGGTATAGATGCCGGCCCTTCAAAGATACCTCCCATCTATTTTGCCATTCATCTAAGAGTTCGCTATATACCACTGAAACCGGTTTAAATAATCTGTCAACTCTTAAAAGTTCACGTGCGGTGAAAAAACTTTTATCCATATTCTCTCTATTAGAGTAATACATCGCGGCGCGACGTTGCACCTCCAGGTCGACTGGAAGTACACCCGCTAGGACAGGCAAAGCTTCGGTACTAACAGTTCTATATGCCTTGCACAAGAATATCAACGCCAAACGTTGGCTCTGGAGCAGTTTTCTTCGCACAGCACCGATAGTAGCCCTATCAGCCCATACGGGAGATCCATAACAGATACATCCTAAGTAAGTTGCTCCATAGATGATTTTTAGTGTATTGAAAGATAGCCCCCACGTTGATTTTGATATTCTTGTCAAAGCAAAAAAGTTCCTTATCGACTTTTCCCCGACGTTCTTAATATGTTCAAGAAAGGAAAAATTCCTTTCTAAAATTAAACCAAGATAACAAACCGATTCCTTATTTTTGACATTGATATTATTAAATTTAATTCGCGGCTGTGATTTTAAAGTTCCTTTCAGAAGTAATTGGAAAGTTTTTTGTGGTGCAAAGGTTAAGCGATTTCGATGGCCCCAAGCACATATTAGTTTTAAACACGCGTCCGACATAATTTCTAATCCCGACCTACTATTTGACTCTATAAGCAAGAGGCCGTCGTCCGCATATCCGGTCAAAGAACACCCTGACGGCAAGGGAATTGCACACCCGTAAGATACAGTCGGGAATAATGTTAATTGAAGTACATATATCTTGGTAGATAAAGAACACATAAAACGTTTTATGCAAATGAACTCAGCCGCTTTCAGACACAAAACAGAATTATCCCGGAGGGTACATTGTGAGGCCTGTATTTCTATGGAAAATATGCACATATTTACTTTAAGGTCCAACATTATCGTAATCTTCTGTCATTCAGTAGGCAGATGATGATGATCACAAATAAGTCAATTCACGCGAAAAAGCGACGATATTTTGGTTTTATTCCCGTCGTCGTGTTTGAATTTAATATAGATATTTTAGCAATACGTAGTTTATCTTAAAATAATAATGTACAACGTTTTATTTTTTTAAACGAAATGGTATACAATTGAATTATTATTTAAGAAAAAACGATGTATTCCAGAAATATCCCAGCAAAGAAATAGTTTTGACACCGCAAAAAAGCCACTTTTATGTCTGAAAGTTTTAGTTGCAATGTGTCTGTAGTCACTAGAACTACCTATAGGCTTCGTTTTGGGTAGCAGTCTGGATATATCTTGTATGTAGGGCATGTACATCGATGGAATCCCTCGGGTGTCGCTGTAAATGATACTTGTAAAACGCGCTCCGCACGGGTCGTAAACTGGATGCTAATGCGAATGTATGGGCCGTGCACGTGCTTCCCAATGGACTATAAACGCTCAAGGAGAAATAATAATTGATTATAGACTTTTATAGTATTCAATCCTTGGGGAGGCTCATAAAAGCAGTGGACTTCCTGAGAAGAGAGATAAAATATAAATAAGTACACTCTATAGTTACATACATAGACCTGACGTCGCAGGTACAGAGTGTCTCGCTCTCATAGCCACCACTGTAACTCTTGTAAGCCAGGATCAACAGTGGCACGCAATGTAATGACACAGAGCATTGAAGCAGGACTGGTACTGCATAGAGATACCTTCAAAGATTTATACTACCTACACTTTCCATACTGGCCAGTGGACCATACTTCTAGGCTGTAGGTAGGTGTTAGAGTCTTCTTATTCGTCTAGGAAGTCTTTGCAAGTTATTTAACATGAAATTTTCGGTTTCCAAGTCGGACAATCTGTTTCATTTTTATTTTATTGGTTCCATTTAACAATGCCGTTTGGAAATAGATATGTTTCTCAAAGCGTTGACGTCAGTCAGGAAGTGGTCGTAAAATGTCTAGCCAAGTCATTATATTGCGTACGTATGTCTATAAAATTGAAAGGACGATAAGCATGCCGCCTACCCCATTATGGGACGAAAATAAGTTATATTATATCATAATTATTATCAATATAATTTATAATATATCAATACCATCTGATTATGTTCGTTGGATGAATAAATCTCTTATATCGATTCATATTCGGAAAACACATTCTTAAAGCTGTGAATGAAGAAACTACGAGGAAAAACTCTATTAAAAAGCTAAGAGATCACATCAATCCGATTTGTGAAAACGTTTTATAAAATAACAGTGCGAGCAGAAAGCTTTGCCTCTCATGTGACCTTGAACCAGCTTCCATTTTGTTTGAGCTTAAAGCTCGAAAGCTCGCTCACGTGACCGATGACGTCAAGGCCGCGGGGTCAACAAGCCGGCTCTTTCATCTCTTAATCTTGACGAGATTCACTTTTATAAATACTTGAAAACCGACATTTGTTTACGTTTTGTTTATTTGATTTAATATTCAGATGGGCTTGACAGGAAGACAAGGTCAGCATGACAATAAATCTGAGCACTCTTCTGGTAGTGGATACTTCAGTTCTTTTTACATTTGATATTTTGTGAGTAATAATAAAATTTTAATAAGTGCGTGGTGGCTTGTTGGTAAAAGGACTAGAGGCGGCTGCCAACACGTTTACGGTGGTCACGGGTTAAAGTCCCAAGGCACACTTCCGAATTTTCGGATTCATGTGTATATTGATAGTCAATCACCACGGACTATTACAGTGAAGTAAAACGTCATGCGGAAACCTGCTTACCATAGCGATACGGATTAATTTCTAAGGTATTTAAAGTCCGCCAACCTACACTAGGCCAGCGTAGTGGACTACAACTAACAGCTATCCATCATGTTCCACTGTGGGATGTATATGGGCTAATCTGGGGGCACGGCAGTGCCCCCTCCAAGTCGAGCTATAAAGCGGCACTGTCGTACCATCCAAAAGGTCTGAATAGCTTCGAGAAAACTCGAAGTTATTCAGACCATTTTCTACCCCCTATAACTTCGTTGTGGTTAAAGCAAGAATCCTGAATTTTCAGTTACTAAGCAGGCATTGTGTAAACACGGATATATTTAAAATTTCATTCAATTTGAACCAGTACTCGTACTTTAAGAATTGTAACTTGTCAAACTTTCTTAATTAGGTCACTCACTGACTGACTGACTAACCCATCATCAAAAGTCTAAGGCACTTCTAGCAGACCTAGAACCTTCAAATTTAGAATATAATTAGTGTTTAGTGTCTAAATCAAGAGAAAACTTAAACATTTCATAATTTCTGTCTAGTTTTCTAGATACACCAACTGCGTTAATAACTTTGTAATCCCATATAAATGTATAGGATTACAAAATTACATTTGCAGTTAATGAATCAATGTACCCGTATAAAATGGAACAATAGGGGGTAGAGGGTAGAGAGTGTTTTCAGCCCATGAAACTGTACAACATTCCTCTAGAAAAATATAACGAAGAAAAACATAGACTAAATAGCTCGAAATTATCAATTACCATGAAAGAAAGAACACTAATAATCATAACCGCTATATTTTTGATAAATTGATACATACAGAAATAAAAAAAAATCACAAGAAAGAGGCTTTAAGAAAATAAATATTGATATTCTAGAAGTAAAAAGTACTTAAAAGGAGAAAAGTAGGACTCTATAAAAATACGTGAGATCCCATCAAAAACATCCTGTAAAAAAATACCAAGTCTCGCAGCTCAGTTTTTCTACCGCAAAAAGTTGTGAGATCCATATAATACCAAGTCGGTTAATTTATTTAATCGTTGCTTAAGGGACCTTCTGTATAAAATTAATACGTAAGTTATTATCATATCAATATTAAAAGTCCTTTACGTTTTAAATAAATAGATTGACTTGGCCAGTAGCATTATGTATAAATTGTACGATACATTAAGTTTTCGATGGGATACAGTTATACCGTAATACAGTTATTTCGTAAGCTAAAAATGATAGTTTTTAACAACACAAACGCATTGGTAAAACTGTAAGTTTGTGTTGAAATATAAATAAATAAATAATAATACCAATGAGGAAAAAAAACCGACAAAATACGGCCGCATATTGTGAGAGACTTGTGCCCCCTAGTGCCGTGGTTCCTAACGTGGGGGTAGTAATTACCCCCCAGTAATTACTGGGGTAAAACTTGTATTTTGCGGGGTAACAATGAGCTGGTTATTGTCTTGAGGGAAAAAAGAACTTAATATTACCAAACATGTAAATGCGAAGCAGTACCACCAACATACGCATTCAAAATTATAAAATGTTATAATCTTTAGAATATGAAATTTAAAAACCATTATAAGTTAAATAATAATAATAATAATAAATGCGGGGGACATATCACAAACGGTCATCTGATCTGCCATCTAGCCAAGGTAAAGCAGTTAAAGCTTATGTTATGGGTGTCGGGCAGATATATGCATACATACATAGACAAATACATACTTATGCAAGATAAATAACACCCAAACACAAGTATTCGTCATACCAATGTATGCCTAAAACTTTTAACTGATTATTGTAAAATCACTCCGAAGTTATTTTATTTTTAGAATTTATTAATAATTTAGTTATTATTAATTTTTTGTTATGTGATTTGTTCTAAGTTTTATAATGTTTTACGCATAAAGTATTAACATGTGTTTTTGAGATCATCGTTGGAAGGAGGGGTAAAATCAGTCACTCTATTTAGATCATAGGGGTAACGGACCTAAAAAGGATAGGAACCACGGCCCTAGTGACATACTCGTATGATAGTTACAAAAGTGTATTGTCCTTTCTGAAAATCCAATAATCCACTGTTTATAGTGTGTCTTCATGGCCAAGTTTGTATGTGATAACTGCTTTAATTTATGCACATTATTATGTATTTATAAAACCACGTTTTTCTTTCTTTCACAATAATAACACACACAGTATTTGCAAGCAGTTTCTACATAACTAATAATTGTTAATATACTAGTTTATATTCTTATTATCACCGACCGGAGCGACATGCGTTTTGACTGCCTGTGTCAGGGAGAATGAGGGCGGATACCGGACCGAGTGCACGTGCGCCTCCGCCTACTCAGGGCCACGGCGGTGTTGTCGAGATTTTTTGCTGTAATAATTTAATTGTTATTACTTTATCGGCTTTGGATTTATTGTGCATTTGCAGATACTTGGTCTGGGTCGCCCTCTGTCGGCGCCTGCGACTTTGTTTGCCGATTACCTAATTACTATAATATGAATTGGTTATCATCGTTATATTTTTATTTTATGTTTTTTTTACTTTTTTTTTGTGTCTGGATGTTTTATGTTTACTATTTATTTTGTATAAATTATCAGTCTTTTCTAAATATATGTACAAGTACCTATACTGATTTTAATCTTAACACCGACATAGTGCCCGGATGTCACTAAGGTCCCTCATTGAAAATCAGTGCTGTGGTACTGCTTATGCTGTGCTGCAGTAATAAGCTGAATGAGGGTTCCTGTTGTTGGCACAAATAGTAACAGAATGTTATAGTCTTTCTGTTTATAGTTAAATAATGTATATTTTTTGTAATACCTAATATTTTCTATGTTCTCGAGTTGGAATGTTGTTATTATTATTATTATTTTTGTTTATTTTGCTTTTGTATATTTTGTACCAACAATAAACTTTCTTTCTTTCTTTCTTTCTTTCAATATATTGGGGCTCCCAAATCGTCGCCCATTTACGCTCATGACATTATTTTCTTGAGTGTATAAATAAATAAATACACCCAACAGTCATACATAGTTCTAATCCCACACTAACATTGAGTCTTGTGTCGTGGGTACCAGGAATTACGATAGACTTTTCGGCCTCACAAACACCCAGACCCGAAAAATATACTGCGGATCACACAGAAATATGTCCCGGTGCGGGCTTCGAATCCACGGCATCACGTTTCGCAGCCGGCGTCTAACCGACTGCGCCTCAGATGCTGAAAATTTATATATTCACCTAATGCTGTTACCGTGTAAGAAGTACGGCGTGAATTCCAAACGGACAAGGAAATTATCTCGAATTGGAAGAAAAGTTTGAAGAAAATCTCGATTAAGTAAAGATATATCAACATTTTTGAGCATACAAATACGCACACTGTCACTGTGGAAAGAATTGGGTGAGGCTTATGTTCAGCAGTGGACTTCCTTTGGCTGATGGATGGATGGAGCATACAAAGTTGTATGTTTTGGTACTTATCATGCATATCTTAAGCATTTCATTTATACCTATATATTTATGCAGTATGTTTTTTGACATCACTTTGCGGATGACTAACACACATACAGTACATATCAGTCTATTAGTTTTATTTTAAGTAAGTACTAAGTCTTTATACTGTAAAGTTTTTGAATAATTTAGATTAAGATCTAAGATAATTTTAGAATATAATGGGGTTGACATGGTGAAAATGTCGCCAAACCCCCTAATTTAAACGAGAATAAAAAAAAGAAAACAGTCTTTATATTGAATAAAAGTTTCTACTCATCAATCAGCATCAAACGAATCAGCGCGCCCCACTCAATTCCCTCACGTAGTAAATAACAAGGCATTTTCACGAGGTTTTTATGCACAGTTTCTTTATCCCGACTCCCCTGGGCGCTAGGCTGGAATTGCCCGCCCACCCACGGAATTTCATCTCGCTACTTTTCAAATAAACGCTTATTAGCCACGAGACGAATACAATGAATTTATAAATGTACCGGCTATTATTAAGTTAGGATTTGCTGGGAATTATATTCTGACAATTACCTTACTACTATTAGATTCAATTTAGTTTTCTTATGCAGCTTACATACTGATTTAGATCAGTATATAAGAATTTATATGGTATTTAAAGTCCGCCAACCCACATTAGGCCAGCGTGGTAGGCTATATGGCCCAACCACTCTTATTTGTACTCTCGATTATAGAGGAGACCCATGCCCTGCAGTGGGATGGATATTAACTGATACAGATACATACAAGACTTATAAATCGCTTTTACTAGCGAAAGCCAATATTTGCATATCTAATGGATTATTTTACGACTAAAGAAACACAAAGTCAATTCTATGTTGCATGTTATTTTGGTATCGAAACATAAAAGCATTCCGTTATTAAATGCACGATCAAAGGAGTTGTTCATAAAGAATCACTTACGTAAACGATTGTGTTCAATACGAAAACAAACATCGGAAATGCATTACATTAAAATATTTTTTGTTCAGATTAAGTTTGATAGAATACATCATTACTTGTAAGTCTCTAGGTGGAAGGTAGACATAACGTAAAATAAAATTTATTTCTGAACCAACAAATGATCAAGCACTAAAATGTTGCCATAATAACTGGAATTTTTATCTCCTCCATATAACATTAGATTTCATTTGGTTTCTTAAATATGCCAGTTAATTTAACGTGATAAAATAAGACTAATAAACAATTGTCTTCGTGCAGAAAGAAAGCTATATTTGCTTATTTCACAATCGAATTTAACCAGTATAAAAACTGAGGATTCCGTAGCGATTAGATAAAGTAATAAGGCATAAATAACACAACATTTTTGATTGCATATGTAATGTTGGTAAGTGATTCTGCGTCGATTGTCTCATGAACACGCTTGGATAAAAGATGTTTTGCCGGCCCTTCAAATTGGTAGGAGAGCAGGAAGGAAAAGGATGGAATGAGATAAGGAGAATTAGGCATTTGGCAATCTTACGCCCAAATACTGGGACGCAACTTAAATATAAATGGTGCTTAATGTACTTAAATTAATGTACTGGCTAAGTGGACTATTATGTGTCGGATTAAAGGACATTGTAGCTATAAGGCGATAAGACATAAGTCTTAGGATGGCGAGCGCAGTGGAATTTCCAGCATTGCTTTGTAATTCACGGTGTTGTTTGATTTTGCTATTGTTCATGGGTGGTTGAATTGCTTACCATAAAGCGGACGGCATGCTCGTCTCACCATTCATTGCAATAATAAAATTAAAAAAAAAAAATACTAACATCAGCGTGCCTCTAGCACTCCCAAAAATGAAATTTGGTCGATATCAATGTATTGAAGTATCAGAAACATGGTATTGGAAACTTCACGACATATGACGTTTTGACAGCATGTCCGGCGGAACCGCGGCCCACTTTCACTTAATTTCCATTTTATTTGTAAGTTTTCTGCACCAATGCATTTATATTGTGTTTTAAAAATTCTTCCTTCTTTTTGATTTTATTTTTATATCGAAAAAGCGAAGGATAATACATTATGTATATTAGATACCAGTTCATTATCAGTGTTAGACAGTCTCCGTAGCAAAGTTGGTTGGACGCAGACTGCAAAACGAAAGGGCACAGGTTCGATTTCCGCGACGAGACAAACGTGTATGTAATCCAAAGATATTTGTCCGGGTCTGCATGTTTGTGGGACCGCAAAATCTCTCATAGTTTCTGATACTCAGACTCGATCTTAGTGTGGGGTCAGGACTATGTATGAGACCATGACTGTCGTGAGTATTATGTTTGTAACTGTTGGTCGTCTTTATTTATGTAAGTATTACTACGCAATTTATTGTTACCGAGTAACTCAATTAGTCAGTTCTGATTGAGTCCGGATATTATGTTTGTAAAACGTCTAATTTATTAATTCTTAATATATTAATCCGTGGTCTATTGCATAAAGTTACATTCTATTTTATCAAAAAAGATCGCGTTCAATAACGGTGCTTTGAGAATCGAATGACATACGGTGCCGAGACGTGGACACTGACGGTGGGACTGGTTCACCAATTCAAAGTCGCTCAACGAGAAATGGAGCGGGCTATGCTCGGTGTTTCCCTGAAGGATAGAATCAGGAATGAGGTTATCCGACAGAGAACCAAGGTGACCGACATAGCCCAGCGGATCAGCAAGTTGAAGTGGCAGTGGGCTGGTCACATTTGTCGGAGAATCGACAACCGTTGGGGTAGGCGTGTTCTCGAGTGGAGACCGCGCCTCGGTAAGCGTAGTGTAGGACGCCCTCCGACGAGGTGGAGTGATGATATCCGAAAAATGGCTGGTAGCGGTTGGAGACGTTGGGCTGAAGATCGAGCCCAGTGGCGTGCCATAGGAGAGGCCTATGTCCAGCAGTGGACGCGAATAGGCTGATGATGATGATGATGATGATGGTGAGAATCGAATTTCGGACATAATGTTTTATAGCCATTTGCGCTACTAGACCATCGAGGTGACTTGAGTTAAAAATAAAATTAAAAATTAATGTGAAAACAAATTATTGGTAAAGAGAAGCGTGTTAAAAGTTAAATGTAAACAAGTAATTTTTAATTGTTAAATTCGAGGCGGATATTAATTATGTCGGTCTCCAGTCACAGCGGTGGCTATTGAAACATTGTATGCCCGGCAGATTTAAGTAATTAAATGTTATTTTGACGGCCACAATAAATAATGTACTTCGGCCACAATAAATAATACACATATACGCTCAACTGTCACATATATAGTCCTGACCTCACATTAAAATCAAGTGTTGTGTCGTGGGTTTCAGAAAATAAGAGACTTTTCGGTCTCAAGCCCGAAACATCGAACTAGCAACCTTGCGTTTCAGAGCCAGCATCTAACCAACTGCGCCACAGAGGCTGTCTATCTAATCAGTAAATGCTGGTGCCATAACTTAACCAAATAATAAATTATCTAGTTAGTTATTATTTTGAAAGAGTTAAAACACCAACTAAAATATTTTATATTAATTTTCAAAGTAGCTAAGCCACGCTGGAAAAAGCTTTAGCTGTCGTGTTCCTAATTAAGATATGCCAGAGGCGCAATACTCCTAACTTCTTTCCTCCTTTTAGAGGTGTTTTTTCCTTTAAAGAAAAATGGACGGACCATTTTTTCAACGGACCATTTTCAGTTTCACATAACAAACCCAAAAGATATACCAAGGTACTTAAAAAAAACTTAAAATGCATTTCACATTTCGTATGAATTAGTTCATGAAGAATGGCCATTTATTTTTCTTTCTTGATTGAATCTAATAATTTCATCTAAAAACATCGTGATAAGTAAAACTGAAAATCCACACTTGATATTTCACCTATTAATTTATGAGCTGTGTGATGTGATATTGGATACAAGGTAACCTTTAAAATATTAAACTCTTGTTAATAATATTATTCTGAGGTGAAAATAATAACTTTAACGCTTGTAGATAATTACCTTGTACATCAAAGAAAAATAATCTATAGGTTTCTTAGATTTACGCGAATGTTACACATTGAAATAAAACTATTATTTACGGATTTTATCGCGAATTTAGTTTAATTATTTACTTCCCGACGTTTCGATTACTTTACAGCTTTCGTGGTCACGAGGAGTGACAACGAAAGCTAGTTTTATTTCAATATAATCTATAGGGTTATTTTTCAAAGTCTGCACATTTTTTATTGAACATAAGAGAGTAATTCTGATTAACACAATATGATGTAAAATATTCAATGGAAAGTACCCATTCATAGTATAGGTAAAAAACGATATTGCTCAAAATACATTGTAGCATTTTTTATGGTTTGCCCTTAAAAATTTTGCTATTTTATATCAGGTGACAGATTTATATAAAATTAAGTAATTATCATCACATTTTACATTTTGTTCACGGAGCCGAAGACAAAAAAATATTTTTATTGGTTTTTAAGTTCATTTCTCCAACTCTCGGCGTGGGTCACAATTATGTTTGTATTTATTAAAAATACATAATATGTATATATTTTTCCAAAAACCTACGCATTGATTCCAAGTTTAAAATGAGCATTCCCCTTTACACTTATTAAGTCAGTTCCATTTTATATCCTAATTAATGTTCAATTTATACTCAACATCGGTATATATAGCTTAAAGCATTCCTCGATAATAACCTACCCAATACAAAAAAAAAAATCAGACAAACAAACTCTTCAGATTTATTTACTGGACTTACTGGTGGTAAGTCTCTCATATGTGAGAGGCTGCCTGGGTGGGTACCACCGCAATGTCTATTTCTCCCGTCAAACAGCAGTTTAAATGCACTGTTGTGTTTCGGATTGAAGGACATTGTAGCCAGAGTAACTACTGGACATATTGAGACTAAACATCTATATGTCTCAGGATGGCGAGCGCAGTGGAATGCCAAGCATTGCTTTGTAATTCAAGGTGTTGTTTGGTTTTGCTACTGTTCATGAGCGGTCGCATCACTTACCATCAGGCGAACGGCATGCTCGTCTCGTCATTAACAGCAATAAAAAAATAAAAAATATATATTGGTATAGATTTATTTTTAACTGGGAATTTTCCGAAAATAAACATTTCAATACAAACTTGTATCTATATAGTACAAGATACAAGTTAAAAGAAAGAACAAAATCTGTCCAAAAGCACGGAATGTTGGATGATGTTCATGAGCGGTGCTCACTTATCATCAGGTGAACTATATGCTCGTTTACTCTATATAATATAAACATGCATGTTATGCAACTGCCTCGGTGGCGTAGTTGTACTACGGTACGGTTACAAAGCTGAGGTCTCGGGTTCGAATCCCGGTTTGGGCAAAATATATTGGATTTTTCTATTAATTATCAGCCCAGAGTCAGGAATTTGTGCCCGATATGGCGATAGGCTCGCCGCCTATCACATCGTGGGACGAAACATACAAGGCGAAATGTGGGTGACCTGGCACCTCTGCTTACCCCTTCTGGGAAAAAGGCGTGAGTTTATGTATGTTATGTACGTATATATATATAAAATATAATTAAGAACCAATTACCGAGTCGGTTCGAAAATATATGGTTAATTAGTTTTTAATTATGATCGCATTAAAACAGCTTTTTGTGTTTTCATAATATTTAATTAAGTTGTTCATAAGTATTGAATGTTTTATATTCATACCACGAACCTCATAAAACATAAAAGTCTTTCATAAGTGCCTTTAATTTCAAACAAATTAAGAACTCATTACAAAACTCCAAGTTTATTTCACGAAATTGTATCAATATTGGAAGTATTTCCCCGAAATATGTTGAAATAGAGTTTCGAAAAGCGAAAGTACAAAGTTTTGTAAGTTCCGTAATATTCAGAGACTTGAGTTGTTATTAAAAGTCACTTTCCTGTGGAGTTACTCAATAAAAAACGATACGAACTTTGAATGTCCGGACTTCATACGTAAAATTTGACTAATGTGCCTAATTTCTCCATAAAATGTTGGATTCTTCTGTCGTACGTTGCAACCATTGACTTGGTTCGCAGAAAATGATAAGTATAATAGAGAATAGTATATATTTTTAGGAGTGGAAATCTATATCTTACTCCAGACGTCGAACATCTAAATATTCGAAGTTCGTATTGTTTTATCGAGTAGCCCCTTGGTTCGGATGGACATCTATCTACTGGCACGTTTCCGTTTCGAATTTTGTTTTGCATATATTTACATATTTTTTTTTCTTTAAACGACATGCATTAAACAATATTGTCCTAAGTATCACTGGTAAAATGTGGTGAACATACTTAGGCTCGTGTGATTAAACTTTTTATGCAATAAGAAAATATTTCCACTGAAACAACACTGCTTAAATGCACTGTTGTGTTTCGGATTGAAGGACATTGTAGCCAGAGCAACTACTGGACATATTGAGACTTAACATCTTATGTCTCAGGATGGCGAGCGCAGTGGAATGTTGCTACTGTTCATGAGCGTTCGTATCGCTTACCATCAGGCGAACGGCTTGCTCGTCTCGTCATTCAATGCAATTAAAAAAAAAACCGTCAAACGAACAAAAAGGACACCTAATGGTAAGTCTATAACTGCCGTCCATGAAGATCCTTAACGCTTGAACTATGCACGTGTTCCGGCTCATCAGATCGGGAGGGGAGCGTGAAGGAACAAGGATGGGTAAAAGTGAAGGATATTGGGCATCCGGTAATCTCACTCGTAGCACACATAGCGCGGAGATCTGATGACCGATGGGGTCGGAAAGTGCTCGAATGGAGGCCACGTAGCGGAAAGCGCAGCGTAGGACGTCCACCCACAAGATGGTCCGACGACCTGGTAAAGGTCGCGGGACGTCGCTGGATGCAGGCTGCCTCCAACAGGTCTCTGTGGAACTCATTGGTGGAGGCCTATGTTCAGCAGTGGACTTCCTTTGGCTGATGGATCCATCCATCCATCCATCAGCCATGGCTGATGGATGGATGGATGGAATCTCACTCACCGAATGAAATGCTACCGCAAAGCTGTCGCTTCACGTCGATCTCCTGTAAGACAACAGCGTGGCTGTACCACTTTTATAAATTTAATTAATCTAAAAACGACATACTTGAATAGGTCATAATATTTATCCTTGTTTACATTTGAAAACTACTTTAAAATGTCTTGCCAGCTATGACGAGGCGCAGTAAAAAGTAAATCCGAACAGTCACTACAATAAACTAAGTGAGTCTGAAGACGGGATATTTCACCGCTATTCAACAATATAAATGACGGTATTTTACTCACTCATTGCCATAGTTTAATTAAGAGCGGTAATTTATAACGCTGCACCAGATGCCGACAAATGACGTGCACATCTTTATTGATGTCGTGGTTTCCCGTTCCGGTTTATGACGCTCATTTTAATATGTTTGTTTTCTTTTGCATTTCATTATTTTCTGGTGGTATTTCATTAAGATATTCGTGACCCCTTGGTAGTAAACCCGTTGTAATTACTTTTTGGTTGTTTGTTTAGGTTAAGTATGTGAACATATCTGATCATTTTATTTTATTTCTTAAATGAAATATGACACAGAGTTACACCCAATGCGATTTTTATTGATATAGGTCGCCATTTTATTTTATTGATTTCATTATATGCTTGACATATATAATATTCTCTTCTCATTTATTTCCTTATAAATTAATAAGCACCTGCTTCCGTCTCTCTGCACTACCTTAAGGTTGGCTGGTAGAAAATGCCCTTAGGCATTAAGTCCGCCTGTACTATTAATGTGTACAAAGTGTTTAAATAAAATAAACAGTATCGCTATTGGGGTCACCGATCTTTTTTAGCGATACTATGAATGGGTATTCCTTTTGTGTCAGTGACAATTTTTTTTATTAAAAACAGTAAAGACAATTTACTGTTCCAATGCATGGTATAATGCAGCAGAACAATCTTTAAAACATTCTGCCTTGCTTTTATTTAACTTTACTTCACTATGATGCAAATAATTGGCCACGAGGTGTGAATAATTTTTCTCGTATTTCCACTGGGGCTGTTATAACTTGTATACGAGTTGACGCTATGGAATATTTAGCTTTGTTTATATTTATGATAATTTCACAGTATTGTTCGTATAATAAGGTTTTTATATTCTTGTTGCGAATATTTACGCTTGCGGAGTTCAGTGGAATGTTAAAAACGTTATTTGTTTTTATAAACAGACCATTTTTTAAAATCTGGCCACACATACATATATGAAGATTAAAAATGGAATGTCTTTTTTTACGCAGCTATTTAGACACTGGCCTAAAAACTCTATTACACAAAGTTTGAAAATAGAACGGTTTTATCCTCACACATCTTTTGATTGGTAAATAATTAGATTATTTTCATATTCCGATAGTTCCACATACGCATATATATTGACCAATGATTTCATTCATTATGTTCAGTTACTCTAGTTACAATGTGCTTTAAACCGGAACACAACAGTGCATTAACACTGCTGTTTGGCGGGAGACAGAGATTGAGTTTGTTTCTACCCAAGGTGCCTTCTCCTGATTTTAATTGCGGCATAAAAGTCTCCTAACGTATAAGTTCTAAGCTGTACCCTTTATTTTAGTATTCAATTTATGATTAAGCTGCCACCTCCAGTATATTAACAGTTTAAAACCTGTTTTCCCGTCTTAAATTAGAAGCGTTATCTTAAACAATGTTTCCCTAAGGATATTTTCATTAAAATGTAAGCATATTATCCGTTGTGGCATAGTGCCACCGTGTTTCGCAAAATAGCTGGTACTAAAACTAAATTAATTCCGACATAATGACTGTTATACTAGCAATCCAGCCCGGCTTCATCTGAGTGCAGGCACTTTTTGACTCCAGTCGACATCAGACAGATTATTTTGCGTTTCAACTCAATGTGACTGCCTTCCCGTCCCAAACCTTTACACCCTGTCTTATGACGTCACGTCTCAATTTGTTATATGACTGAAAACATGCAATCGTGTTCTCATAGACCCATTTCATTCGCCCTTAACTTTCCCTATGAGTTTGAACCAAATAAATACTAAATTCCCATACACGCTTGAATTTGTTTTTTGTTTTTCTGGGATGAAAAGTAGCCGTTGCATTGATTCATGCATTAATGGCACAACAGTATGAACGATAGGACTTCTTGATCATCCCAGGGGAACGCTCAATTTATGGGGATAAAATACCTTATGTTTAATCAAGGGTATCGGCTATACTATCATACCAAATTTCATTGAAATTTTTTCCAACCCTTTGACCTTGAAGAAGTAACAAACACACAAACTTTTGCTTTTGTACTATTAGTAGAATTCCTTGGGACTACTGATTATTAAAGTTGAGAGGTTTTAAACTTATTACTCGTAGGGAAATATATTTTCCTACGAAATCGAATCAGAAATGAGGAGATCCATAGGAGAACCAAGGTTACCGACATAGCCCATAGGATTGGCAAGTTGAAGTGGGAAATGGTTCTTCATGACTGAAAGTAGTGTTGGAATAAATAGCAAAGCAGTCACAAACAGCAAGTGAAATCGATAATAACATTTCACAAGTTATATAAATAAGCTAAATTTTGTGATTTGCGTTTGTGATTTATAAAGATGATCGGGTAATATTTTTATACAATCTCGTGGAATCTATGAAGAAGTAAAATGTTACGACCCTATTTAAAGAATAATCTGAGCAGTCAATTTTGTGTATGTAATTTCAGATGTGAAAAGGGTTATAATAATTATATTATGGTCTGTAGTTGTTTACAAATTCTCTGGGGGTCAATTAGCAATAGCAGAAGTATAGAGCATGCAAAGGCTTAAAAAATAACAAAGTGGTGATGTTAATTTGAAATAGCAATAATACCTATTCCTAACTGAAAGGTTATGAACGTCTGATCTATAATAAGTAAGCCGACGCTCATGTCGATATTCAATTTTGGAGACGACAAATAATCCTTTCTGTTGCGGCATGAATACATTACCCTTTAATGAAAACGTACTTGGAATACGTAATTACATTATAATTCACGGCTTAATTCCAGATATGGCGTAACTTATTACATATTTGACGAAGGACCGCTTTTTATGTTGCATACAATCGCGCCGCAATGCAGATGAGGCATGATAAAATTATCACAATTGAGTTATTGGTTTAACCGTTTATTAAAATGTAAATTGAGGTATTCGCTTACAAAATGTAACAACTAAAGGCATATAAAAAATAATACACCCAACAGTCAGAAATATATTTTCTGAACTGTAGTCGCGACTTGTAAACAAAGTTGAAATGAACATTCAAAGCTAAGATAATTTGTTTAGTTTTATTGAATCGCCGGGGCAGGACCAAGGGGAAGCAAAATTATAAGCCTTTATAACTTACAAATTTCTCAAAAGTTGCACTGGGTGGTTCATAATTTCCCCTTCATTATTGTTTTGAAGTTGTAAACGATATTTTGATGATACAATTTGTTTTGTAATGAATCACAATGAATTAAATAAATAAATACACCCAACAATTATATACATAGTCTTAACTCCACTGAGACCAACTCTTGCGTCCTGGATATCAGGAATGCAATCTCTATTTCTCTCGCTAAACAACAATGTAAATGTACTTCTGTGTTCCGGTTTAAAGGGCGTTGTAGCCAGAGTAACTACTGGACTATTGAGACTTATCATCTTATGTCTTAGGATGGCGAGCGCAGTGGAATACCAGTAATTGCTGTGTAATTCAAGGTGTTGTTTGGCCTTGCTACTGTTCATGAGCGGTCGTATCGCTTACGATCAAGCGAACCGCATGTTCGCCTCGCCATTCATAGCAATAAAAAAAAAACTACGGGAGACTTTTTTTTCACCCTGACACGAAACAAGTACCTGTGGTTTATTTAAAAGTTGATCTCAGTGAGGGCGCCGAACCTGCGTCCTTTCGTTCCACAGCCGGCGCCTTGCACTTTACAGTACGGAGGCTGTCAAATATATATTCTATATCTAAATCTATATTCTTGATTCAAAACGTTAAACAATAATATTTGGCTCTACTGTCATAGCACTAATTGGATAAAAAGCGCCAACAAAGCACACATGATAATTTTCTGAAACATGTTTGTTTAAGCTACTTCTTTTCTTCTGATCTTCATCAGCCTTTTCGCGTCTTCTACTGGACATAGTCCTGTCCTGGGCAAGCAAGAAATTTTGTTATAATAAACAAATAGGAAATGTAAAAAAATAATAATTGCATAATTCAAGCGAAAAACATTAATAAATGTTTTCGTCGTGACCTGTTTTATTGCATAAAATAAATATAATTTAAATTCGATATTTTCGACATTTTATTTTAAGTTAAAAATATCTAGAAAATATTTTCGTTTCCGTCGCCTGTGTTTATTGACGTGTGATAATGGGAAGACAACTTATCTTTCAGCATACTACCACAGTTCTTAATTCCTTTCCCATTACAATGGTTTATAGGGTATTTTATGATCATTGCTTGTAGTTAGGGTTCCGTTAGATAGGAAATAATGTAACAATATTTAATTTCTTTGATTAAAGTATATGGAACAGTAACTTGTAAAACCAAAGTGCTGAATTTACTTTTTGTGACTTTTCGATATTATAAGTTTGAGGATTGTTGTGTTGTGTGAGTTTAAAGACAAAAATAAAGATGTTTTATTAGTAGGAACATGAGTATACACACTTAAGTGTGCAAGGTGACAAATAACAAAATAAAGATACAGTCATGTTTAGCCACAGAGGCGTACAAATACACAAATAGAGATGACTTAAAACTTAAATACAAATATAAAAATAATCAAGAATAATAAAGTAACAGTGAAGAAAAACATTGTGAGGAAACTTATACCATAGCGATTTGTAAGAATATCTTTGGTATGTGAAATCTGCTATACCGCACTAGGCTCGCGTGGAAGAATATAATATTTATGTTCAAACCACTCTCAATCGTACTCTCGATTGTAGAGGAGACCCGTGCCCCGTAGTAGGACGTATACTGATAAAGTGAATTAAAGTATGATAGGTGGAAAGCCGGTTATCAAAAGAGAGATGGTGGCTTCATTCCCTGTTCATAGACGAATCTTTGCAGAGCTGTGTTTAACAACAGTAAAGCTGAAGATACCGATGAAGTCAAACATCTATACATATAAATAAAATTGAAGTGTCTGTTTGTAAAGTGAAAATTAAAGGAAATGTCCAACTAGATATCGTTATATACACGATACCTATAACGAAAATGACCTTAGATTTTTTTGTCTGTCTGTCTGTTTGTTCCGGCTAATCTCTGAAATGGCTGGACTGATTTTGACGTGACTTTTATTGTCAGGTAACTGATATAGTAAGGAGTAACTTAGGCTACATTTATTTTAGAAAAAAACTTTTTTTTTAGAAAAATAAAGTTCTTTTTAATTCCACGTGGAAGAAGCCGCTGGTACAGCTATTCAATATAAAGCTGTAATATTCTAAAAATATTTGCAACCTAAACAAAAATCCTCCAAACAAGAAACTAGAAAAAACAAAAACTTGTTATATTAAGAAGTTTGTTATAGCGCGGCTTATCTCTAGACCTCTAATTCACGTCATCATTATTACGTCATAAATGTGGTTATCCCGCGTGTTTACGAGTGCTCAACCCGCTGGCTAAATGAGATTTTTTCCCTGTTTAATTTTATGTTTTGTACATTAAGTTGAAACATTTGGATTTAAGAGATCAGAGGGATTTCGCTCCTCGTTGTGGTTTAGGCTAACTCTTTTTATGGGATTTTGACGACTTTTTATATTGAAATAAGGGATATATTACCGTGCCACGCTAAGCCTATGTGACACTTATACCTCCTTTATTTCAATTTTATTGTATTCTGCCACTGAAATGTGTTTTGCTTTTTCACAAACGTTTATTTTTTTTGCTTTGTAATGACAATTATTCAATTAAATTTATCGCCCGAAAATTATTATATTTATAGAAGCTATTTTCGTAACAAGCGAGACATTGGAAATTATTTTGCAGCAAATGATATAAAACGTTGAACATTATGAAGCTCATATTAAAATAAACCGTTCTGTTATTAAAATTACTGAAGCATGAAACAATGAGCAAATAAACACCCAATCGTTGCAAAAGTACTCTTGACAATATAAAGTCCAGAGTCAGAAAATACGTATATATATTGTTTCACTAGTATTTAGTAGTAACAAACTCCATTGGGCGCGATTTCGATCTACTTTATACGGTCAGATTTCATTCAAACACTGCGGATTGTCAAGGTCCGATGACAGTTGGGTCTATTATCGAAGAGTGTATTTTTAGTTTTTGAAACTATTATTTATTTCGTCTTACTGCTCACAGCATCCAGACAAGTGACATTGATATTGGATTTTTCTTTCCATTATCAGACCAGAGTCTGAGTTTGCCTGATATGGCGATAGGCTCACCTCATCTCAGCCTCTGCTCACTCCTTCTGGGAAATAGGCGTGAGTTTATATGGAATTCAAACACGTGGCTTCTGATTTGACAGTTTTATTTCAACCAATCACGCCACCAAGGCTAGACACTATTTAAAACCTCTATAATATTTCACTATCAATTCTTATATCGCCATAAAAATACGTAACCAGCTAGCAATAAGCTAAGCCATATTAGAAGTGATGAGAAAACTTTAAACTGTTCGAAACTCTATAACGTTTTATTCGCGTGTTATTTGCGAATGTTGAAAGGTTTCGGTTAGGGTAATATTGTCCTGGAAAATGTTTTAAGAATTTAAAGAGAGTAAAAATGTTTTGGAGCTATTCCAAGCGATGTTTATACTTCTATATATATTTTTATTTTAGTGGAAATGTAGGGGACTTTTTAAAAGTCTCATAGTAGAAAATTGTGGTATGTTAATTTGTTTTGGAACTAATACTTTTTATTGTAAGGGGAGGAGGAATGGAGAGACTAACATGCCTTTCATTTAATGGTAAGCGATATGACCGCTCACGTGCAGTAGCAAAACCAAACAACACCAAGAATTACACAGTAATGCTAGGCATTTCTCTAGGCTCGCCATCCTGAGATATACGATATTGTTCATATTTTAATATTTTTTTCATATAATTATTATTTTAAATTCTGGCACGGCATAATGTATTTTAATATCCTCAATATATAATATACACATTATGACAATAATAACTGAACTATCAACATACATTACACTTAACAAAAGAAAAGAGAATCGCTAAAGAGCCATTAATTTAGTTATATTTGGACATCAAATAATAATTTCCCCAAATATCCGCTGGATATTCACTATTTTCCCTTAACAAATGGTAAAAGACATAAATCTGAAATGTCTATTTTTCTTGGGTGGATAGGATTGATGCCACACAATTTTTCCTGCGAAAATATATTCATGATTTGACATCCTATGATTTGATAATGTACAGTCAGAAACATAAGTCGCTATACATTCACGAGATTTGGAATTGTCTTATCATCCAAAATAATAATTATTTTCAATATTGTATGGCACTTCTCGGCATAGATTACTTGGTTATATTTTACGACTACAGAGTAGTACGTACAAATAATTCATAAAAAGGTTATCAAAAATGTGAAGTGTTCAGCGACTTATGTTGCTGACTGTACATGGTTGGATCCAATGTTTGGTGGAATTTATGAAAAAAGGGATAATAGGCGAACCAAAGAGTACCTAATGGGGTGGGTAATCTAATGTATTATAATAATAAGGATGAAAGCTTCGTAGATTGTAGTAAATTGAATGTTTACTAGTAAAAATGTTTTAGTGAGTTAGTTGCCCTTGCCATATATTAAGTTTAGTTTACATTTACATTTGAAAAAAAAATGTAGGATTTGAATGTTTCAAACATTAAAAAGATGAGACAACAGAAAAGATGAGTGTTATAGAATGAAACATTGGACGTATGACTGATATGGAATGTGGTGTGTGAAAGAGATGACGAATAAAATTACTCAAGATGGAAAGAGTTAGAGGATGAATGATTAAGATGATAAAGTACGAAAGGACCATGGGAAGGACAGAGCGGAAGAAAACAGTCTGGAAGACGAGTAAGGACGGCAGACGTATACGGTAAAGACGTACTTTAAATAACAAGAAAATATATTGAAGATTACTAAGACCATCTTCCTTTGATTTGGCCCGAGACGGAACTATTACCACATAAATAATAATAATAATAACACCTAACAGTCACATACATAGTCCTGAACCCACACTAAGATCAAGTCTTGTGTTTTAAACATTTCTCTAGGTGCCAGGATCGAACCCGCGGCCTCTAGTTTCACAGGTGGCTCTAACCGCCAGCGCCACGGAGGCTGTTAAAAAATGACGAGTGATTTTTATGAGCGATGTAAATGTGGATGTAAAGCAGTGGCTTAACAGTTCATACATTGTTTTTTCTTCGGTTTGGAATGATTCTTCCTTATTTAGATGTCGCTGTTTCGTTCTTTGCTTTATTCCTGGACTTCGACTTCTTTGCTTTCACGATTTTACTACGACTAAAACTATAGACATCGATTCGCTTAATAATTCATCCATCGTTGACTCTGAAAACAAACGCTAAACTGTTACTTTGTTTGCCTAAACACCTACGCTAAACGCTATTACTATTTCCCCTAAAATAAATAATTTCCGAAAGCCCACTCAGTTGATATTGTCTTAATTTGGAAATTCCGAGTATCAGATAAATATAATTTGTAACCAATATAATTTGAATATAAATGAGTCCTGTTTCTTTGTAATGTGGCACACCGAAAATACTGAATACTGACTTGAAAACCTAAAGGCCATTCATCATCATCATCATCATCATATCAGCCACAGGAAGTCCACTGCTGAACATAGGCCTCCCCCAAGGATCTCCACAATGACCTGTTGGAAGCGGCCTGCATCCAGCGACTTCCTGCGACCTTAGTCAGATCGTCCGTCCACCTTGTAGGCGGGCGTCCGACATTTCGCTTGCCTGTACGTGGCCTCCACTCGAGAACCTTTCGGCCCCAACGGCCATCGGTTCTACGAGCTATGTGCCCGGCCCACTGCCACTTCAACTTGCCAATCCTATGGGCTATGTCGGTAACCTTGGTTCTCCTACGGATCTCCTCATTTCTGATTCGATCTCGTAGGGAAACACCGAGCATAGCCCGCTACATGGCTCGTTGAGTGACTTTGAGCCTTTTAATAAGGCCCACAGTGAGAGGCCACGTCTTGGTGCCGTATGTCATCACTGGTAACACACAACTATCGAAGACTTTCGATTTTAGGCACTGAGGTATTTTGGACGAGGCCATTGAGATACATATATTACTACGTAAAGAAAGACAAGCAATCCCAAAAAATGTTGTTCGATCTTTGTAAAAGTTAAAACTAAATCACTGCAGCATGAAACAAGTAATTAGTTGTCCAAAGAGTCGAAAGTGCCGTGAATTTCATAGCGCTTACGCGTTTTCAACGCGTTGTATGTAGGTAGAACACATTTTTCGCAAAGGAAGTTTTATCTAATATTTATTTCTTTGTGATCTAGTGTAACATTGATACCGGTGGTGTATGATATTACTCGTACCTGAACGAAGTGGTCAACGGCTGATGTGAAGGATGGCCAAGTCGGAAGATTATGAGTATTATTGTTCAAGAGTAAACATAGTAGGTATTTAAAAATGCGAGTTGTATGTTATAGAGAGCCTTCACTTCATGTGAATAATGTTGGAAGAAAATAGAGATTTGGCTGTATTTGGCGTATTATATGGAGTTTCATAAATATACAGAAAACACTTTCCGATCATAATGTCTTTACAGATTCAATTAATTGTAGCAATGCTTGTTTTAGTAAATGTATAAATTACAATACTTTAACGGTCTTTAATTTGTTTTTTTAACAGTTCACGTTGATTTGTAATCATGCAGCGTTCAAACCAAGAAAATTATGCGGTGAGAATTTTTTAATTAAATTATTCAAATCCATGGGGCATCGTTTAGTATTCTATTGGTGGAATTTAGATCATTTTAGGCGGCGATAGGCAGTCGGAATTTTGATGTTATTCTGTATGAAAAAAGGCTAGGTTCAATGTAGCACGCTTGAGAGCTTGAGACGTAAAAATCCAAGATGGATATAATTGAGTAAAACTTTTTTTAAAGTTGTCACGGATTGGGTTTAATTTTAACTTTTTTTACTACATACAGTTCGCAGGTTTCTTGGTCACGGGGTGAACTTGGGTATCATCCATATTATCATGAATTTAATTTTCTTTTGTTTATTATAGACATGACACAATTTTATACTTCCCATAGAATTGATGCAGCCACTGGATGCAAGCCGCTTCCACCAGGTCGATGTGGAGATCCGTAGACAGCCTCCGTGGTTCAGTCGGTTAGATGCCAGCTGTGAAACGGGAGTCCGTGGGTTCGATTCCCGCACCGAAACAATTTTTTGTGCGAATCACAGGTATTCGTTTCGCGTCGAGGAATTTTGCGGCCGAAAAGTTCATAATTTCCACGACACAAGACTCAATCTTACTTTAGGTTTTTTTATATCGCCATTTACAATAACAATGGTTCATGTCACAAGTTACAATAATGTCAATTTGATGCAAAGCATGATAAATTTATTCCCAAGCAGTTTTATCTTCCACATAATCTGTGATTCTATAATATGCCTTTATACACAGCTTAACTTTTATTACTTTTTTAAACTTATGGAAGTTCTCTTAAACTGTTGGGAAGCTTGTTATAGAAGTGTATACTTTGACCCATCAAATAATTATTTATCTTGTGGAGACGAGTAATGTGTGAGACAAGATTATGTTTGTTCCTAGTGTTCTTACTATGTATGTCACAATTACGCTTAAACTGAGTTATATTTTTACGAAAATCTCACCCATCGACCTATTTGTAAACTTATAAGAGAAGTTTCTCGAATTCATGGCGTGTTTAACAGTGCAAGCAAAGTTGTAGCTTGACAGGCGCGGGTCAAAGCGAAGAATTTAATTCAGCAAACTGTATGCATTATGTATAGTGTCGGTCGAGTTAAACGGCCAACATTTCTGTGTTAAAATAAAGGAGTTTTGCTGTCAAAGCGTTGCGGACCGTTTGTCGACAACAAACAAGTTATTTGATTTTGCAACAGAAGGATATTTGTTTTCTATATTATGTTCTTTTTATCTAAACGTGTTTATAATGGAAGGAGAACGCGTGAGCTTATGCTCACGCATTTTCCCGGAAGGAATAGGCAAAGGGGCAACCAGTACATTCGCGTTTCGCCTCGTATTTTCCGTCGCAGGATGTGATAGGGGACGAGCCCATCGCCATATCGGATACAATTTCCTAACTCCAAGCTGTTAATAGAAAAATACAATATCACGTAACCCTACCCGGAATTCGAACCCGACATCTCCATAGACATGTTAGCAGCCACGTCTGGTTCGTTACCAACAGGCCACCACGCACTTATATATATATATAAAATGATACGGTTTGATTTTTTAAATCCAACAAGTTCTTACTTTTCTTCGGAACTATGTGCGACCTCGTACTTGTTCAAGAATGTCATACATCAATGAGATTGAAGATTTAAGCTTAACTTCGTCTTTAGTTTTGTATGTTTTTAGTCAGGGGGTGACTATGACAAACTACCTGTCCGGTAGTAATTTCATAACATACGGGTACGCGACCCCGGCTCCCCGAGCCACTACTAACTCTCACCTTGCACCTTCCGTGTTAGTAGTGTCCCACTAAACCATTTCCTTGCCCAAGTTCATAATTTTCATTCCCCAATCACACAATCCATGCCGTTCCTTGCTTTCCTTCCTTATCCTATCCCTAACTGCCAATCTAAGGTCTGCCGCGCCGATAGATGCATGGCTAGGGGCGAGCCTAGTCTTTAGCGAGCCGTTTGTCCTGGGGTTGGGCGCCCCCAGATAACGACTAGCCTTGGCCTGGCATGCGGGGCTCTGCCAGGCTCGACAGTTATTTTTCCCTTGCTACTCGTGGGAACGCAATGATGATTAATAATTGTAACAAAAATTGTCAAAATGGCGGCGACGCGGTTCGCCACCCGTCACGTCTCGTATCCCATGCCGGCGAAAAGCGGACTGAAGAATGTCGCTTTGCTACTTTAAATGTTAGAGGAGGGATGGATGCAAAAATTAATGAAGTGTGTCAGATGATGAATGAAAGACAAATCGATGTTCTGTGTGTGAATGAGACGAAACGGAAGGAATGTGAGACCATAAGATATGGTGCCTACACAGCATACTGGGCTGGAGTGCCTAGCAAGGCCAGATGCAGTCAAGGTGTAGGTCTCATATTATCTGAAAGAATGGCAAAGTGTGTGAATGAATTTGAATGTGTTAATTCAAGGCTCGTCTGGGTGAGATGAAAGTGGGATTAACTCGTATCTTTATCCTAGGGGTATATGCTCCAACGGATGTAGGTACGAGTTCATCTAAGAGTGCGTTAAAAGAACGAGAAGAATTCTGGGAGAAAGTGAGAGATGTGCTGCAAATTCGTAATCAAAACGAAAGATTAGTTATGTTAGGGGATTTTAATGGTTGGGTAGGACTGAAACGTAAAGGATACGAAAGGGTACTAGGTTCGTTCGGTGATAAGAGAGTGAATGCTAATGGAAGAAGTTTGCTTGAAATATGTGTGGAAATGGGTTTATGTGTGACAAACACGATGTTTGCACACAAGATGATCCACACATATACTTGGGAAAATGCTGCGATGAAGAGTATGATTGATTTTGTGATAGTAGACGAAAGATTAAAGAAGAATGTTATGGATACTAGATCGTTCCGTGGAACGGGTCTTGATACTGACCACTTTTTGGTCGTGTGTCGAATAAAAGACCTGTTTAAAAAGTGGCGTAGCCGTATCCCCGAACAGTCTAGTATGTTAGAAAGGATAAAAGTGGAAAATTTGCAAGGAGATGTAAGAGAGAAGTACGAACGTATTCTGAGTGAAAATTTCGAAGGTTTGGATGAGGTTTATGAGGTAGAAGAAGTATGGAATAAGTTTAAAAAGGTTGTTGTTAATGGCGCAATTGAAACATGTGGACTGAGTAAAAGGAAAAAGTATAAAGAGATGAAGAATGTTTGGTGGGACAAGGATGTGCAAAAAGTAGTAAGTGAAAAGAAGAAAGCGTGGAGAGATTGGTTAGCTATTAGAGCTGATCAAAGAATGCTAAAGGCAAGTGAAGAAGATGTATACAAGGCAAAATTGGAATATAAGAAGATAAAAGATGTAGTGAAAATAGTAGTAAAAAAGAAGAAGCATGAAGAAAAGGATATGTTTGACGAAAGATTGAATGAGAATTTTCAGAAAAACATCAAGTTTTTCTGGAAAGCAATCAAAAGTGTCCGGGGTAAGTTAAGTACTTCGGAGCTTAGTACTGTAAGGGATAAGCATGGACTACTAGTGAATGGAGAAGAATGTGTGCTGAAAAGATGGAAGGAATACTTTGAAGGGTTGTTTGAAAAAGAGGAAACACAGCAGTGTACAGTGACGGATGAAAGTGAACAAAATGAAGATAAGATTGATGTGATCGAAGTGGTGAAAGCGTTGAAAAGTATGAAAATGGGTAAGGCTGCTGGGTATGACAGAGTAACAGTCGAAATGCTGAAGGCTGGACAGGGTGTGGTGGCTCGCCTGCTTTGTCATCTCTTGAATTTGTGCTGGACAAGTGGTGTTGTGCCAACAGATTGGTGTAACGCCGTTATTGTTCCACTATACAAGGGCAAGGGATCAAAGCAGGAGTGTCAAAATTACCGTGGTATCAGCCTCCTAAGTGTTGTCGGCAAATTGTATGCTAAGGTATTGATTGAGCGAGTTGTAAAAGAGACGAATGACAAGATATGGGACGTGCAAGCAGGATTTAGGAAGGGTATGGGATGCACGGATCAGGTATTTTCTCTACGAAGTGTTGCTGAGAAGACCTTAGCTAAAGGTCGAAAAGTCTTCTGCGCCTTCGTAGATTTAGAAAAGGCCTATGATAGAGTGATGAGGAATGAGTTATGGGCAGCACTGTCCAAGTTTGGGTTGAGCAGCAACCTAATTCGAGCACTACAGTCTCTTTATAAGAACTCTAGTGCTTGTGTTAGGATAAACGGAGCATACACTGATTGGTTTCGCATCGATAAGGGTGTGAGACAGGGATGTGTAGCGTCCCCGTGGTTGTTCAACCTTTTCATGGACGGTTGCCTAAAAGATCTGAAAGATAGTGAATATGGGATAAGAATGAATGAGTTGTCACTAAAATGTCTTCTCTATGCTGATGATCAGGTTATTCTTGCATCATCAGAGGAGGAGCTACAAAATATGGTGACAATTATGCATGAAGCGTTTGAGAGAAAAGGAATGAAAATAAATGTGAGTAAGACGAAAGTTATGGTATTTGAAAGGGAAGAGAATATGACAAAATGCGATATTATGATAGGTAATGAGCAAGTAGAACAAGTGAATGAATTTGTATATTTGGGCTGTGTTTTCACCAGTGATGGAAAGCATGATAGCGATATTGAAAGGAGAGTGAATGCGGGAAATCGAGTGAATGGTGCGCTACACTCCTTTATGAATAGTCGGAAGGTCTCCAAAAAGGCACGACTGGCTGTCCATGGAGGAGTGTTAATTCCAACGCTTATGTATGGTAGTGAAAGTTGGGTATGGCAAAAGAAGCATGAAAGTAAAATTAGGGCAGTAGAGATGAGATCGTTAAGGGGAATGTGTGGTGTAAGTTTGTGTGACAGAGTGCGAAATAGCGTGGTGATGGAAACTTGTGGAGTGAAAGAGGATGTAGTGACGAGAATTGAGAAAGGAATGTTACGATGGTTTGGTCATGTAGAGAGGATGGATGAAAGGAGAATTACGAAAGAAATACATAATGCGAGTGTGGATGGAAGAGTCGGTAGGGGTCGACCTCACCGAACATACACCATCCAAATCGGTGATACCCTCAACAAGGGTCAGGTTAAAAGTACCCTGAACCGACGAGAATGCATGAAGACGTTGATGAAAGTGGATGAAGCGAAAGTAGTATGCCAGGATCGAGCAAAGTGGTGGTCTATAGTCTCTGCCTACCCCTATGGGATACAGGCGTGACGATTATGTATGTATGTATGTAGTTTTGTATGCGCTCCTAAGGATTTGTATGCATTCGTCAAGACTAAGGAAAACCTATAAACAGTGATTATGACATCAAATTACTTGGAGCGTAGTATGAAGTAAGAAAAGCTACGGTTTATTTATTGAAAGATGTTTTTTATGCCTATTTTTGTTTATGAATTTGTCCCGACTATTAATAACTTCTATCCTCAAACAGCTTTAAAACTTGCAGAATGATCATTTTAAAACAGCGTGAATTTACAAACGTAACATCTAAATCAGAAGCGCAGAAATAATGCAATGAGTACCAATACGTTTTCTATAATGTCATCGCTATTCGGAAAATCTCAAGCGGAAAATGGAATTTCTTGCGACACAATCAATAATCTTTCAATCCTACGTTTCCTTACACATCACGCGTATTGCTATGAATTGACTATAAGACACTTTCATATAGAACTCTGAGAGGTTCAGTGTGGCATTTAGAACTTGATGTGTAAACTTGGACCCCCCATATTAAAAAAAAAAACAATTGTTTTTTTTTTATATACTGGCCTGGCATAGTGGCGGAATTGCACCTGATGGAAAGTGCCAATGCCGCCCAGGCAGAGTATCCATTGGCATTGGACGGCAGTCCCATGCCAATGGAAACAATTATGCCAGCCTGCTAAGGTGCCTCTTCACACCGCGGTGGAAGGACCCAGGATTGTGGAAGGAGGGAACACGTGCGCCGGCAAACAATTCCACAGCCTGACGGTGCGGCACAAAAACGAATTTGAGAACCGTTTGGTTCGCGCCGGGATGGTGTGGACCGTCAAGCTATGGCTTCGCAAGCCAGCACGCGTGGTTCTGGTTAGGAATGGAGAGGAGGGGAGCAAGTTTAACAATTCTTCAGAGCACTCACCGTTATATTATGTTAGTATGTTATAGTGACCTTTCTTGGTTCTTGATTCTAAAAATATCCATAGTTTGTGGCTTATTGATTGTGTAAGTGTTTTAATTTGTATTATTAAGTATTTCAGGTGTCCCGCTGTAGGTCTGCTTTAAATATCAAAACATTTATATTGTTTATGTATCTAAAAATCCGTTCAGGAAGTAGTTCAATAAATAAGTGTAAATTTGATCGAAACATAATAGGTGGTATTTGATATACAAATATACACACCGAATAGAGAACGGTTTTTAAGGTAAACACGCGATAAATACGCCTATGCAAACCTATAAAATTTTGCGTTTTAATGCCCCCCAGTATAAAGTGGGTCAGTGCCCACAACAGTGATTAATGCTGCTTGGATATCAATTATTCCGGCTCTTTGCGAAGCCTTGAATGTTCCCTTATAGTGATTTAGCAGATTTCTGCCGTACTTCCGATATTATGTGAATATATTATGAACATTAGGCTTTGGTAGCTTTTAGTGTGTTTCGGCTATTGTAAACAAACTAACGGTTTTTGTCATATAGTATATTATAATAATGGTTAAAGAACGTGTTTGGTGAATAGAGTAATTTCTATACTAAATAGATTTAATAAATTTTATTGCATTTGGTAGCACACTTTTTAGCCCGTCAACCCGTCTTGATAGACGTCAGTTGCTCAGCTGACTGTGAAACGAGAGGCCGCGGATTCAATCCCCGCACCGAGATAAATGTTTTTAGGGTCAACAATTATTTGTGACGTGTCTGGGTGTTTATGAGACCGAATATTCTCTCATAGTTTCTGATATCTACGATACAAGACTTAATTGATCTTAATGTGGTGTCACGACTATGTATGTGACTGTGGGCGTATTAATTACTAAGCCCGCAATAGGTGAGAGAAGTGGATTATACGGCTTAACCCTTCTCAATCGTACTCTCGCTTGTAAAGGAGGTCCGTTCCTTGGAGTGGGATATATATGGGCTGATACAGACAGCGCTCATCTTAATCAAGATTTAGGTCATTTTACATCACACAACGACTTTGAGAGGCAGAAAAACGGTATTAATGCAAATTATTCAAATGAGGAAGTGGGTATGTTTGATACTAGTTCATGTTGTAAGAGGTCATCAGATTTGAAACACAACATGCTTCTTTTTATGTATGTTCACCGATTTCTCCAAGACGCCTGAGCCGATTTGGAAAAACTGTTTTTTTTTTGTTCCAAGTGTATACTGTACAAGTAGTCCCATAAAATGGTGAAGACCTGACGAATATCTTCGGACTAGAGAGCAGAACTTCTCAAAATTGAGTAAGATTACAATGGTTCTTTTTGCATTATGTTGTTCATTAAAAACATCTACCCCTGAATGGTGAGTGGGATGAAAATAAACACGGCAATTATTTCGTCAGTCAGATTTATTTCAAATTTCGTGTCAATGAAACTGGGATGGAGTTAACTTTAATTAAAAAGTTAATTGCAACAACTGTGCTGCAACGCTACTGTATCAGGATTTCCATTAATTTCAGTCTGAATGTATAATATAATGAAGTTTTTGTCATCAATGTGAGAATTAATGAAAAGAATCGGTTTTTCGTTTACGCGGTTATTGTAATTGCAATACTGAAATGACAGAAGGAAGCTAAAAAGAATAAAAAGAAAAGAATAAAACAAGCTAAGCTGTGAAAAAGATTGTATCATATTTTTTTTGACTGGTGGTAGGTGGTAGGTGGTAGGTAGGTAAAAAAGTGCGTGGTGGCCTGTTGGTAAACGGACTAGACGCGACTGCCAACATGTTCACGGTGGTCGCGGGTTCGAATCCCAGGGCACACCTCTGACTTTTCGGAGTCATGTGTGTATTGATAGTCAATCACCACGCACTAATACGGTGAAGGAAAACATCGTGAGGAAACCTGCATACCATAGCGATTTATAAAAATTTCTATGGTATGTAAGTCCGCCAACCCGCACTAGGCCAGCGTGGTGGACTATATGGCCTAACCACTCTCAATCGTACTCTCGATTGTAGAGTAGGCCCGTGCCCTGCAGTGGGACGTATATGGGCTGTTACAGGTAGGTCTCTCATATGTGAGAGGCCATCTGGGTAGGTACCACCGCAATGTCTATTTCTCCCGTGAAACAACACTGCGTAAATGCACTGTTGTGTTTCGTATTGAAGGACATTGTAGCCAGAGTAACTACTGGACATATTGAGACTTAACATCTTATATCTCAGGATGGCGAGCGCAGTGGAATGTTGCTACTGTTTATAGGTCGTATCGCTTACCATCAGGCGAACGGCTTGCTCGTCTCGCCATTCATTGCAATAAAAAAAAAAGGCCGTACTGGTAAAATATCGAGGAATTAATCCAGTGATCTGTTGTTCTTTATAAAATAGATTTTATGCTAGGTTTCGTGAAAATGCACATTCAGAGAATAATTAAATTTATTTATATATGGTATGCGTTCACAAAAATTTGGAAATTGGGTTTTAATGTCGAAATATCACCTTAATTTTATTTTTTTCTTTATAAAAACACAAATTCGTCATAAATCTATAGAAAATAAAAATTAATATCTATATAGAATGTGCTTTTTTATTCCAATGAATGAGACGAGCATGCCGTTCGCCTAACGGTAAGTGATACTACCGTAGTGATACTATCATGGACAGTAATAAAACCAAACAACACCTTGAATTACAAAGTAATGCTTAGCATTCCACTGCGCTCGAAATCCTGAGATATAAGATGTAAAGTCTCAATATGTCCAGGAGTGAATGTGTTTTTTTGAGTTTATGTGTCGGGCACAGTCTTGGTTCATTATCCATCTCATAATAGTCCGAATTAACAGCAAACATTTTTAGCCTGGATATAAAAACTAAAAGTGTGGCAATAAATCCACAGCGCAAATCTACCTCTTTGCCTCCAACACTTATATTTTATTGGCTATAAACACGTACGTCTTGAACGTTACTGCTTTCGCCTTTATTATCCAAACGAATGGTAAAAAATGGCGGACTTTAATTGATGTTCTTCGAGTGGGTTTTGTATGCATTATGACAGCGATATATTTTGTTATTCGGGGATATGATGTATTTCTTTATTGACTTTATGAAACGACCTGTGATTACACAAGCTGTTAGATAATAAAACAAACTATGGTGACAAAATGACTAGAAAAATTCTACTAGAAAAGCACTCTCAATCGAATTCCCGATTGTACAGTAGGCCTGTGCCTTGCAGTGGGACGTACATATATGGGCTTATACAGAATAGAAAAATTTAAGGAATTAATACATTTATTTGTTTAATATTTTATTTTACACTTTATATAATTTTAATAGTACAGGCGTATTTAATGCTAATAGAATTTTCTCCCAGTCGACCTTAAGGTAGTGCAGAAAGATGGAGCCAAGTGAATAATAATGAAGTGTTAAGAAAACAAGCAACAGAAAATTCTCTATTTCAGGAAGCTGCTTGGTCATAAAGGCAATCTTATGTCCCAGGATGGCAAGCGCAGACGAACATCAAGCTTTGCTTTGTAATTCAAGGTTTGTTTGATTTCGCTACTGTTTATGAGCGGTCGTAACGCTTACCCGTAGGCGAACGGCATGCTCTTCTCGCCATTCATTCAAAAACACAAAAAAATATTAGTCTATCCAATACAATCTAAATATGAGAGACCAACCGTAGACCTCTACTACACGACGCATTAAACTTCACGCTTCATATTCATATTCCCCGAATTATTTACAGAACTCAGACATTATTAGCCCAATTTCAATATAATTAGTTTTGTACAACATTTTTATTTGAATGGCTGCAATCAAATTTAGTCTTGCTCCAAGGCAGGGTAAACAAACTACGGCAATATTAATCGTTTGAGGCAGAAGCTCTCAACATTTTCTAGATTAACTCTCTGATCACTAATATTATATAATTCAAATTTGAAAATATACATACATACATACATAAACTCACGCCTATATCCCAGAAGGGGTAGGCAGAGGCGCCAAGACACCCACATTTCGCCTTGTATTTCCGTCCCACAATGTGATAGGTGGCGAGCCTATCGCCATATCGGGCACAAATTCCTGACTCTGGGCTGATAATGAATAGAAAAATCCAATATCACTTTGCCCAGCCCGGGATTCGAACCCGAGACCTCAGCTTTATAACCGTACCGTAGTACAACTACGCCACCGAGGCAGTCAATCAATTTGAAAATATAATTAACCTTAATATAAAAATGTGTCTCAGATTAATGATTTTTCTATATTGTTTCCATTTACTATTCGATTGAGGCGGCAGCGAATCAATTTTAATTTGAGGTTAGATTTATAACACAATGGGCAATGGAATTGTATTTTTTTATTATTGCTATAAATGGCCTGACGAGCGTGCCGTTCGCCTGATAGTAAGCAGCACGACCGGACAGTATTAATGCTTGGAATTCCACAGCGCTCACCATCCTGAGACATAAGATGTAGTAGTCATTCTGTTTACAATGTCGTTTAAACCAGAAGACAACATCACGTTTACACTTTTTGGCGGGAGAAATAGAATTGCGGTATTATCTATCGAGGCAGCCTCACACATGTAAGACACCTACTAGCAGTGTTATCTACATTATTTGGAGTGCAATACACTTATCATAAAGTATTGTAGCCACTAACCGTGCTAGTTAATAAAATAATAGGAGCGAAATCGCTCTCTTTGAGAACCTCCGGATGACTGACGCGACGTGGGCGTTTATTGGTACATTTTTACGTAAGAGATATATTTTATGTTGTCAACGGGATCGCAAAGACGTTATTTCTACTTTAGAATCTGTTCATAATCAGTAAAAACCAATTTGTAATGGTAATATATATGCCGATGATAAAATATTGGTATACTCGGGAAGCGAATACCCTATACGAGTAATGTTAATTGATGTCGTGAGCAACGGATACTGTCGCATTTCAGAGTCTTTTTTGTCTATTTAAGTTTGTAAAGCCGGCATAATTATAATGACTAGCAAGACAAATATTTATGAAAGACGATAACAATCAGATTCATTGATATTATCATAAATTAATGGACTGAAGTTAATTAATATTCATGAAAGTTTCTGTTATTTATGTACCATCTAAAGGTCGACTGCCAGAGAATGTTTTAGGCAATAAGTCCGCCTTTAAACTCTGTATGTAAAGCATAAATAATTATAGATCTGCTACTATTTTGTGGAGCACGAATGTGTGTCAAAAATAAATAAATACACCCAAAAGTCACATACATAGTCCTGACCCCACACTAATTGCGTGTTTTGTATCGTGGACGAGAGACTTTTCGGTCTCCTAAACACCCAGACCCGAAAAAATACCTGTGGTTCAGACAAATTTTTGTTTCGGTGTGGAGATCGAACCCGAGGCCTCCCGTATCACAGCCGGCGTCTAACCAACTAAGCCACGGAGGCTGTCAAAAATATAAGAAGATACCTCTCTTCACAGTTATTACATTAGCCTTGTTAACATTAGTCTATTATGAGAATAAATGCTTGTTGAGAATAAGTGCATTCTTCTTCTTCTTCTATCTGGCGTTATCCCGGCCGGTGCCAGGGTCCGCCTTCCGGCAAATTCTCCTCCATTTTGCTCGATCTTCGGCATCCTCAATAGTAAGGCCAGTGACCCTCATATCTTCCGTGACGACATCGAGCCAGCGCTTCTTTGGTCTACCCCGTGGTCGAGGTCCAGGAATATTGAGGCTCAGGCACACATTACCGACGTACTCCTGCGGTTTCCTTAAGACGTGACCATACTAGAATAATGAAACTAATTGCATTATAAAAATAAATTTCAAACAATGCGTTAAATATATTTTTTCTTTAATTTGTAGTTCCAAATTCCACCACAAGCTAATAAAATTAAGACGACTTAAACCAATGATTAAATTCAGTAAAACGACCAAAATGCCAATAAATTTCACTAACATAAAATTCAGAATGTCGGAAATGTATTAGAGTTGGTCGTAGCCGTAAATACTAGAATCATAATTCTATTTCTTTTACCTTGTCCGACATTTACGCAAGCTTGACGTATTATATTTTTTATGAATGCAGTAAAACATTAGGGTTGTGGTTTTACAACCGACCTTTTACCTGAAGTCAAATATTTTTGGATTTACAGTTGTGTAATTCTATTGGCCTATTACGAATCATGAAGGTTGCTCTATACTCCGACACGAAGTACGAATGGTCAGACGTTGAACTCAAAAGACGAAAGATTTAAAAATCAATTTTCTATGAAACTTATTATTCACTTTGAACTTCGTCTGACATTACGACGTATGATACAGGATTCTTACATTTTATAAGTTATTGAGGCATATTTGTACAGCTGTTCATAAACATACAATACTCTCACTTTCTCTCCTCTGACAAGGAACGCCATATCGACACGTTGGAAGTTACCCGCATTCAGTGACTTCCTACAACTTTAACCAGTTCCTCCGTGCGCCTTGTAGGCGGGCGGCTGACATCTCCATTGTTAAAACAACTCTTACAAAAATAAGGATATTAAAATTACATATTTTTTGGAAGATTTTTAAATGTCAAAAGATTATACAAAAAATAAATAATAAATTAGTAGCCTGATATATTTAATTTTCAGATTTATCATTACACTATTTTTAATTATATGTTCTAATAATTAACATCCTGAAATCACCCCATTCAAAGCAATTCTGCATATTACTGCATTAGTTACGTTGCAAATGGCACACCAAAACACAAATATTATCGAATTAAAATCCTCCATTTTACCCATTCTAGAAAGCTGTAACAAAAGATGGTTCTTTTCAAAGCAACTACTGGAACATCTTGAATGTACTTGGGAACGCGTTGCATCAAATTTCTTCCTGTCTACACTTCAAGTATGTAAGAGCTGTCCGGGACTAAAAGCTGGCTAAAAGCCACAGTATTTCGCGAACAAAGCACCGATAAATTGTAAAATTTCATAGATTTTTTAAGTGTTACTAAAGTATGTCGGCTTAAGACCGAAAATCAACGTTGACTTTTTATAATCCTATTGAAACGCTAAGATGTTTTGCTTCATATTTTTATTTTAATGTTGTTTTTGTTTTATTTAGAATAATAAACTTGTATCTTTATTTCTTTCTAAATCATTGATGTGAGTGTTTTTCTACAATTATTTCTTTAGAATTTTAAATTGCCTGAGTTAACTTTTTGTTTATTTCTTTCGAATAGTTGTCATCACACATACATTGTCTCACGGCCTTATTCACGGACAGTTGTAAAACCTTTTGAGTTATAGACTATTTTGTCCCTCTCGAACGACTTTAGTCTTTTGTGCGAAGAAGACAAAACATTCGGTTGCTAAAATGGGTTTTGAAACTGGCTATGTATTAGGCCTTTAATGATGCCTCGTGCTCAAAGTATCGGTTTCTCCTAGGTAGCCCGTGTTGCCCTCAAGCTATCAAATTCAAACTTTTGAAATTAAACTTATCCATTCTCCATCATATCTGGTCTACGAACAGCAATTTATTCCCTGATATATGCATAAACTTGCAAAACTCAATGTCAACCAAACAAACTTTACCTATAAACCGAATAGTTACCACCTACGTGAATTCCTTATTATCCGCGGAGTTCTATACTACATCTATTTCCACGGCCAAACAAACCGTTCAACATTCAAATTAACATTTACTGTACATTTCCGTAAAAACAAATGCAAACAGATTTTTTTATTACTCACATCACAGAAATTCTTATCTAATTTGTTGTTAAAATAAACAAATGTATGAAGTTTCGAATGTCCAGACGCGTCGTAAATCTCGAAGAATTTAATACTAACATTGTTTGTTAGTAATGTGAGAGAAAGAAGAAATAGAAAGAAGGACAAAGATAGATACCGCGTTTGTTATATATTATTTACCAGCGGCCCGGCCCAGCTTCGCCCGGGTACAAATAGATTTCTGTACAATAATATGTACGTATTATACATATAAACCTTCCTCTTGAATCACTCTATCTATTGAAAAAAACGCATCAAAATCCGTTGCGTAGTTTTAAAGATTAAAGGCTAAAGCATACAAAGGGACATAGGGACAGAGAAAGCGACTTTGTTTTAAACTATGTAGTGATTGTCATAACAAAAAAAAAAAACAAAAAATATGTATAACTAATATTAAAATAAGTACAATCTTGCCTTATTACACAAGGCAATCTCTTCCAGGCAACCTGGTTTTATTGGTCTCTCCTATATGAGAGGCCGCCTGTGTAGTTGTCACCCCAATGTTCATTTCTCCCGCCAAACAGTAGTGTAAATGCACTGTTTTGATTCGGTTTGAAGGACGTTGTAGCCAGACTAACTACTGGACATATTGAGACTTAACATCTTATGTCTCAGGATGGCGAGCGTAGTGGAATACCAAGCGTTGCTTTGTGATCCAAGGTGTTGTTTGGTTTACCCCTGTTCATAAGTGGTAGTATCGCTGAACATCAGGTGACAGGCATGCTCGTCGCGCTATTCACTGCAATAAAAAAAATATATTTCCAGCTCAATTCCAGCTACATAAATCTTGCCTTCATGTGACCTGAATATTAATCAGTTCGGCTATCTTCTGTTATAGTTCCGTGCTATTCCGCCCTCTTGACATTTGATTAATTCCTGTAATTTATTATTGTTCTAACTCATAGTCATATAAGTAATTTGAACATACATTTACTGGGAAAATAATAATCCTAACTTTATATAAAACTGTATAAACAGTAGGGCAGGGCGAGTTTTTTCGAAAAATGTACATGACATTGTAATTTACATGTTATACTAGCTATCTTAATTCTATATTGTATTCTATTCGTATTAGTTTTATGATTAAAATGTGGTCCAACGGGGCAGTTGTGCAGTATGATTATAAAGCTGAGGTTGGCATCACGGGCCGGGGGAAGTGATAGTTGATTTTTCAATTCATTATTAGTTCGGAGTTGGAAATTGTCCCCGATGTGGCGATAGGCTCGATCACATATACTTATATGTAAATATTTATATAAAGGTTCAAAAAGTGGAGGCCACGTACAGGCAAGCGAAATGTCGGACGCCCGCCTACAAGGTGGACGGACGATCTGGCTAAGGTTGCAGGAAATCGCTGGATGCAGGCCGCTTCCAACAGGTCATTGTGGAGATCCTTGGGGGAGGCCTATGTTCAGCAGTGGACTTCCTGTGGCTGATATGATGATGATGATGATGAAGGTTCAAAAACTACAAAAGGGTATCCGGCCGGAATCTAGATGTATGGACACCTCGACTTTTTTAATACACACGCATTTCAATATTGGATAGTTCAATATACCTGCGTTTGACAGAACTTTTGTAATCCACGTTTTGAATTGAGTGGGCCGAAATACCAAATATTGGAATGAAAATAAACATGCTTCGGTAAATATGGAAACGGTTTTAGGAATATGAATATTACAGGTCTATTACGGGTGAAATAGAATGTAAAGTGATAATAATTTACGCATTCAATTGAAATGTCTGTTATTGGCAATTTGTGTAATTGAGTAATCAACAGAATACACTGGTGTTGGGTCTCTCACATATGAGAGGCCGCCTGGGTAGGCACCGCCGCAATGTCTATTAGCCATAGGCGTAAATGCCTTGTGTTTCGGTTTGCAGGACATTGTAGTAGCCTTAATTTATAAGTGGTTAATAAGTAACTTTTATTTGTAACGCCTTTGGTTTATTAATAATAAAAAAAAAATTAAAAAACTATTTTTACCGTTTAATATTACTGTGTATTTCCAAGAGTTAAAGTATTGTGCATATTTACACAATACTTTAAACATCATCCCATAAATACGTACTTTTTATACAAGCCGCAGAGTAACAATTTACAATATCATTACTCTATGAAAACCGCTCCATTTTGACTATATTATGAAAGCAATACACATTTTGGCAAGTGTGTCGTTAAAAAGCGTGCAGGGGCGTACTACGGCGGATAAATTGGGACACACAGACCACGAACACATTGACGTTAAGACCAACTTCAATTTTAAACTTGGCAGAGATTGTGAGGCTTCGTTCGAGGACTCAACGGCTTATGTTGCTCTTAATATGAAGAAGCTCAGTATATTGTCTAAGAAAAATGAACTAGGAAGTTCTAAAATATTTCATAGTTACTTGTATGACTTCTACAGGTTCGGTGAAGTAGCTGCAATCAGCCTAGGGTAAGTCATGCGCAATGTAAACACAATCTTTAGTATGTTGACAATTGTAATTGTATCTGTATCGGCCCATATATTATGTATGTGCCAAAGCAAAAAAAGGAAAAAAAAATAAACTTCTGAACAGTCGCCTACCCCAATGACCACCGCGTCGACCTATTGGTAGCGGCCAGCATTCGGTCTCCTTCTCCTTCTTCTAGGAGCCTGCATTCAGTCTAAATTATTTTATTAATACAAGTACATAATTATCAACCGATATATTATCCAGTATATCCAAGGAATCTTTCAAGTATAAGCAAAATAATAATATGGAGTATTCCGCCGCCCCGTATCGTTTAATTTAAGTCGGTATTTTTTAATCAAAACCCGTTAAGCTTTAGAGACTGAAATATGTAATTTTTGTCGAGGTTTTAAGTATATTAAATAAAGTTAATTTAAATTTTAACAATAAAAGTATTTCTAAAGTGTTTTCATTATTACATTTCGTAAATTCCTGAGAGACTTGTAACTCAAATATTTGAAATTATATCTTTTTAATTGCATATGACGCATCTGATGGTAAATTGTTACTGCTGTCTATGAAAATGTATGCCACATGGATAGTAAATTTTTCCCCTGCCCCTTCTTAAAATTGTATGGGAAAGGGAAGGTCAAAGAACCGAAGGAGGAAAAGAGTATTCGGCCTCCGGCAATTTCACTCACCATTCGATCTACTTCGCTTCGATCGCTTTACTTCTGTTTTCTGTATGATTTTACTACCCGGTCGAGTCGACATATGTATATGTTCAAGGTAACTTTTACTGGTGGTGGGTCTCTGAAATGTCAGAGGCCGCCTGGGTAGGTATCACCGCAATGTTTATTTCTACCGCCAAACAGCAGTGTATATGCACTGTTGTGTTTCGGTTTGAAAGACATTGTGGCCAGAGTAACTACTGGACATATTGTGAATTAACATCTTATCATTTATGTCTCAGGAATGCGAACTCAGTGGAATGCCAATCACTACTATGTAATTCAAGGTGTTGTTAGATTTTGATACTGTTCCTGAGCGGTCGTATCGACTTACGCTTATGGCTTTACTACTGTAAATTTACTACTTTAAAAGTTTGTAACTATTGGCATATTCCATTCGCGTGGAAATCGACAGCTGGAAGCTGTTCGCGATTCGATCGTATAAGTTAATTTTTCATTCGATGTGGCACCTTGTGCCCGAGCCTGTTATTGGCTAGGAACTGATAGCCAATATAGAATAACTTTTTCTTTGAACTTATTCATTTATTGAAGTGAAAACTTCTTTAGCGGCGTTGAGCACTTTTTCTATAATGGGTATAAAATCTTAAACTCGCGTCAGGACACGTGACCTGATCGTAAGATGAAAAGCGTAAGACGGATGGAGAGTAGACAGCTGTCAGTTAGCTGTCAGTTTATAAAGCTTTGATGAATTGCCAATGATTTTGAGTGGAGATTTCAACATAAACTTCGCAGACGATAAAAATCAACTATTAATTGAATTTTTAAATAATGAATTTGGTTTAACTATGTCGAATGATCGCAATCTTAGCACAACGAAATACAAAACTACTATTGATGCGGTCTTTATTAGACATTTAAATAGGTTCGAATCAAAACTGTTCGTTTCTTACTTCAGCTACCATAAACCTATCGTATCAGTTTTAGAGATTGGCGATGATAGTTCTGGTAATGATGATGGTGAAAAAGTCGTTGAAATTATGGATGAAAGTTGATTTTTCGGAGAGATAAACTTTTTAATGTAAAATAATTGTAATAGTTTTAAAGTGTTAAATTTTTAATGTAATATAAATTGTCATGTTTGTGTACGATAGCGCAATAAATGAATATTGTATTCTACCACATAAATGATAGTACTTTTATACTGATAAAGCAATTGGTGCAAAATTATTCCCTAACCATTCCAAAATATCAAACATGCTCAACGTTAATAATCAAGTTTTCACTTCTGCCGGCACTCCCGGAGTGTAACCCGTCTTTTTTTTTATTTAAACTTTGTACAACTAAATAGTTAAGACCAAGGACCTTTTGAAGAGACCTATTTAAAAAATATTTGATATTTGGGTCGTTATGACTATGTTTATTATGACCCAATGGCTTTTTTTAAGAACAAAACATAGACAAATAATTTTAATTGAAAAACTCTAACTTCAAATGGATATCGCTTACATGAAAAATTGAACTTGGAATCTTGGGCTGTAATGGGTTTTACAATTATTTTCTTCAATAATGAGCTTTGGGTCATAATGACTCCTAGCTCAAAAAATTTTTGGGCGCTTGGAGGCTATAATATCATATGAAATACTATATAGCTGCTCGGGCCAGATCTACCCGTATGCAGATATACTTTTTTTTAAATATTCTATCACGTATGTTCATCAGGGACAACATCATCATTCATCATCCATCAGCCAAAGGAAGTCCACTGCTGAACATAGGCCTCCCCCAATGATTTCCACAGAGACCTGTTGGAGGCAGCCTGCATCCAGCGACGTCCCGCGACTTTTACCAGGTCGTCTGACCACCTTGTGGGTGGACGTCCTATGCTGATGTCAGGTATAATGCAATGTCAGGGATAATGCAAGACTCTAATGTTGAAAGAATTTTTCAAATCTGTTCAATAGTTTCAGAGCCTACTTAATGCTAATAAACAATCAAATTTTCAAAAACAATCAAGATTTCTAAAACGATAAGAAGCGGTAGAGAAAATAACATCGTTGTTAATCTTCGTCTGAAAGTACTACTGTAACGTTTATGAAGAGTTTAATATCTAATTATTAATATAGAATATCCTGCTTCAATGCGGTTCTTGATCTTGGTATATTACTCTAAAAATAGAGCACAGGTTGATCATAAAATATAAAAAAATTCCAGGAGGTACAAAATCCGCAATACTCTGCAAAATACCAGGCGATCCAATTCCAGATTAAAAATGGATATATTACAAAATAGTAACCAATTCCATAAATTCCAGGAGGTGCAATATTCGCAATACTCTCATTTCCAATGCAATTCCAGTTCTGATCCAGCCTACGCAAACAATCTAAGCTCAGCAAACTATTTCTCGCCAAGTGCGGGGCGCCGTTTTCATAGAATTCCTTTCGCTCAGTAGTGCCAATTTACTTACTGTCATATGCATCGAGATATACGATGAAATGTTCGGCTTTCACACTTTGGTATTTAATTTATAGGAAGTTTAATTTGTGAGGTATTTCATGTGCAACATTTTAGTTAGTGAATTTTCATTTATTTTTGAATTCAATGTTTTGATTGCTGTGAGAGCGAAAAGTCTCTCGTAGTCTCTAGTAACCGCGACAGAAGACTCCGGGTTAGGCAGTATGTAACTGTCGGGTGTATAATTTATTTAAAAAAAATTATATAGATTTTTCATCTCCTCGAGAATCGACGACCGTACCATTGATAAATACATGGTCAGGGCGGAAAGCGCGTAAAGTTCGCGCGTTCCAATGCATCTCTAGTGAAGCATTACTGAAATTTGTTGAAGCTCGCAACTATTTTGAAAATGATTGATTGTATTATAACAGAAAGTTTAGTTAATTTAATAATTATATGAGCTCAATTTTCACGGTCATCTTTTTTAAACTCCATATGTACTGAAAGGGCCCATCTTTAGATTTTAAATCAATGTACCGTGCATATGAGACTTGTCATATTGAGCCGTGCAAGAGTGTAGCGTTTTGGAATTGCTACCAATAGGAATACCAGGAATTGAGTTTTAAAAATGTAAAAGTTTTTGACGCGCGCAATAAAATAAGTCAAGCAAGTCGAGCATATAAGGGCATCCACAGGTGGTAAAATTGTATACGATTTTTTAGTTTTTTCTTGATACGTATCTTTTTTGTATATGATTATTTGTTACGTAGTTTGTTTGTTATGTAGTTTGTACCTGTGACGATCATGGGCTTAAATAATACCATCGTTTAACTTTAAACATATCAATTTAAATATAAACTTATTATTATATGTGCACTTTCACGCTTCTGAGTTAAAATATATATACAGCTTGCAGATTATTTATTATCATTACAAAGGAACTATCGTAATGATAACAACATAATCTGTTAAGTTGGTTAAAAATTCAAAGGAAGATGAATGCCTAGATAAATATTCTTTTTCTTATATATCACTCTATAAAGTTCCATTCCAGCCACGGTCACGGGCCTCCTCTGCAATCTAGAGTACAATTGAGAGTAGTTAGGCGATATAGTCCACGACAGCCTCCAGGGCATAGGCCTTCTCTGCAATCGAGAGTACGATTTATATAGGCTAGGCGATATGAGTATAGTAGACCTGCGTTGACTAATAAATCTAGCTCTCAATATTCCCGTAAATTGTTCATAGAGTTAATATCTCCATTAGGAACTCCGTAGCGCTCCCGCGGAATTAGTCACGTTGTACTCATGCATTATGTATGCAATGAATAATGTATCAGTTGCTTCACAAACTGCGCTGTGGTTTGACATTTTAAAAGGCTGATCAGGAAAATCGAGGAACTTACGTCTAAGAACGTATTGATGGACTATTTATAACTAACGGTATTTGTAATCTATCTTTAATGAGATCTGTATCATGTATCCACGTTACACTGCCGGGCCCGGGCTTCCTCTACAATCGAGGATACGATTGAGAGTAGTTAGGTCATATAGTCCACCACGCTGGCCTAGTGCGGGTTGGCGGACTTACATACCATAGAAATTCTTATAAATCGCTATGGTATGCAGGTTTCCTCACGATGTTTTCCTTCACCGTTTTAGTGCGTGGTGATTGACTGTCAATACACACATAGTTAATCCAGGGAGTCTTTGATTTGTGTACCAAATTTCATTATCACTTGAGCCGTTTTTGCGTGAAAGGGGAACAAACATCCATACTTTAACTTCCACGTTTATAATATTAATAAGGATATGTAGTACATAATAAACGTGCTTTGTATCAGATATACATACCTGATTTGTATATTCAATAATGTTTCCTCAACTGTTATCAAAGATCGTGAAAGTATCTACAAAATCCTGTGTGGAGCCCTTCTCTACAGAAATTAATTCCACTTAAACCATAAAAGTAAAGTGTAATATTGGCTCACGGAATACCAAAGTTGCGAGCGGAAAATCCCCAAAAAACTAAATCTACAAAAGTATCCTGTTTTCTCTTCATTAACAGAATTAAACTGGAGGCTGGTGAAAAAGAACTGTTAATTTTGTTTTCCGAACAGGAAGTTTTTGTTCACTTTATTGCCTGTTTTTCAAAGCACCCTCCACAAAAGAGGAAATAAGAAATCTTCGCAAATAAATATTAGGCTTAAATAATCTTGCGGATAAGATTTTTTTATTGCAATAAATGGCTAGACGAGCATTCCGTTCGCCTGATGCTCGATTTACCGCTCATGGACAATAGAAACCAAACAACACCATGACTTACAAGGCAATGCCTATCATTCCATTGAGCTTGCTATCCTAAGAAATATGTTAAGTCTCAATAACCAGTAGTTAGTTACTCTTGCTACAATGTCCTTCAAACCGAAATACAATAGTGCATTTACACTACTGTTTGGTGAGAGATACAAACACTGCAGTGGTACCTACCCAGATGGCCTCTCACATATGAGACGCCTACCACCAGTAAGCTTCTATAACGTAAGGCTGTTTTTGGTTTGAAATAATTTCTATGCTATGATAATTCCGCCAATTCGCACTAAGCCAGCGTGGTGGACTATAATATGGGCAAACCTCTCTAAATCGTACTCTTGATGGTAGAGGAGGCCCGTATCTTGCAGTGGGACGTATATAGGCTGATACAGTACAGTGTCCATAAACATTTAATTTTCAAAATTGAGGTTAAAATTGCGTATTATTTTATTTTTATTAATATGTGCTTATAACCGGATCTCTTGACATAAACAGTTTCAGTAGACTATTCCACATTAGGGTATTTATTAGCGAATCCAGTGAGAGACCTTAAATCATGGTCCATCACAGTGGTCGAGTACGGGTTGGCGATCTTCGCATACCAAAGAAATTATACGCAGGTTTCTTAAAGATAGTCTTCTTGGCCCGTATAATAATGTGGTGTTTTCACAGCCGGCGTGTAACCAACTGCGCTACGGAGGCTGTCTTATGTCCTATGTATAGACTAGCTGTGCCCGCGAGTTCGTCCGCGTGGAATTTAACAAAAAAGTTAATTAGTCTTTTTAAGTTATTTTTTTTAAATAAGAGTTTTTCTAAAACAAATGTAGCCTAAGTAAAGTTACTCCTTATTATATCAGCTACCTGACAAAAAAAGTCAAAATTGGTCCAGCCATTTCAGAGATTAGCCGGAACAAACAGACAGACAGACGGACAGACAGACAAACAAAAAAAAATCTAAGGTCATTTTCGTTATAGGTATCGTGTATATAACGAAATGTAGATTGTCATTTTTTTATTTTCACTTTACAAACAGCCACTTCAATTTTATTTATATGTATAGATGTATAGATGAATAGCAAAAATGATCCTGCAGTCAAACTGTTCGAGCTTTGTGGGACACCACAAAACTCACCCTTTTGTTTGAAAATAACAATCAAAAGAGTGACCGCGGGTTCGCGCACCGAGCCAAATGTTTGTGCCGTACCGTGGTCCGAAAATATTCGTTTTGTGTCTGGGACTCTGAATCTCTTGTAGTTTTTGATTGCGTGGTTGAATCTACGTTTGTGATCGTTGTATTTATATAATTATACTGTGCTAACGCTCAGGCCCGACACCGCCCGGGTGTAGTTTTAAAAATATTCTATCACATATGACCATGAGGGATAATGTAAGATTATAATGGTCAAAGCATTTTCAAATCGGTCTAGTAGTTACAGAGTCTATTCAATACAAATAAACAATCAAATCTCTCTTTACAATACACTTGTCATCAGAAAAATCGAAACACCACTTGTAATTTTATTAAATTATTTTAATTAGTATTTTGCAAATCTTTTCCCTTTCTAGGTAGGTTCTATCCTTTACACTTTTGACTGCCCTCTGCTTATCCTATTCTTAAATCCATCCCATGGTTGCGGTCCCGCGGTCGGCGATAAGACCGCCAATTGTACTTTTTATATATGTAATTTCTCTCTGCATTTGTTGTCTTTTTGTGCAATTAAATGTAAATAAATAAATAAATAAATAAACACTTTGCAAGTTTATGTTTTGTAAGGATTGTCAGAAAAATGTTTATCTATATTTAGGAATATATATCAAATGTCGTTTATTAGTGGATAATCAAATCAAATCCTAATGTTGATGTTCTAAATTCAAATTAATATTTTCTTTTCTGCTTAGATTTTCTGTTAGTTAACGGCCGATGCCAATAATCAATCGAAAAAATTCGATTGAAGTCAATCTGTTTTGTTGTCAATTGTTTTCTACTTTTCGATTGGTCTCCTGTCATGTTGCCATAGTTTATTCACTACTGAGGTTGATTATTGGCAATATAGTATCAGAAAAACGATTGAGCTGTCAATCTAAAACGGCAAATTTTGGATTGGGTTTGTTTATTGGCAGCGGCTGTTAGACAATAGAGTAATCGTAAAACAATTGCATGGCTATAACAAGCTTGTACAATCAGGTAATCTTGTCGATCCTTTTGTCTTGAGTGTTTATTTGTATGATAGCACGTCTGTTTGCCTTTATCCGATAGTTTATTTGTCTTTACGTTTGTTTGTGTTTCGATGTCGTTTGATTTGTATGTCTGTTGATCTTTTTGTAATTGTCCAGTCACATCTCTTTGATTGCGTCTGTTTCCAGATTCTTAAATGTTTTTATTGGTCTGACATCTCGTCTTTTGAAGTGAACTATGAAATAGTTAGGTGTGCAACACGTTTAAAGAATGAAGTCCAAATAAAATAAAAAGTACGTGAATAGTTTCTGTGTTTCTGAATGGGTAGGGATTGGTGGAATTTGGTGGTATACGACGCGAAACTATCGAATGACGGGACACATTCCAGTCTGAGCAATTCATATGATTCTTTTTAACTGAAAAACGCGCACACAGTAAAATGTAAAGTTTAAACATTTTAAACACATTTAATTCTTTATAATTGTCAGCTCATAATGTTTTCAAAATACCTTTATACATACATAAACTCAGATCTTTTTCTAAGAAGGGGTAGGCAGCAACCAGTACACCCACGTTTCACCTTATGTGTTCCGTCGCACGATATGATAGTGGGAGAGCCTTTCGCCATATCGGGCACATAATAAGTAAATTAACATTACAAGTAAATTGCTCAAACTGGTAAACAAACCAAAGAAAATATCTTCCACCACATTCACAAAATGTGCTATTATACCATCTATTTTAATTTTCACCAGTTAACTTAAAATGCTAAAATTATTTCGAATAGTTCCGTATAATAAAACAATGCAAAAAATGTTTCCTAAAAGTCCTTAGTTTGAGAACCGTGTGAATAAAATTAAAGACTTTCTGCCTCTGAAATTAAGAAGTGGAAAAAAGCTCTCAAAAGTTTAGATTCAAGTGCGAGCTTATGCGGCCTCACTCAACCCTTTCATTCCTGCGGAAGTCTTTTACATTCGCTAAATGAGAGCGAAAATGTCTCAGTCTAGATTGAAATTAGAGGAAAAATTAAACCAAGGCATGCATTGTATTCTACCAGCCTATAAGTTACAATGACACACAAGTGCCTCCTCTGCGATTGAGAGTACGATTGAGGGTGGTTAGGCCATATAGTCCACCACGCTGACCTAGTGCGGGTCGCCGAACTTTACATACTATAGTTTTTTTACAAATCGCTATGGTATGCAGTTTTAATTATGATGTTTAACTTAAACGTTATAGTGCGTGGTGATTTAGTATCTATACACCCGTAACTCAGAGAAGTCAGAGTTGTATCCTGGGATTTGAACCCGAGACCACAGTGAATATGTTGGCACTTGGGATCCATGTCTGGCCCGTTACCAAGAGATGACCACGTTTTTTTTATCAACCCTTAAATAATATAAAATTTATCATGACAGCACATCCTATGTGATACGTTAAGAGCAACTTATTATTTGAATGGTGTTCCAGTATTCGGGCGTGAGCGACAAAAAGCCACGTGTACATACGTACATAAACTTACACTTTTTTCCCAGAATGGTAGGCAAAGGTGTCTGGACTGAGAACACTCACATTTTGCCTTGTATGTTTATCCCACTATGTGATAGGGAGGCTTTCGTCAAATCGTGAGCTAAACATTCCAGACTGATAATAAATAGATAAATTCAATATAACTTTGCCCACCGACGCAATACGTGTACGTAATATTTAAATTTAGATTTTTTGTCGGGAATAACGAGACGATAAACAAACAAGTCTAGTTTCAGTAAATGTCATCTCTTTATTTCAATATTGTTACGTACAGTAAATATTTGCCCAAAAACACAATTTAAAGGTTTACATAACCTAAAAGTATTCGAAATTGGAATAACTAATAGAGAAATGTGATCAGCGTACTGTCAAGCAAGTTTAAAGGCTAGACGAGTCGGCAAACTCATTTCGTGAACTAATTTCTGCCGCGACTTCGGTGTTTATTCTGCAAAGTTACTAAATTGAGCCATTTTGGTCTAGTACAAGTATATTGGCTGAGTTATTAAGATCCAAAATTGCATGCCTCGGTTTAGAACTTGTTTTGAAAAAAGCAATCGTGGAATTGCTTTGGTTTGATTTGCTTTTGTCGCTGTTCAGTGACTCATTGCAATAATCAGTTTACTAGTGACTACGGTAGACATATGTCTCTTCAAATTAAAGTGAGATACAGTAAGCTAAACAAAATAAAATAAAAAGTATACTGAGTCATGATTACATTAATATATTTCAAATTTTACCTGTGACTTACAATAAAGAAATAAGATCAGTAAAAAAAAAACGTAAAAAAGGCTGTATTATCGCTCGAGGCGATCTCTTTAGACAACTAACCATAGAATGGACAAGAGAGAATGATTATTATAGTAAAACTTTTCAATTCAGCCTGTGTCTTGCATCAATATTTCTACCACCTCTTGCAATCACATCATTAAAAATTATAATTGTGACATTCATTATATTCCACTAAATAATAATAAATCATCTGACATTGAAATGAATACCTCACCACCCATTAGTAGGAATAGTGTTAACAATATGGGTAACAATAATCATATTATAAGACTAGTTCATCAAAATAGCCAGGGCATGCTAAGTAAAGAATTGCAAATAGAATTGTTTATGAGTTGTCAGGAAATTGATATACTTTGCATTACAGAGCATTGGCTGAAAACTGAACAACTCATGTTCAATTTTAAAAATCATATAGTTGGTAGCAACTTTTGTAGGGAAAGTGCAATACATGGTGGCTCACTAATATTAATTAATAAAAATATTAAATTTAAAGAACGAAAGGATATAGTGAGCCTCTCTGTAGAAAAAACAGCAGAAATATCATGTATAGAGTCAGAGCAGTTTGTCATTGTCAGTGTATACAGACCACCTTCTTCATCATATGATAGTTTTGAATGTATAATGGAAGATGCATTGAGGAAGTTAAGCAAATCAAATAAGAGATTGCTGGTGTGTGGAGACTTTAATGTTAATTTGTTAGAAAATAATTCAATGACTATAAGGTTGAAAAATCTATTTTTGTCATTCGACTTAATAAACCTTTTTTCAGAGCCAACTAGGATAACTAATATCAGTGCTACCTGCATAGACAATATTTTCACTGATATAGTGCCTATAAATAGTTGTATTATTAATAAATTACACTCAGATCACTGTGGACAACTTGTCACATTTAGCAGTGAGTTACAAAAACAATACAATGAGAAACATAGTGTAGTTCCAGTAACTAAGGCTCGGTTAGAAAAGTTAAGGAAAAATATATCTGATAAATTTACTACAATTATAAAGGGCAATGACCCTAATAAATTATATAACTTTGTATTCAACACATTTTGTGAAGAATTCAAGTCAATTTTTGCTTCCAGGTCCATTTCCAGTGACAAAAAGACATGTTTTAACAGTTGGGCTACTATTGGTATACATAGAAGTAGGGAAAAATTATATGAACTTTATCATGAAAGAACATATAACCATAGTGAGGATTTTAAAATATATGTAAAAAAATATTCAAAAATATTTAAACAAATTTGTCATAAAGCTAAGTCAATGTATTTAAGCAATAAAATAAAAAACTCCAAAAATAAAATAAAAATGACTTGGAGTGTGATTAATAAAGAAACTGGTAGAGCTAAACCTCGGGACACAGAGTTTGGCTTAAATATTAATAATCAAATTATTACATCTAATGTTGAAGTAGCAAAAATTTTTGAGAATTTCTTCTCATATGTACCAGTTTCTATAACAAAAAGTTTAAACTCATCCCCTGCCATAGCCGAAAAGTTATTACAAGAAAATGTGAGCGGAAGCAGAGATTCATTTGAATTCCATTGCGTTGACAGTATGGATATAATAAAAATATTTAAATGCATTAATATTAAAAACACATGTGACCTTTGGGGAATTTCAACAAAAATTTTAAACTCTGTAATACCAGTCTTGGCTCCCCAGTTAGCTGTAATTTTTAATGCTTGTATAAACAGTGGTATGTTTCCTGATAAAATGAAGTTGAGTAAAGTTATACCTCTTTTTAAATCTGGTAGTACAGATGACCCCTCTAATTATAGACCTATTTCAGTACTACCTTCATTAAGCAAAATTTTTGAAAAACTAATGCTCCTACAACTTCAATCTTATTTTTCAAAAAATAAAATACTTCATAATAAACAATTTGGTTTCACGCGGGGTCGCTCCACAACTGACGCTGGTGTGGAGCTTATAGGTAACATATTTGATGCTTGGGAGAATTCACGGGATGCCTTAGGTGTATTCTGTGATCTATCCAAAGCGTTTGATTGTGTTCACCATGATATACTTATCAGGAAATTGAGCCACTACGGAATTAATGGTATTGCTCTTGAATTATGCAAATCATATTTGTGTAATAGGGTCCAAAGTGTTGATGTCAACGGAATAAGGTCTCCTGGGTCTGCCGTTACTATGGGAGTTCCGCAAGGCTCGATTCTTGGACCATTTCTATTTTTAATTTACATTAATGACTTACCTTTTTTTATAAGGGACAACTGTGAGGTAGTGTTGTTTGCTGACGATACCTCTTTAATATTTAAAGTAAATCGACATAATCCTAATATTGACGACGTAAACCACACCCTCTCAAAAATAGTACATTGGTTTAGCATTAACAATTTGTTATTAAATAGCCAAAAAACTAAATGTATAAGGTTTGTGACACCTAATGTCAAAAAAGTTAATGCTAACATTATTTTGAATGGAGATGAGTTGAGCCTTGTGGATACAACTAAGTTCTTGGGAATTACATTAGATCCCAAACTTCAATGGGGCTCTCACATAGTCGCTTTAGCTAAAAAGCTGAGCGCCGCAGTCTTTGCGGTGGGTAAGATTCGCCAATTGACTGATATTGATACAGCTCGATTGGTATATTTTGCCTACTTTCATAGTCTAATGAGTTATGGAATTTTACTGTGGGGTGGTGCTGCTGACATTAATACTATCTTTGTTCTCCAAAAGCGAGCTATAAGATCAATTTATTCGCTAGGGTCTAGATATTCTCTTAGAGAAAAATTTAAAGAGATAAATATAATGACAGTAGCATCACAATATATTTTTGAAAATTTAGTATATGTCCATAAAAATAAAGAAAGTTTTCGTAAGATTAGCGATATTCATAACAAAAATACTAGGAATAAGAATAATCTAGCAACGCATAAGACCAGACTCCACAAGATCAGCAAATCTTTTAAGGGTTACTGTATACACTTTTATAACAAAGTTCCCAGTCACATTAAAGCCTTATCTATGACAAAATTCAAAGCAACTATCAAGCAAAAATTATGCAATAAAGCATATTATAAAATTTCAGAATATCTAGATGATAGCAAGGCTTGGGAATAGAATTAAATTAAATAAATGGGTAGTATTTCGGAGCGGAAGTCTTAGTATGCTCTGTATAATATCATTTAAATTAAGTAACATGTCAAATTTGCCATCGTTTTTCTGTGTAAGTGATTGGGTATGTCATGCTCGCTAAAAAGTCTGTGCTTGCGGTGGCGTCGTGTGCCAGGTCGGTCACTTCCCTGCAACATGGTTGAGGAGGCCGATGGCTGGCACATGCGTCATACTCGTGAACGGGTGCTGCTTGCGTAGACTGGTCTATCCGATTTGCTTACATTGTAACGGATTCATTGATGGATTACATAAGGCTTTCGCAATTATTCACTGTTTGGCGAAAAAGAGTATACTGATTCTTCGTTCTGGGCGACTTCGCTTCACTCAGCCATAGTAATAATTATAATATAATAATATTCGTATTAAAAATATTTTTAATAAACTGCTCTGATTTAAACCAACTTGTAAATTATGTAATAATCACTTAATTGTAAACTGGTTTTGAAAAGAGCAACACTAGAGTTTCTTGCCCGTTCTTCTCTAGTGAAAACCGCTTTCCGAACCGGGTGGTAGATAAAAAAAATGACTGAATCTAAACGATGTTGAACATTTTAATGGATTCAATAAATTATTTTCATTTCATTTTCATTTCATTTCATTTCAAAGCAATTAATTCGATCATTGGGGTCACTGGAGCTCCCATATTCCGTACTCATCAATGTTAGATCCATTCTATAAAATTTTATAATAATCTAATACTAACATATAAATATCATATTCGTCCGAACACTCGTGCAGAGTAGTCGTGTACAACTTTAAAATAAAATAACAAAAATAAGTGCATTCTAAACTATACTCTGTGTCTTATGTGTCAAGAATAAACTTTAATTAACGTCTATTTTGCTACATACGTCTTAAGAGAATTGATAAGCTGGATTCGCCTGCGCGCAGCGGCAGCGACGAAACAAGGCAAGTCTGCTATCTTACTCACTGCATAGTATACGCAAAGATTTAAGATAATGCAACGTACTCCGAAAACTAGTCAATCTACGTTGTACTCTTCGCAACCAGAGCTTCACACTCAATTACATGATCATGAAGTCATAAGAAATATTAATATTAGAAAACGAAAAAATCCAGATTTTGAAGATATAAATGTTCTGAAAGAATCCCTGATGCAGTCATTTAAGGATGTGCTCAATACTGAAATTTATGAGATGAAACAACAAAATACGCTTATACTTAAGACCAATACAGAGATGCTTGAACTGTTGCATGCGAATGCTGCAAATTTTACACAACTCAACGAAAAACTAACTATTCTTGAAAATAAGCATTCTGCTGCAATGGAACGTATTGATGAGCTAGAAATGCAACTAAATGAGCTGCAAAAGGAACGATGCAAGAAACTAGTTGAAATTAGAAATGTTCCTAGACAAGAAAAGGAGAACTTACAAGAAATGTTGGCTTTTCTATTTTCTAACTTAAAAATTAATCCTCCGGTCGATAAATTACAGATTTATAGGAGAGGGAAAAATAATTCACCAATAAACATAGAATTTGAAACTATTCAGGATAAAGAAAACCTCATCAAAGCGGCCAAAAAATTCAATATAGAAAATGAGAACGCAAAGCTAAACTCCCACCATCTTGGATTGGATGGTAACAAAGTACCAGTATATATCTCTGCAACTTTAACACCAATGAATAAGAAAATATTATCAGCAGCTCGAGCTCTCGTCAAGGATGAAATCTATAAGTACTGCTGGACATCCAGAGGAAATGTATTGATACGGAAATCTGACGGCGAGCCTGCAGTGGTATTGAAATCTTGCGCACAAGTTGAAACCCTACGGTATGCATGACTATTTGAAGTGAGCAACACCAGTGGTTTGCCGCCTACACAACATTGCTTAGTTTTTGTTTTTCTTTCATTATCACTTGCTTTAACTAGTTCTTTATTTTTATTAATATATGTCAACTTTAACCATACGAATCAAACTAAAGTCAGCAGCAATGTTATATTTCCTTTATATTTGTTTTATTATCGTTTGTATTACTATTATCACACTAATATCTACTGTCAACTCCTAGTCTGCATTGCTTTTATTATGGATCAACAACTATACCGATATATAAAATATTTTTTCGAAAATGGGTAATCACTTTGAAGATATTGCCGCTGACGTTGATCAAATCAGCGTTGGTGAATCGGTACTAGTTGATGATCTTATTGCTTTTAAAACACATAGAACCTTTTCAAATTCATCTCTAAAGATAATTTCACAAAATATCCGAAGCATCAATAAAAACTTTAATGATTTTGAAGTGTTTTTAGCAAGAAGTGAGCTCGAATATGATATTATTATTTTAACAGAATGTTGGCTTCAAAATTGTGATCACATTCCAGAAATGACAAATTATAACTCTTATCGTTCTGCTAGGCACATTAATCAGAATAGTGGAGTAGTAGTGTATGCTCGCAATAACTTGAAAGATGTATACGTATATGAACCAGTGATCGATGAAGCTGACTGCCTAATAGTACAAATAAGTAACAACTACTCTATTATTTGTGTGTACAGATCACCATCATTCGCTTCTTGTACTAACTTTCAAAATTCCATAGATAAATTGCTACAAAATATAAAACACGTAACAAATATTTTCATGATTGGGGATATTAATATCGATATTAGCAAATCCAATAATGATGATAGGTCTGATGAGTATCTGGATCTTCTTGCAATGCATGGTCTAATGCCAAGCCATGTTTTGCCTACTCGTGAAAATAAATGTTTGGACCACTCTTTTGTAAAATCTAAAAATAAAATATTTACTCTGGTTTGCACAACATCAATTACAGATCACAGTACGGTACTTGTTGAGATTACACCCACTCTCAGTAATAGTTGTATTAAAAACATTGATTTTGTTACTACTAGAATAGATGATAATAAGGCTTCACTTTTATTGCAAGACGTAGACTGGACTAGTTTTTATCATATAACTGATGTAAATATTGCCACTGATCAATTTTTAAGCAGTTTAAATAGAATAATGATAGAATCCTCTTATAAAACTAAGGTACCAAATAGAAAAAATTACATAAAAGCTTGGATGACTCCAGGACTACTCCGATGCATAAGATTCAGAGACTCTTTACACCAAAAACATAAAAGAAATCCAAACGATGAAAATTTACTGATAACTTATAAACGCTATAGAAATTACTGCGCGAACTTACTCCATAATCTTAAAAATGCACATAATATTTCAGAATTACATAAAAATAAAAAAGATGTCAAAAAAACATGGACAACAATAAAACAAATTTGCTGCCTAAATAAATCTAAAACGGCAGTGGACTCAGCAAACATACTTAGAATGAAAGATACTCCAGAAGAGTCACTGAATCATGTAAACAACTTTTTTATAAATGCGGGTAATAATCTGGCTGAACAAGTTTTACAGAAACTAAATAGAACCCAACTAGATTTGACGAGACAATATAAACTTAACTATAATATTAGAGATTCACTAGTACTTTTGGAAACTGATACAATGGAAATTGCGAAGATAATATATTCATTAAAAAATACTTCTTCTACAGGTTGGGATGGTATTTCAGCACAATATCTAAAGAAATTCATAAAATTTTTAGTTAAGCCAATCACTCATATTTGCAATTTAAGTATCTCAACTGGTGTTTTTCCTAAAGCTCTAAAGAAATCGGTAATAATTCCAATTTTCAAACAGGGTGACGTACATGATATATCTAATTACCGTCCTATATCTTTACTCCCTACATTGGCCAAAATTTTAGAAAAAGTGGTAAACTTCCGACTTATCAGTTATCTCGAATCAAATAATTTACTATCTAAAAACCAGTTTGGTTTTAGACACAAAAAATCGACTGCCCATGCAATTGATGACCTGGTTTCCCATGTTGCAAAGAGCTTAGACAGTAAACTAAAATGCCTTGGTGTCTTTTTAGACCTGGCCAAGGCGTTCGATACAGTCTCGATCCCCTTGTTGCTTTGTAAAATGGAAGAAATAGGTATTAGGGGACTTCCGTTAACCCTGTTCAAAGATTACCTATCTGACAGATCACAGTCCATCAAAGTTGGTAATATACATAGCTCTAGACTGCCTATAAATTATGGGGTGCCTCAAGGTTCTGTGCTTGGCCCAACCCTATTTTTAATTTATATTAATAATATTTGTAGTGCAAACCTTACGAACTGCAAAATAATAGCTTATGCGGATGACACCGTTTTACTTTTTACTCATAAAACATGGAGTGGTGTAAAGTTATTGGCTGAGAAGGGTATGAGACAGATAACTAACTTACTAAATAACAGTTTACTAACGCTTAATCTATTGAAAACCAAATATATTATCTTTTCGATCAAACATACACAAAACACATCTGATTTTACACTAAAAGCACACACATGTGAAGTTGAAACAAACTGTAACTGTTTTACTCTCTCTAAAGCTTCTAGTATAAAGTATTTGGGTATCATAGTTGATAATAATATGAATTGGAAAGAGCATACAGATAAATTAAAAAGTCGTATACGTAAATTGATACCAGTTTTTAAAAAGCTAAGGCACCTGGGAGACAACAGTCTAATTAAAATTGTGTATAACAGTTTATGCCAATCTTTACTATCGTATGGTATCATTGCTTGGGGTGGAGCGCCCAGAAATACACTATTGAAATTAGAAAGAGCCCAAAGAGCAATCCTAAAAGTAATTTTATTTAAGCGCATTAGATACCCTACTGCTGATTTATATAAAGAGTTTCAGACTCTCTCAGTGAGGCAATTATTTATTAACGTAATAATTTTGAAACAGCATTCTGTAAGCCGTAATTACAACTCAGATCGAAGACAGTACACAGTCTATAAGGTTCCTGCATGTAAGACTAGCTTTGCTCAAAGTTTTTCATTTTTTCTAAGTCCAATATTATATAATCGTATAAACAAACAAATAAAATTAGAAAATAAATCTAGGTTCTTGTGTAAAAAAATATTGCAAGCATATTTTAAGGAATGTGACTATGAGAAGACAGAAAATTTATTTAAAATAAATATATAAATATACATATTCATGTAACGAAAGTTACGTTATAAAGTATATAACTTTATTAGTTGGTATATATTTTAATAGATGGGTAAATATTATTGAATTTATAAACACTTTAGCATATTACTAATAACATGATTATAAGATATCTATATTATCATTCTTGTGTTTTTATATAGTAACATCCTGCTGGAAATTGACTTAGTAAAAAAGTAAGTGATTCGGTAATCGGTATAATTTAAATTTAAGATTTTTCTATATTTTTTGCTTATACTATGCAAATTTGTTTACTACTCAAACACAGTTTTATTTCTACCAACATATTTTGATATTATGATTGTAACGCTACTTAATAATGCACCTTATAATATGGACAGGACGATTATCATTACCTTGCCGTCACACAGTCTAGTACTAGTACGGAAGGTAAAGGATTTTTTGTTAATGTACCTACCGCTTTCAATATTATGATGTTTTGCATTACGAAAATTAAGAATATAAAACAAATGTATTTAAGTTATTTTACTATTAAAAAGTGTACAAATTGTAAAGTATGCACAATAAAATATTTTGTATTTTGTATTTGTATATAAAGAGTGTGAATGTTTTTACGTGGTAATTTTAGAAACAATTAGTTCGAATTGAGAAATTTAGTATTGAATAGTCAATTTATCGAAAAAAACTTAATGGTATTTTTTTACTCGGAAATTTTATCTTCTAGCAGGTGAAGCCACGACTAATACAAGTAGTATTTATTTATTTAATCTTTATTTTACATAAACAAAAAGACATAAAGAAATATCATATATTTAAAGTACAAAATAAGTTTTTATCTAACCAAACACCTATCTCTACCAAACAATCCTTGGATGGGTATAAAAGGAGAAGAAATAAAGGGATCAGGTAGTAGGTAAGTATTATATAAAACATATTTAGGTATAACTACATATTACTGCAATTCCCTACAGCTAAATTCAGATTCTAGCTTCCAAGTAATTAGAAATCCAATTTAATATTTAATTTATATCTCATTCAAGTTAGTAATTCTAATACCGTGTGTGTATCTTCAGCCAACTTGTCTGCAACGGATACGGCGCATCGCGTGGCGTGTTGCTTTGCATATTGTTTGCATTCCACATCTGCTAACACGCTACGCTTTAGTACACCATAAATCATAAGGGGCAGCGATAAAAGCGCTTTTTTAATGGTATATTTAGTTTTGTTTTGTGATGTATGAGTATGTGTGTTGAAAATTAAGCACTTTCAGCAGCTGGTTTGAATTATTTTTAAATTTTATAAAATAAATTCGACTTGCAAGCTACTGTTAGTCTGACGTTAGAGTTTATATGTAGTGCTTTTTGTGTGCATCTGATTGAAATGAAATGAAGTTCGTTTATTGGTCGTGAAGGAAAATAAATAGCTCTTATGACAAGTCAATACACACACATAGTACTTAATCACTTTATAGTAATTTCCTATTAGTATTTTATTATTTTATAATATTAACTGAAGTAAAACTATTAGTTACGGATTTTATTGGGGATCTTCTTCTTTTTATACATTTTATAGCTTCCCGACGTTCCGATTACTTTTCAGTTTTCGTGGTCACGGGGCGGACTGAGGTCTGTATACTCGGAAATCGAATCCGAGATCAAAAATGTAAACAAACAAATGTCATTGTAAAAGTGACATCTCAGGGTTATGAAACATTTTCGCAAAAACATATTGAGTATAATGTGATTAGTGAATAGATTCAAATGTTGTGAGTACTATGTATTATTTATTTATATTTATTTTTGAATTTTGAATATTTTGAATGTTTTATTATGCCTGTCGACGTGACCCTTGACTTGGGCCCAAACTAATTCTAATGGGTTTAACTCACAGTGATTTTCAAAGACCATAGTGCGTTCGTCTACGAACACGAGCGCCAGAAATCTTAGGTACAAAATAGAACAAAAACTTAACAGAAAACGTGAAACCAACACCACGACGACGTAATTTTATCATATGATGCACATTCAAGTTAGGCAACTTAAAGAACTAAAGGGAGGTGTCGCGGGTGTCAAAGCAACGTATTTGTATTGAAGGAGACTAAATTTAAAAAAAAAATTATTTCAGTGGCCTAAGGTTACGAATTTCTGCATAATACCCGTAGCATAAAATATTTTTGTACCATTTTTTTTCACATACTTAAAAAAGAAGTTGAAATTGTAGTTTATGTAAATATTATACCAAATAATTTTTATTAAGCTTTGTTTTATACTTATTTAACGAATGAGAATAATTCCAACCTATTTTTTTAACGGTTGTGAACAAACTACCATGACAAATTATTTTATTGTAGTGGTAACACTTTTGTTTACATTTTTGATCTCGGATTCCATTTCCGAGTATAGTCATCCGTTCAGGGATAATAGTTTTATTTCAAACTGTAACATTTTTGTAAATCTATGAAACCATTGAACTCGTATAATATTAATTATTATAATCAGGTATAATATATAATATATATAATATAATATATATAATATAATATATATAATATAATATATATAATATAATATATATAATATATTGCGCCTCGGCAAGCGTAGTGTAGGACGCCCTCCGACGAGGTGGAGTGATGATATCCGAAAAATGGCTGGTAGCGGTTGGAGACGTTGGGCTGAAGATCGAGCCCAGTGGCGTACCATAGGAGAGGCCTATGTCCAGCAGTGGACGCGAATAGGCTGATGATGATGATGATGATAATCAGGTATGTTTTTTTTTCGAAGAAATACATATACATATTAAATGGTGCGTAGCGATTTATCGGATTGTATTAAGATATAAACAGGATGAAGCCGAAAAAAGAAAACTTCACACGTACGTTCATCATTATAAAGGACAATTGAACTCCGTGCATGGTGGCTGCTATCCAAATAGATAAAATTGGAACGTATTGATTCGTGGTGCTCATATATTAAGCTTATATTCTAAATCCAGATCCGCGCCCGGCGATAATTATATCTTGAATTCATTAGAAAAGCAAGAATGGCCAAAAATGATTATTACTTTCATGAGGTAGCCATGACAATGAAAGGTTTTATCATAAGATAATGAAAACAAATGGTCCGCTTATATCTAAGGGTAGGGAATTTTGAACGACTTTCGAATAAAGCGGTCAAATTTTTGAAACGATTTTCAAGTCTTGATTAGATTTCATTTGGTGCTATAAGTACACTTAAAAATGTTATTAGCGTTTCAGTTTTAGGTATATTGTGTAACTTAAATCCATGTGATTTTTAAGGTTACCTGAGAAGTAAAAATGGACCTAAGGACGACCTCGTTGTTTCTGTGTTTGTCAAGAAAATTTGAAGTTATTTCCCACTGACCTATAATAGAGAATCGGAAAGAAACAAGATAATCACGTAGCATAAATATGAAAACCAAACTGAATAATAATGCAGTTAGATACAATAAAAAGAACGCGGGATAGTCTTTCAAAGTATGATGGAAAACATAATAGAAAACTATAGCTCACGGGTCTTGTTGTAATAATAATAAGATTAAAATGTTAAATATACATACATACATACATAAACTCACGCCTTGTTCCCAGAAGGGGTAGGCAGAGGTGCCAGGGCACCCACATTTCGCCTTGTATGTTCCGTCCCACAATGTGATAGGTGGCGAGCCTATCGCCATATCGGGCACAAATTCCTGACTCTGGGCTGATACTGAATAGAAAAATCCAATATCACTTTGCCCAACCCAGGATTCGAACCCGAGACCTCAGCTTTGTAACCGTACCGTAGTACAACTACGCCACCGAGGCAGTCATGTTAAATATATATATATATTTTTTTTTTTTTTCAGTACTTCAATAATACACTTCTGTCAGTCAACATGTCTTTTTATTTATTTCAGTCTCTTTATATGTTAAATATATAAAGACTGAAATAAATAAAAAGACATGTTGACTGACAGAAGTGTATTATTGAAGTACTGAAAAACTGAGGCTAGAAAGAAAAAAGTATATTATCAAAATTAGAACATAATACATTTTTCTACTATCCAGTGTTTAAATATAAAATAACCACAACGGAGGTTACATTTCTCCAACAGGTCTAACTCACACTTGCCTGGTCTATTAAGTTTTTATTTCTTCAAGTCTAGATTCTAATCGCTTATGGTTTAAGCACTACGATGGCGCGACCTCGCGCTGTTTGATTACTTGATGTTCTAATACATATCCACATAAATCCGCTGTGTTAGCGTGTTTAATGGACTTAAAACAAATAAAATGGATTATGGAAATGGCGAATTTATTATAAGTTCACGATTTTAATTATTATATGTGTTACTGGTTTATAAATTAGTCAAATTATATATTATTTCTTTAACCACTGCATGATTTAATTTGAAGTAGTTTTTGCGTTTGTAAAGTTTATTTTGTTTTTTGTTTACATTCCAGGCAAAGAGCTACCAACGAACCCTATCAAGCGTATCCACAAGTATTCAGGTATTGTTTAGCAGTAGTTACATAATTTGCCGAACCGGGTGGTAGAAAAAGAAATTATTGAATCTAAATGATGTTGAACATTATAATGGATTCAATAAATTATTTCCATTTCGTTTCATTTCACACTATTAAAATATCTTTATGACTTGTAATCATTAAAAGGTGAGAAATTTAAGGGATTAAAAATGAATATTCTGACTTAAAATCGAGTTATACAAGCTTACCTACTTTAAACTCAGTTTAATTTAGTTCCAATACATGCTAAGGTGGTTAAAACACAAGCCTTAAAACCAAAATAAAATTACAATTCGATCCTCGATACAAAGAAATTGAGTGTTAAGAGTAGGCGCTAAGATGTTGACAATCGTTCTGAAACCAGGTCAGCGGCTATAACTTACCATTAACAGATCTTGGATGATTTTTCAAGGCGTGGGTATCTTCGAAGATTCATGTGTTGAATCCCAATGAGGCTAAACATTTTCAAATTGCTGCTACGTGCTATAGAATTTGAATTCACTGGATAAATCCGATTTGCTTTGAACGTTTTATTGCGAAAGTAGTATGAAAATTGATGTTGATTTGGGCCTATTGTCAACGCAAAATATCTTGGATTTTTCGTGTGTTCTATCTATCGTCTTATTTATTATACTCGCGAGAAGAGCTATACGCCCTGAGATTATGTTTGAAGTAATATTTTCTTAGATTTTTGGAAAACAGGGTGTTATTTAGTTTACAGTGAGACATTCGTATTTGAAATTATTGTTGTGACTAATTTTACTTATGATGTTGATTTTTTATAATTCTGTACTGAGAGTGTAAAATGGCCACTTAATAAAATGTATCTAAATACATAACCGCTTGATGGCGCTAGGTTTGAAGTCGTGTTGCTTCATTACTACTGCGCATAACTGTAGACTAGGTCTTACCTCTTCTGAGAAATTTATACCCCAATTTCCTCGAATTACAAAGATCCGTAATGGTGTCCCGTTGGCCTGTGTGAATGATGATTGGATACATTCTATCTCAGAGGTATTTCGTACCGCTTATACAAACTTCTCATCAAGGTCACCAAAAGATTTTAATTGGTGGTGGTGTAGGTTAGGCAAGGATACGTCTCAGCCACAATATTTGCAAATGAGCCCGGTTTGAAGGTCAATGACACTAGCAAACTTCTTCATTTCCTCTTTTGGCCCAGGCAAAAAGTTGACTCCTATAAAGAGGCCAAACTCCTCAAAATTTAGTGAAACCTCATTACTTGTGACATGAAAGGCTGCAAAGATGGATCGAGATTTCAAATTAGATTTGTAATTTACGTGTTTAAACTTCGTTTAATTAGTGAAATTTATAAGCCGTTCATTTGAAAGTGTCGTAAAGCGAGATGCTCCTGTGTTAATTAAAGTATTTGTAATTAAGTCGGTTCATGCGGCGGGAGACGCATTTGTCTTGCATCGACGTTGTATTGATTTTCCGCAGTCTTAATATACTTTTAAGGTGAAACGTGACATTTTTAAAACTTTTTTGTTGGCAGTTAAGCTTACAGTTAATTTTCTTTTAAGTAAATTATCTGTATCAGCCCATACATGTCCCACTGCAGGGCATGGGCCTACTCTACAATAGAGAATACGATTGAGAGTGGTTAGGCCATATAGTCCACCACGCTGGTCTAGTGCGGGTTGGTTAAGTTACTTCAGTTAAGTACATAATAATATCATGTAACTAAAATCTTTTTTAAAATAAAATGAATGAATAGTAAGATTGCCTCGGTGGCATTGTTGTACTACCGTACGATTACAAAGTTGAGGGCTCGGATTCAATCCCTGGTCGAGGCAAAGTGATATTGGACTTTTATATTCATTATCAGCACAGAGTCAGGAATTTGTACCTGATATGGGGTTAGAACACACAGGGCGCAATCTCGGTGCCCTGGTTGCTACCGACCCTTGCCTACCCCTTCTGGGAAAAAGCAGTGAGTTTATGTATGTATATAATAATAACAGCCTAATGTTATTTAAATCACTTAGTAAGTACCTATCTAAGTTTTTAAAACCTTATTAAATTCTTAACATTTGTAAAAAATATATCTAGGTATAGAATATATTAGCACTTCTGTTTTAGACTTCAGTAATGAAGACGAGATATTGCTAAAAATATTACGTATTTTGGTATGTATGAAACATCGCAGCTTAAAAATAAACTCAACAAGATTCAATAAATGCCACAAAGAAACATTTAGATTAACTCAGCAGTGTCTACAGTGAACAAAAATGACATTCCCAACCAATTCTCAGAATTTCGGCGTCGTTTTCAAATTCTCGGAAAATTCAGAGTCTTTCCACAACCACAAACGTATTTAAGTAAATTACGAGAGTTTTTTCAAACAAGATAGATGTATACTAATGTAATTCCCGTGAAATATGGTAATTGCGGCCCGAATGTATGGGAAACGAGGCATGTTCTCTACAGGTAATAAATTAAATTAGGGGCAAATCAAGAAATGTAAGGGTGCTGGGTTGTTTTATTATTTACAAGGGTCACGTCTGTATCTCTGCATGTGTAGGCGGACGTAGACATTTTTTTATTACTATGAATGGCGAGACAACGTGCCATTCCCTGATGTGGAGATTGTCCCACCTTCATACCCACCACTGCAATTCATGTAAGCCAGGATCAACAGTGGCACGCAATGTAATGACACCGACCATTGAAGCTCGGCGAGTCTCCGGGAATGTCTAACTTGTTTTTAACCGGCAACGCAATTAATCAGAAAGTCATTCCCTGATGATAAGCGATACGACCACTCATGGACAATAGCAAAACCAAAAAACCATGATTTACAAAGCAATGCTTGACATTTCACTGCGCTCGCCATTCATGGGCATAGGATTTTAAGTTTCATTATGTCCAGTAGTTGCTCTGGCTACAATGTCCTTCAAACTGGATTTTATTAACACTGCAGTTCGATGGCGGAAATTGCGGTGGTACATAGACAGGCAGCTTCTCACAATAAAAAAAAATACGATGCGTCCGATACATACGATGCAATGAATATGCGGACGCTTCACAAATTATACACAACAATCTATTTATTCATTTAAAGTGACGAAGTCGTAAAACAACCTAAGACGCAAATGAAAACAATCCTTGCTCTGTACAGAAACTTAATTTGCACCTTAATGTTTGTCACATTAGGATGCAAATTGGCTTTGAAGATAAGAATTTTACTATCCACCTCGTTTTACGGTATCCTGCGATTCCTGTAATTGTTGACGTTTTAATTTAAAGGAGAAGACATATCTTGTTGGCAAATTAATATCGCTGAATAGCCGTCAGGCCAAATTTGGTGACCAAGGCGTGAACCTACGAATACTCTGACCAAAAGGGTCAGCGGTCGGGGGGGCCGTTATTGTTCGCCGACATTTACTTTGTAGAAATGAAATTTTAAATATTTACTGCTTTATTGGCACTGACAAGAACTAATAATGTTAAGCACAACAGCTGAATGATCGGCCGGTTGATATATTGTCTCGTAGATTTTAGAAAAACTTAGTTAGTACTTAGTACTTACCGAGAATAAATTCAATAGAAATCAAGATTAAACTTTAAAAACTTCGGAATCATTGCTTACAATACCAAACAACAATAAACAACTCACGAAATGAGAAGCGTTCTTAAAACAAAGAAACATAAATACTCGTAATAAGGACGAGCACGTAAACACGTCACCACACTGTGCCCCCGCGGGAGGGAAATGATGTTTGGAAATGTTAAATGGAAATGTTTTTACTTTGAATAAACAGGACTCTATTATGTCTGAGATATTGCAAGTATTGTCAAATTTGGAGTGTATGTACAACCAACTGGGATAACTTTGGCCAAGTCTTTTATAATATTTTGATCCATAGAATTTCAATGCAATCAACAAACAAAAAAAAAGTTTTTACCGGAGTAGTTACATTTTGCTGTTTTTTACTATGTATAATATCTTTGTTATATTTATGATATTCAATGCTTTTACATACATACATAAACTCACGCCTTTTCCCAGAAGGGGCAGGCAGAGGTGCCATGACACCTACATTTCGCGTTGTATGTCCCGTCTCACGATGTGATAGGTGTTTCTAATTCCTACAAATTATTTGCGATGTACAAGTAGATAAATTAATTAATAAAATATTTTGACTGCCTCGGTGGCGAAGTGGTAGTACAGTACGATTACAAAGCTGGGGTCTCGAGTTCGAATCCCGGTTCATTAAAAGTGATATTGGATTTATTCGTTATTGTAGTCAGGAATTTATACCCGATATTGCGATGGATCACCTCTGACTTTTCGGAAAAATATAGCATATTCAAATGTTATTTAGAAATTAAAAGTTTATTTTTCTATCATAATCGATATTTGGCGGGAGAAATAATCACTATATACTTTGTCTACATTTTTTTGTCTGCTTATAGCCATTTACCCCATGATCTTTGTAGCAGTTTTCTCGCCAATTACCTACAGAAAAGTTTACTCAGCCCAAAAATCAATAGGCCCTATGGTCCTTAGCTAATGTTTGTCGCAGAATTACCATCAGGTGAATTTATAAAGGCTGCATTATCATAAAGTGCGTGGTGGCCTGTTGGTAAAACGGACTAGACGCGGCTGCCTACATGTTCACGGTGGTCGCGGGTTCGAATTCCAGCGCACACCTCTGACTTTTCGGAGTCATGTGTGTATTGATAGTCAATCACCACGCACTAAAACGGTGAAGGAAAACATCGTGAGGAAACCTGCATACCGTAGCGACTTATAAAAATTTCTATGGCATTTCTAAATGGCATTAGGCCAGCGTGGTGGACTATATGGCCTAACCACTCTCAATCGTACTCTCGATTGTAGAGTAGGCGCGTGCCCTGAAGTGGGACGTATATGGGCTGATACAGATACAGATACAGATTGCGATGGCCTCGCCTGCTATATCACAATGGGAAGGAACATACAACATAAGACGAAATGTGGATGTCCTTGTATCACCTTTACCTACCCCTTTAGAGAAATAGGCGTAAGTTTTTGTATGTGTCTAAAGAAAAATGCGCATTCATAGTATCGAATGAAGATATTCATAGATCGATGAGAAACAATATCGTTGATCCCGGTACCTATACTACTTTGAATTAATTATGGCATTATTTTTGGTTTGTCGCTAAACATTTTCCTGTTTTATCCCGACATTTTTTTTTATAAAATAAAGTAATTATCATCACATTTTACATTTTCTTAACAGAGATGAAGACAAAACAATATTTTTTATTGGACTTCAAGTTAATTACTCCAAGAACTCCGGGCCTGAGTCGCAATTATATTTATATTTATTGAAAATTTATATTTTTCCCTACACAAAAACAGTTTCATAAAGGCACAAAAATCATCGCACCGATACTGAGTTTCATAGTAAAATGAGCTTTCTCCTTTCATTTCTATTCTATTAAATTGTTCATATTTCTATTGTAAATGTAACGCTGTGTTTGTCATGGCTGTTCTCGTAACATAACCGTTTCTCCCCGGCGCGGGGTGGGGGTGACGATAATTCGTTTTCCTCGACAAAAAAGATTTCAATATCTCTTGTAAGGTTTGTGATGTTGGGTTAGCTAATCGAATAAGTAAATAAAATACTGTTGTGGAGGTTGATCAATATAATTTTCTTTCAACAGCAGATATAGAACGTTCGAGAAAAATGAGATGTTTGTAAATATTTGTCATGTAAATATAATAATATATTTGGTTTTTGACGATGCCGAAGATCGGGTGAAATGGAGGAGACTCAGTTCGAAGGTGGAGCCTGTCACCGGCCGGGATAGCGCCAAGTAGAAGGTAGGAATGAAAATATTTTGATTTATTACATTTTAAATAGTAATCTCGTAATTTGTTGTACTTGAATGTTTAAAATCTAAGAAAACACAAATAAAAGTTATAATTAAAATACACTTAAATAAAAGAACTTAAATACCTCTTGTATGTATTGTTCTATTCCAAGATATGATAAAACTAGTAGATTGTCCCGTTAAACTCAGGATGCTTACCTGCAACAAAAATAAAAAACATGTCAGAATTCATTTCTAAACACGAATTAGTGGTTGTAGAATATTATTGTCTGAGTAACGATAAAATCCCGCCAGGGTGAACTATTGACGAGAGGAAAGCATTGATCACATTTTCTAGCACTTTGAGTGACGCCGAAAGAACTGTATCTTTGCCATTCCCCTTCATGGGACTAAGACCCCAACAAATCCTTTTTTTATTACATTGAATGGTGAGACGAGCATGCCATTCACGTGATGGTAAACGATACGACCGCTCATGGGCAATAGCAAAACAATAACACTACGAATTACAACGCAATGCTTGGCATTCCACTGCGCTCGCCATCCTGAGACACAAGATGTTAAGTCTCAATATGTCCAGTAGTTACTCTGGCTACAATGTCCTTCAATCCGAAACACAACAGTGCATTTAAACTGCTGTTTGACGGGAGAAATAGACATTGCGGTGGTACCCACCCAGGCAGCCTCTCACATATGAGAGACCTACCACCAGTAGAAAGTGGAAATATATTAGGACAAGGTAGTCTGGCAATTATCAAAATATAGGTTCCAGATGGTATTATACAGCGTGATATTGACATATTGTATTTAATTTAAACCACATGATCCTAACTCCCATAGGTAATATTGTAACAAGTTTGATCAAAATCTGCCTGATAGTTTTGTTAAAAATCGCAATTTTAGTTTTCAAGGCTTTTGATTAACCCCTGTGGATACCGAGTCTTTTTGCGCCTCAGGAAAGTCCCCGAACCGCACTGATGTTTAGCTAAGCGGTAAAATACTCGTATCTACATGGGATGTCCAAAAATCGGGAAATCCAAAATAACGATTTTTGTCCAAAACTCTACTTATATATTTTTTTCAAATTATGTACAATGCCGCCTGGGGTAATGAGAAACATGTGGGTTAAATTAAGTACAATATGTCAATATCACCCTGTATATTAACGAAAGAATAATTTTAAATGATCTCATAATTTTATGAAGTGTTGCATTAACGAATACTTAATAAAAATAACTTTTCTTCGTACTTTATTGCATGAAAAAAAAACATGCATGCAATTAAACCCGCAGTCTTATCAATATTACTGATAAATCTTACAAAACCCTTTTGACTTTGAACTGAAATTACGAGCAGCAAATGCAGAATATATATATATATATATATATATATATATATAACCTAACCACTCTCAATCGTACTGTCGATTGTTGAGGAGGCCCGTGCCCTGCAGTGGGACGTATATGGGCTGATACAGATACAGATACAGAAATGCAGAATTTCCATCGTCCACCAATAGCCATTTCTGTTATGTACCGTTCGCAAAAATTCGGTCACAATTTTCCGTTCCCATTACAGGCGATTTGCTGGAGTGGTAGGTCACTAAGTGCGACGCTGTTTGACCGTAGTAAATGTACTTATAAACGGTTGAGATGGCTGGTGAAATTGTGGATTTAGCTGCCGAGCGGCGAACGTAAAATTATTATCAGAAATAACCATGGAAAAACTGCTGGATTTAATAGCTTTGTGGTTTGTTTTGTTCGTGAATGCACGAGATTCGATTATTCCGATAATTATCTTCCCTCCATTGACTGTTTAAGGGTTTGTTATTTGTTGTCCATTTGCGGCCGCGCAGTTTCTATATAGGAAGAATAATGGAAAGTGAAATGAGAGAAGTAAATAATTAAAGTTATACGATATACGATGGCAGATCCATTTTAGGTCACTATAGTATTTCAAAAGCGCTTGACAGGTGAGATTCATACCACACTCAAAATGAATGTGACTGAAGTGGTTCATCTCGCCAACAACCATACCAGATGGTACAGAATAGGGTACGAAGAATTGATTCCCTGATGACTTACGACCCCAGCATCGGGGAATCGAAGCAAGAAAGAGGATAATAGTACTTTCAACTTAAAAATATTCTTTGCTCCATGGAATATCGTTACAAAATTATTTTCGATACTTCATAATTGTGAAGTGCGTGGTGGCCTGTTGGTAAACGGACTAGACGCGGCTGCCCACATATTCACGGTGGTCGCGGGTTCGAATCCCAGGGCACACCTCTGACTTTTCGAAGTCATGTGTGTATTGATAATCAATCACCACGCACTAAAACGGTGAAGGAAAACATCGTGAGGAAACCTGCATACCATAGCGATTTATAAGAATTTCTATGGTATGTAAGTCCGCCAACCCGCACTAGGCCAGCGTGGTGGACTATATGGCCTAACCACTCTCAATCGTATTCTCGATTGTAGAGCAGGCCCGTGCCCTGCAGTGGGACGTATATGGGCTGATACTGACTTCATAATTGCTGTTAAAAATGATTTCAAGTCGCTGAGTGAGTTTTATCGCTTTTGTAGATACAAATATTATAGTACCAATACTATTAATAACCTACATACCTTAGATAAATCTTATAAAAGACTACACAAATCAATAACATCTTGAATAGTTCAAGAACAATACATGTAGAGATGAAAGATCAAATAGAACAAAGAACCCGTTCCTACAATAGGATTCAAATCCGGAAACCGTGATTTCAAAGGCATTGTTGGCTCTGGAACATCATAAACTGGGTCAGCGCGAGGAATTGTCTTATTATAACCATTTAAATAGTTTGATAACTGTCAGTTGTGTCTTTACGTTGGCTTATAGCTGTGGCAAACATCATTCACTGTCCATGACTCAACATGGGCTAAGGATTTCTACATTGATATCTTGGAAGCAGCCTGCATTCAGTAACTTCTTGCAATATCCTAACAGACTTATTCACAAACCCCTTTATTCATAATAAACGGCTAATAAACCACATAAACGTAAATAAGTAAAACCATGTTCAGAGGAGATAAAACGTTCATTATATTTAGGTATTCATAATGTGATTTCTTTTACTTGACAGTAATATCAAATATCCAGCTGACGTCATCCACTGTTTTCTGCTTAAAATTTGCTTAAGAAACGGTAATGGCCTTTTTAAAGTTAATGAGCTGTTAAATAGATTAGAGATTTTGACGTCTATGAATAACCTTTTTCAGTCAGCTCATATTATAGAAAACTGCGTTATGACCTTTTGAAAATGAGAGTGTTTTGATCTATTTGGCTATCGAATGTATTATCTTCTTCGTTAAAACTGAATTCAAAAGTAGTGCGAAAGAGACAGAATATTAACAAAAATAGGGTTTAATACTGTCTATGAATTATCGCGTATGTAAAAATCGTGTGCCTAAACACGTGGCCAATATTCCAACAACTCGGCAAAACTCTGATGAGGGTTGAATATGGACACATTACACCAATGTTTGGGCTAACACTCCAATACGTAGCGAGCTGAATACAAACTCTTTTTCTACACTATAAACACATTGGTATTTGGTCCATACATTGGCCATTATACGTCACAACAGCAAACTCAGATTTGTGGGTCATTTTTCTATAGAAAGAGCTATTGCATTCGCTCTAGAATGTTCTTTAGGTCGAACGGTTAAATTGAAATTCTTGAAAAGAACTCTCCCGTTTTCACCGAAGTTTTCAACGTGTATGTGCGCGTTCATTAACTACAAATACACACTCAACTTTGTAAAGTCGCAGGTGTTAATGTCGCCCCGTTTATCACAATTTTCAAAGTCCGTAAAGTAACTAAGATACTAAGACGTGGGCGGCGGGTATTGCTGCTATTTACCAAGCCATTTTTAACATTAATTTATTATATTTAAGAGAAAGTAACAAAAAAATAAAAAATAAAAATACATCCAACAGTCACACTGAGATCGAGTTTTCTGACGTGGGTGTAAGGAACTATGAGAAACTTTTTAGTCTCACAAACACCCAGAACCGTAACAAATACCTGTGGTTCACACAAATATTTGTCTCAGGATCGAACCCGCGGCCTCTCGTTTCACAGTCGGCTTCTAACCAACTGCGCCACGGAGGCTGTCAATTGGTCTCACAAAACCAATTGCTTGGTTTGTCTGTGAGTACATAGAGGTGTTTTACATATATTGAAAGTTTACATACCCTACCATCAGCTAGTGTAGGCACACGATTTAAACGTTCAAACGTAGCCGTATTTGCCACGCACGAATCGGTCTAATTGGCCACTAGCGTAGGTGTACTTTCCAATCCTAACATGTCCAATAAACGCTGTTTAATCATATCACGTAGATGTTAATTGCCAATTATGAGCATTAGCTATCATGATTGCTTCTTCGGAGTTATAAAAATATTTCTGTAAATCAGTGGGTAGTAAAATATTTCAATCCGCTGAGACAGCAATTATCCGTGTACAGGGTATATCAATACAGCTACCGAAAACGAAGCCGGGTGGTAGGTTTAGTGACTACCAACACAAAGCAACTAAATTTGCAAAAAAGCGAAGATATGTCGTTTAAATTATTATTTTTTCCAAAACTATGGGTCACCCGAACACGTGATGTTTAAAAGATCACAAAAATAAATTGTCGCTTTTCTTTACGAATTCTTTTGTTGCACTGTGTTTGTAGTCTCTAAAACTACCACTCGGCTTCGTTTTCAGTAGCATTCTTGATATACCCTGCATAAATATTATGTAAATAACCACAGATGCGAAAACAGAATGTCAACCCGCATTAGGTTACCGTGTAGATTGTAGAGGTGGCCATTGCCCTACAATGGGACGTATGTATATGGGCTGATACAATACAGTACAGTATAACCACAGATTCAAATATCCAATGGTCGAATAAATTATCTTGATTTAAATAAGCTATCAAGAAAAAAAACTGCTACAGAAATAAAAACGTAAGAACCGCTTTTTCAGCATAAAAGAACTTATCCTTGAACAAAAATTCTCACATAGGTTTCTGTACGTGGCTAGGAACTTTATGACCGGACCAGGAAAATAGAGGCTCTGTGGTAAGGTCCTTATTTTATGGACTTTATATGGCAACAAATGAAACAATCATGCCTTATGACAAGTCCGCAAACTTTAACAGATAGCTTAGGCTCAGTTGCACAAACTAACTTTGCCCATAGCTTTAACTTTGAAAATGTCATCGTCATAAATTTCAGACGTATTTAACATTGCTAATATAGGATTTGAATGTTATGAAGAACGATGAGTAGAATGAAACGTTAGACGAATGACTGATATGGAACGTAGTTTGTGTGAAAGGGATGACTAATGAAAGTACTTAAGATGGGAGGAGTTAGAGGATGAATGATTAAGATGTTGAAGTACGGAAAGACGTAATAAGGGAGAACAGTCTGGAAGACGATGTAAGAAGAGAAGACGGATGAAGACTATCAAAGACGATTTTTAAGGTTAAATAAAGAAGACTATCTGAACAATCTTTGACAGCCTCCGTGGCGCAGGTGGTTAGATGCCGCCTGTGAAACGAGAGGCCGCGAGTTCGATCCCCGCACCGAGAGAAATGTTTGTGCGGCCCACAAATATTTCTTTCGGGTCCGGGTGCTTGTGAGACCGAAAAGTTTCTCGTGGTTCCTGATACCCACGACACAAGACTCGATCTTAGTGTGGAGTCAGGACTATGTATGTGACTGAGAGACTCGAGACGGAACTCGCACACAAATGTATGGGATTAACATTTTCAAAATCAAAGTTATGGGCAAAGTTGGTTTGTGCAATTTGGCCTTAATATTTATGAGTTAAATGTTATCGAAACCTTTTTCCTGGGTATGAAATTAAAGCTCTATGTTATTTGATGAATCATGTGCGTGATAGATTTCCCAGGGATTTTGGTTCAATTTTCAAAACACCAATTCTCTTCAACGGCTGACGGGCCTGCGGCCGAGCGAGCGAGGGGCGGGCGAGCGTGGAGCAGCGGTTCGTTTCTTGTCTTCCTTTGGAGAGGTCCTCTTCTGGCGGGGCCCGGCGCGAAGCTGCCGATACGGCCAAACCGCCCCTCTTTTATACTCTTTCTCGGTCCACGCTCACCCCCCCTAGCCCGTCACCCTTCAGCACCCATCATAATCTTTATTTCTCACTTGTTTACACATTTTCTTTACAATCATCTTAATTTCCCTAAGGACTCCCGGGGCGTGAATGCGGGCTGGGTTTTGGGTGCGGACAGTTTTGTTCCACGACACCCCGCCCCGCTTGTACCACGTGACCGAGGCGCCCCCCAGCCCCCTCACCTCCTCGGGAGCTGCACTGCGCATGCGCAGTAGGCACATAGTGAGAGGTTTGGGAAAATTAAAACGCTTGAGGAAGTTTTTTTTTTTTTAACTGAATTTAGTTCGTGTCGTGCACAAATCATCTAATTCATAAACTAGTCTTTTGTTTTATTATTTGAAAAATATCATGTGTCTGAAGCGAGAATATAAATCATAATATTATAATGATTTCTTGACCCCTCTCCATCGTACTCTTGATTGTAAATAACGCCGACTGCAGTGCATATCGCCCACTGGTAGACTTGACTTAATTATTTTTACGCTTATGCGATTGAATTGCAAAAGAAATATCGGTATTAACTACTTGTAACGTGATACTAAATCACTAGAACACGTCTATGTCGACCTGTTGCGTAGAGTATTTGGAAAAATAATTTCAAAAAAGTGTATCTGCACCCGGGCGGAGCCAGGCCAGGCCGTTAGTAACTAATATTCTAGAAACCAGAGTATTTCTTCCAATTTGGTGTGCGGTGAAGTCAATAAATATTTGTTTTCAACTTAACCCATTTGTTCGCTTTGTGATTAATTGTTTTACGAGTTGGTCGCGCCAGTATCTATAGAGATTGGCGAAGTTTCGGTGCAGTCGATACTTTACGCGCTACACTATCTTTGTTTACTGGTTTGTCAGTGGTAGGTAGGTGGGCGAAATTGTAGGTGAAATTTTCTCTATCTAGTTTACGAGTAATAAATGACACAGTGAAGGAACAAGCTTTATTATGATCGAGTAAATTAAAAACTGCATGATGAATTACACATTTCCTTTGTCTATATCAAGAGTGAAAAAAAAGTTATTGAATCTAAATAATGTATGATATTTTAGGGATTCAATAAATATTTTCATTTTATCAAGGAACATCAATCTCGACTACAAAAAAAAAAGTTCGGCGGTGGTCTTCCTGGGACCGATGATGATGACGTATGGCAGAATCTCTGGTAGAGTATGGATTGATCGATTAGCGACAGATTACTTTTAAAGCAATTGCTCCTGTCAAAATAAATCATTTTCTTCAACATCCACCACAGCAAAATTCAATTTTACAAATCGCGACCAAAATGTGATTGATTTCACATCTGTTCGTAACATATTTCATTTCCCATGGAAATTTATTTTACAAACTCGATTTTGTTCATAAATATTGATTACACGTTTAACCTTCATTATTAGGTAGATAAGCGCAATTAATTATTTTGTATGTTCATTGTTTTGTACACACATAAAAAGTTATAATATTAGGATCAATAAAAATACGCATTGTAACAAAACAAAAATGAATAAAGAAAAAAATGATAAAAAACGAATAGAAAAATCTAATGTCACTGTCCGACACGGAATTCGAACCGGAGACCGCAGCGTTGTAAACATACCGAAGTAAAATTGCGCTACCGAGACATAATAAACTCAAAATATTCGCGATCTGGGTAAACATTTATAGAATATAATAAAATAAAATAAAATAAAAGAATCACCATTAAATGTCCCTGAAAGAATTCATGTCATGTTGTCGGTGCTTTTTACGACCGTTTAGTAAAGTTCCGCTGCTCAGAGCTTTCAAAGAGAAAAAAAAAACTATTAACAATTTTTCACAAGTTCTTTTTATAGGATCAGTTGATACACTTATGACAATTGCTTTAGCTTAATGTTTTTATGTGTATTGTGAAACTTGTTCTATACATATAAAAACCTAACTTATTCCAACAAGGAATCTTCGCGATATTTTACTATGAAATGTGGTTAATAAGACAATAGAGGGGCTTTAGAATCGATTCGTTTATTGTGTTAATTGTTGCCATAACAGGATTGTCATGACTCATGTAAGGCCGTAGTACATCCGTGTTTGTTAGTAAAGTTGTGAATATCTCGCTATTGAAAATAATCAAGTCAATTCGAAAGCCTCGGACTAAACTTAATCCATCGCTCACCCATGTTTATTAATGAGGCCATAGGTCAGGGGTCGGTAACCTTTTGAATTGGAAGAGCCGAAAATTACAATTTACAATGTTTATAAGTTTTCAAAGATCCACAATTGATGGTGTTGTAAAAAGCGAGGAAAAGTGACTGAGAGATAGAAATGGTGCCTAATCTTCATTAATCGATTCAAAATGAGTTTTTTTATTATTATTTTTTAAATAAGTTATATTGGCGTATGGAATTAAAGAGCCGTAGCTTCACTTCCAAAGCACCGCAGGTTGAGGACTCCTGCCCTAAGTGTTTTAACAGTGCTTATTCTTCAACAGGTGTCAAGGATCCGTATAAAACAGTCATTTAAGAAAATAAATAATTCAGATCATATCCACGATATTTTCTATTCCTGCGATTTGTATTATACTTGCATGATATTGCGAGGTGGTGCCAGGAATTGAATTATTTATTTTATTGAATAAACATTGTATATTTACAACCTACGTCAAGACACATGTTGTGAATAGGTCAGGTTTCTAACACTAAATAATATATTATAAATAATATCAATCTTAATATGTGAACCTGTCTAGGTAGGTAACACCGCAATGTCTATATCTCCTGCCAAACAGCAGTGTAAATGCACTGGTGTATTCCTATTTGAAGGATATTGTACTCCAGAGTAACTACTGGATATGATGACTGTATGGCGGGAAAAATCGACATTCCGATGGTACCTACCCAGACGGCGTCCCACATATGAGAGACCTACGCGTACCAATATCAATGCAAGTACTAGGACCAGCGAATTAAATAAAAGTTTGGAATTAAGATATATTTATTAATGTAAGATGGTTTATAAAGACATGATTTCATTACGAAGATTCTTAAAAGGAATTATGATGTGTACGACAATATAAATAATCAAAATAAATGAAGACCATTATATAGATTAAGTAACAAAGGACCATGTGCCTAATTTCCATTCCGTCGTATTAAATCATGGCAATACAACAATGAGTTGACGTGAGTGCTCCCGAAGCATTGTGTACAAGATTAAATAGACCCTTTATTTCGTAAGAATATATTGAATATATTTCACAAGCTTTCTATTGTATTGTTTCTTGTATTATAAGTTCGTCTTAATGTCGTGTAATTAATAAATAACTAATTGTATTATTTCTCATAAACAGGATGATATTGTATTTAATTTAAATCCCATGTTCCTAATACCCCATAGGTAATATTGTACAAAGTTTGATCAAAAACTGCCTGATAGTATTGTCAAAAATCGCGATTTTATGTTCCAAGACTTTTGATCAATCCCTATAGATATCGAGTCTTTTTACGACTCAGGTAAGTTCCCGAACCAAACTGAAGTTCAGCAACGCAGTAAAATACTCGTATCTATATGGATGTCCAAAAATCGTGAAAACAAAAATAACGATTTTTGACAAAAAATCTCTTATATTTTTTTCAAATTATGTACAATGTTCCCTGGGGTGATGAGTAACATGTAGGTTAAATTAAGTATAATGTGTCAATATCACCCTGTATAAGAGGCCGCCCGGATAGGTGCCACCGCAATGTCTATTTATTCCGCCAAACAGCAGTGTAAATGCACTGTTGTGTTCCCGTATGAAGGAAATTATAGTCAGAGTAATTACTGGAATTAATGAGACTCGACATTTTCACTTTTCTTATGTCTCAGAATGGCGTGCGCAGTGTGAAGTTGTAGAGCCTTAAAGGTTACTCTATAAAAACGATACGAACTTTGAATGTCCGGACGCCATAAGTAAGACTTTACTGATGTGCCTAGATAATCCACAAAATGTTGAATTCTTCCATAGTACGTCGCAACCATAGACTAATTTCGGAGAAAATGATAAGTACGTGTGTGGACGTCGAATATCTGAACATTCGATGTTCAAACTCTTTTCTCCTCCTGTTACTTTGTCTTCTCTTGCTTTACTACTAAAGAACCAATAAACCAGTCTTATGTCATTATTATCCATTTCTTTCCTCTCCTGTTTGAACCGGCAACGTATCTACAATCCAGATGATATATAGAAAACCATATGAATTAATGAATTGCAAATTTTATTCATTCGCTTAATCAATTATATCGATATGTAATTTTCTAGCCAATCAACGCGCCTGTTGGGAGTTAATGCAATTTTCTGCTCAATGCTGCAGTTATTTATTCGCTTTCAAGTATCTACATCGTTGTTTTCATATGTTAATTATTGACTATTTGTGTGAAATGTAATGAGATTCCAAGCCATCGATCATAATTATATTATGAATAATAAACATGGTTAAGTCGATATATTTATGCAGCAGCACACGCAAAAAGGGATTTGAAGCTGGATTAATTCTATTTATTGTAACAGTGTCACCAGGCAATGTTTTTAAAGGACGACACTGCGCTTAACATCGTGTGCAGAGACGTTATTTGATACTAAAAAAATTTGCTGATCAATTCAATTTGGCTTTACTAGTTTCCAAATATCTTTGTGTATGTATTAGCCCATATATGTACGTCCCCACTGCAGGGCACGAGCCTCCTCTATAATCGAAAGTACGATTGAGAGTAGTTAGGCGATATAGTGCACCAAGCTGGCCTAGTGCGGGTTGTTGGACTTACATACCATAGAAATTATTATAAATCGCTATGATATGCAAGTTTTCTGTCACGTTTCCTTTGTCTTTATTATTGTTATACCTATACATATATATAACAATAATAAATACACCCATTAATAACCCTTAATATTAACTATTTAACATCCCATAAATCACCACGTTAACATACCAAGATTTAATTTATCTCAAACCGATTTTATAAATGATCTTAGCCTCCATAATGGAAAACTGTCCAACTTTAAAAACTAGAAGGAATCTTTTTTAGACTTTAATATTCAATTAATCCCAGACCGACCTTAGTTATTAAAGTGATAATGAGAGCACTGACAAATATGGAAATATTGAAAAACTAATAATACGACTGCCTCTGTGGCGTAGTTGTACTACGATAGGATCGCAATACCGAGGTATTGGGTTCGAATCCCGGGTATGGCACAGTAATATTATATTTCTCTATTCATTATCAGACAGCAGTCAGGAATACGTATCGCCATATTGCTCGATATTCGCATTCATGAACAGTAGCAAAACCAAACAACATCTTAAATAACAAAGCAATTCTTGGGATTAAACTGCGCTCGCCATCCTGATACATAAGATGTTATGTCTTATTATGTTCAGTATTTACTCTGCCTACAATGTCGTTCAAACCGAAACACAACAGTACGTTTTGCCACCGAATGTTTAATTATATTGAACGGATGCTTTATCGGTCCCTTAAATATTAAAGATGTGCATCGGGCTCGAAACTGCCACCTCCATTTTTAACAACCGGTCCGCTCGCATTCGATATAACTGAATTCTTAATAATATTTAATTAATAAACACGTTTATTTCAATGAATTTTGTTAAATCAACTCAAAAAAATACCTATGACATTATTGAAAAGTACTTCGCAAATCCAGATTGAATTTGAGTTAAGAACATAATGGCTTATGTTAAAAAACACTAAAGATTGTTTCAAATATACAGGGTATATCAAGACTGCTACCGAAAACGAAGCCGGGTGGTAGTTTAAGCGACTTCACATACAATGCAACAGAAAATATTAGAAAAAAAGTGTCAATTTTTTTTTGATAATATATTTGTATGGTCGTTTTTGGGTGGTAGTTACATTTTTTCTTAAAATAATAGTGCATACCTTTTTATTTGGAAGACTAAGGTATAAAAGTGTTTAAATTACAGTCAAAACCGTTTATAACGACATCGTTTACAACGACCTATCGGTTATTACAGCTAGATTGTATGGTCCCGTCCGAATCCCTAGTAAACTATTCAGTAAACAAACCGCTTATAACAACATCGGATACAGCGACATATCGCTTACAACGACGAAATTATATCGATATTCATCGGCTATAACGACCAACGCTCCTTGTCTCAGCAAAACAAAACAATACAAACGATTTTAAATCTTACTGATAAGCATTGAAGGAATATTTGAGCATATTGTTTGAGACTGGGCTAAAAAAAGACAGACCAAAATGACTGATTACTTTAAAAACTTGTGTAGTTTTATAACTCGTAACTGTAAGCAGCTAAATATATTTTGTATTCTAATTATTTCTTAATAAATATTTTTATTTCTTTTCTAACTCGTTTACATACTTAACCTATACTTATACTAGATAGATAACTATGATAATATAACTACTGTACTTGTGTATATGACTGTATTGCTTATAACGACTATCGGATGTAACGTCGGCAACTATACGGTCCCTTCGATGTCGTTATATCAGGTTTTGACTGTATTATTTTAGCAAAAACTATGGATTTACCACCCAAAAATTACGATATTTAAAAAATTATAAAAAAAAATTGTCGCGTTTCTTAGCAAAATTTTTAGTTGCATTGTGGTTGTAGTCACTAAAATTACCACCCGGCTTCGTTTTCGGTAGCAGTCTTGAGATACTCGGTATATTACAGATGGCATAAAAAATAAGCTAATTTTATATTGCCTCAGTGGCGCAGTTGTACTACGATACGGTTATCTGTGAGCTCAGGTTCAAATCCTGGGTTGGGCAAAGTGATATTGGAGTTTTCTATTCATTACCATCCCAGAGTCAGGAATTTGAGCCTGATAGGTTCGCTCCTTATCATATGGTGGGACGGAAAACACACGAAACATATCCTGCTTGCTCCTCTGCGTACTCCTTTTGAGAAAATGCGTGAGTTTATGTATGTATGTAATATTATACTTTCCCGTACCAAAAATACAGCGGAAAGATTTTACGAATAAAATATAAAGCAAAGTATTAATGGACCCTTGCAAAAAAAAAACCCTTCCAAAACTACAGAAGCCGATGCGGTCAGTGGACAAAAGGGTTGAATACACAAAGCCGTTAAGAACAAAAAACAATAAACAGAGAAGTCGAAAGCAATTGCTTTGGACAAAGATTGTGGACACGTAGGGTCCACAAAACAAATGCGAGAACATTTTTGTTTGGAGAAATTAATGGTATTTGTTGGTTGGTAAATTGTGGTATATGTATCACACATATCCTTATATTGAAAGAGTTTTAGTCCTGACCTAAATAGGAGGAAAAAATGACTAAATTAGAGGTGGTCGAGCTTACTTGAGTAGGTTAATGAAATTGTAAAAAGTCGAAAAGAGATCTTTTGCTTTCAATTGCCATCTTTGTCATTTGCTCTCTATACTTTATTAAGACCAATGCTATAATATTTTATTTACAGAATAGAAATTCGTTCATTAGGCCTTAGGTGTAAATTATTAACTTTATAATTGTTATACAATAGCATAAAGACTATTTTTAAGATCACAATAATAATTACTTTACCGAAATTATTCTCTAAAATTCAGATAGTACAGTTGATATCAAATCAAATAAAGCTTATATAATTGATAACGTTATAAAACAACATATTTCTCTTGTATGAAAGAACAAATAATTTCAACATAATATAAGCATCAAGATGTAGAAAACAAAGAAATGAATCATTATCATAATTGCCGAGTTCCTGCTGAAACAAGGAAGAACTTGCTTGTAACAAGGAAGAAAATTCTGACAAGTCAAACAATTTGACGGCATAATCCCCACAAAAGGGGCATCCAAAGAATTTTCCTTTGCAAATTGTTTACAGCCAAGCAATTAAAGATGGACGATAGTTCTCAAAGTTTCCACATGAATTCAAATTAAGCGTTCACTAATTGAATTAATCCTCTCATTGTTAGAATAGTTTCTCAACTTCACCTACAATACACTTGGGATCAGGCTCCATATCATGCTAAGTATTCACGGCTTTATACGAATATTACATATGAATATTCTTGGTAGGAATCACTATGATTCAATTAGAGTATAATCGGTATTACTGGATATTTAATATAGAATATTATCTTGAAATTCTGCTATGATACTTTAATAATGAATACAATTTTTTATTTCAATTTGGCTTATTTGAAAATAATTTACTACCTTGCATATAATACGTCTAATATTCTGATAAACTGTACCTTCTATCAGCGATATTTTTCTCAACTCACAGAAAAAAAATAGGACCATCAAATTTATGTTACAAGAACAGAATATAATATTTTTTATTAAAGACACTATTATCAATCTTTACATTATGAACTGTTTCTTTGTCGCCTTATGGGAAACAAAGACAAAAACGACTAAAATTAATAATATTGCTACGAAAAGATAATTATTATCAGGATCCAGGTATAATATTTATTCAAAAGTAGAAAATAGACTTCCATTTAAAACAGTTTGAACGCCCAGATCGTATTAAGTGACATAGTAATCTTGCGATTCACTGGAGCAAAGCCAACGAAGACAAAAATAGTTTATGTGACATATTGCCGGTAACCGCATTTGAACAAAAGAATGTCGTAGATAAAGTTTTAATAGGACTTAACTTATTTATCTTAAGACAAATTCTACATTTGTTCTCTTAATCGTTTTAACTATGGTTTTAAGAAAAATTTTAGTTTCTAGTTTTTTACAAAATATAGTGTACTTAGGCGCTCCCAAGAACCAATATGATCCTAGGAGTAATAATTCAATATTTGAATACAAGTCTAAGCCGACCCTAGACTGTAATATTCTTACGAGTCTACCAAAAAACTTACATATACATAGGCATTATGGTATCAAGTATGAAAAGTCTAATAATCAAATGAATTATTGTTAACTAGAGATCATAGATAGACGAAAGCTGGATGACGAAGTTGGAGATTATATTTAGTGCCTGGATTTTAGTAGTGTTTAAACAGTGAATCATTGTTAAGCCATTAGAGTTGGAGTCAATAAAGCCACAGCAGTAATTGTAGCTAAGATAGAGCAATTTGAATTTCCAAAAATTAAGGAGACAGCAAAAGCGAAGAATGCGTCCAATACCAATGGATAAAAGTGTAAACACGTATATTTTTAAAGTCATCAAAAAATACAGATTAATATATGCAATACCAACAATGTTGAAAGTCCAAATGCAAATTGCGGCGAAGTTAAACAGCAATCACATCGAACAACGAGTCACTTTGATTCTTTATTTTACTTTATTTCCGAATGGTTTCTTGCTTTTTTTCGAATCGAGAGCTCTCTTCTAACGAGATAAAAACATCTGATTAACTTGTTCATCGAAAGTTTAAGATATTGTTTTAAGTGGCTGTAGAACTACAAATATTTATATGTACACGTTTGGATTTTTTCTACCAGAAGAAAGTGAATATTGTAATAATTATAAAAAGTTAGAGTGTTAATTATATTTTTTCTAAAATAGATGTAAAAAAGGTTGATTGAGGCGATGAGGTGTGACGAAAGCAAACATCTATGATTGACATACATAAATAAATAAAAGTAAAAGTAGCAATGTAGGATAGTTATCTTAATTTTATGTATATTTAAGATCGGCAAATATTATAATTTTTTTTTTTTTTTTCTCGGCGGTCTTTTGAAACAAACGAAATTTTGTGCTTTCAAAGTTTATTTAATAATTAAAATATAAACAAGTGTTATAATTGTACTTATAATGGTAAATTAGCTGCCACAGTACCTTATCTACGAACTGTGTTTTCCTTTCACACATCACCGCACGGCACAGCAAGTATTCCTCACTTTTAGTTTTCACTTTTGAACGGCACTACATTTGGTTGGAGATGGATGCCACTAGCTTCAAAAACACCTTAGAAGACCTCATGTCAACATTCTATCAGCGGATGAACAGCTTTGAGGGAAAACTCCAGAGGACTACTCCGACTCCTTCCACTGAATCTCTATCAGCTGAGTTTGCTGCCTTCAAATGTTTCATCCTCGCTTCAGTGAAATCTCTACAGGCGCAAATCGAGTGTCTCGTTAAGGCCACTGACCAAATTGAGATGCGTAGCAGGCGAAAGATGCTGTTGTTCCACGGTATCCCGGAGGATGCGAAAGAATGTACTGCAGAGGTGGTAGTAAAGTCCGTTGTCTCACAGCTAAAGCAACAAAAATTCGGTGCTGAAGATATAATTCTGCCAAGCCGAGGCCGATCCTCTGTAAATTTCGAGACTTGGCGGTACGCGATAAACTATGGTCTTCCAAGTCTTTCCTCAAGGGTACCGGAGTAACATTATCAGAGTTCCTGACGAAAACTCGACATGATGTATTCATGGAGGCGCGAGAACGGTTCGGTGTCACCAGGTGTTGGACTAGGGAAGGTTTTGTTTACGTTCTCGATCCTGACGGTATTCGCCTTCGGCTCAGCTGCCGAAGTGACCTTGATGCGATACCGCAAAAGGCACAAACAGCTGCAGCGGTAAAGGAACCTGCAGCGCCAGCTAGGACAAGGCGTGCTGCGAGGAAGTAGTGTCCGGTACTATAATAATTCTAGTTTTTATACCGCTAACTTTCAATTACCGAAGGAACTATTCTATTGTCAACTGTCACTGATTGTTTTGTTTATTTTTTCAAATATACCTTCATTGATTTTAATATTTTATATAGTGTTCTCTTTTTGTTATTGTGAGTTTCTTTTTAATTTACTTTAGTTATAGTGATCATTCAGTATCTTTAGCATATGTTTTTTTTTTTTTACTTCATTTACGTTTTGCTATGCTAATTGGCAGTGGATTTCGTTTACTTCCGTTTATTGTTTTTTTTTTTTTTTAATTTCATAGAATGTAGATTTCGTTTTGTTGTTGCAATTATTTCTGTGTCCTTTTAGTTTGTTTTTTTTTGTTTCTGTATAAAACTATTTTATATTATTATTTTTGTAAAGAGGTGATTGATGTATTTGATGATATTCATTCCAATAATTATGACTTCACACAGCTGGTAGATGGATGGTACTCATTGAGGTGAATATAAATAATAATACTAGTAGAATTTTATATTTATTTAGTTTTTAGGTATTTTTTTTATAAATATATATACATAATTATTTTTTTTTCTCGTTGTTAATGGATCTTGATAACATGTCTAATGACAGTAGTGATGATTTTTTTTCCGTTTATTCATCCGAATGTAGTGGTTCCGACAGTTTTTGCAGTGTCCCCACACTGGAAAATAGCATTTCGACGCTTTTGAATGACGTTCCAAACAATTTTAATGTTCTTCACATTAATGCTCAAAGTATTCCGGCTCACTATACGGATATGTTGGCGTCCTTTCAGCATAGCAATATACATGCCATACTTATTTCCGAATCCTGGTTAAAGCCAGGTCTCCTTTCTACTTCGTTCCCGTTACCAGGGTTCCAGTTGATCCGCAATGACCGTATTGGTTGCGGTGGTGGTGGTGTCGCTATTTATCTCCGTTCGCATATTCACTATTCTGTGGTGAGTATGTCAGCACAACCTCCACCTACCAATGCTGGTGAACATCTCTTTATAAGTGTCACAATATCCCATGCTAAGATTTTAATTGGTGTATACTATTGTCCTTCCTTGCGGATTAACTTTTTTCCTGCTTTCGAACAACTTTTGGAAGACTTTTCTCCTTCTTTTAATCACACAATAATTATGGGTGATTTTAACACCTGCCTTCTTAAGCATGATTATCGCTCGTCCCATTTTAAATCTATTATTAAGGCTAGCAATCTGACCATCCTTCCCTTAAATGCGACGCATTACTTTCCCAATTCCTCACCTTCTCTTCTTGACCTAATTCTTATCTCATCGTTAACCAATGTTACTAAACACGGTCAGTGTGCGGCGGATGCCTTTTCATATCATGATTTGATTTACCTTTCATACAAACTACGTCCGCCGAAAGCTAAGCCTAAAGTTCTTCTGCAGCGCAATTTTGGTGGCATTGACATAGAGAATCTACGGAGTGATGCTCGTAAACTTGACTGGTCTAATGTGTATAATGCTTTCAGCATTGAAGATAAAGTTGCATGTTTTAATAGCACATTAATTAATTTGTATGATGGTCATGCTCCATTACGACCAGTAAAAATAAAACATTTACCTGCGCCATGGCTAACTGTCGAAATTAAAGCCACGATTAAAAGGAAGCTTTCTGCTAAGGCGAGGTATAAACTCAAACCTACAGACTACAACAAATCTAGGTATATAGATTGCCGTAATCACTGCAATAAGGTGTGTAGGGATGCACAACGCCGACATATTCACAATTCTATAGAAAACAAAGAACCTTCCAAAATATGGAAATTTTTACGGTCATTAGGTGTCGGAAAATCGCGTCATGACAATACTCCAAAAGATATTAATATCGATAAGCTGAATAAGCACTTCTCCTCTTCTACCAATTTTGATGGTCCCAGAAAAGCTGCTACTTTGCGCTACTTGTCCTCTATTCCAAAACCTGACCGCTCTCCATTCACATTTAAGCCATTTACCGATTGTGATGTTAAGAGAAACATCGAAGCTATATACTCAAATGCAGTCGGCAGTGATAGTATAAGTCGGAAAATGTTACTTCCTATTTTGGAAGAACTATTACCGATCATACTACACTTGCTGAACTATTCTATTACCTGGGGCTGCTTTCCTTCTGTTTGGAAGGAAGCGTTAATAATACCTCTCCCTAAGAAGCCAAATCCATCCTCATTTTCTGATTTCCGTCCTATCTCTATACTCCCGTTCCTTTCTAAACTCTTAGAACGCCTCATCCATCAGCAACTGTCCAACTTTCTCATTACAAATGATTTATTAAGTCCCCTACAATCCGGCTTCCGCCCCGGTCACAGTACTGTCTCAGCTCTTGTAAAAATTACTGATGACATCCGTTATGGCATGGCTGACGGTAAAGTGACGATATTAACTTTGCTTGATTTCAGCAATGCGTTTAACAATGTAGATTTCGATATTCTGATAAATCTATTGGATTCTCTTAACATATCTCCAACGGTAACTGGCTGGTTTCGTAGTTACCTGTATGGGCGTCGCCAGTGCGTACACCTGGATGATACTTTTTCATCTTGGTGTTTTACGACAGCTGGTGTCCCTCAGGGCGGCGCTTTATCTCCTCTTCTTTTTTCGCTTTTCATTAATTCTATTTCTCTTCAATTGTCTTCTTCCTACCATCTTTATGCAGATGATTTACAAATATACACACAAACACCCTTAGAGCATCTCTCTGCGGCCATACGAAGCATCAATGACGACTTGTGTAAAATTACTGACTGGAGTAATTCATATGGTCTCACAGTTAATCCAGCAAAAACACAAACAATTATTATTGGCAGCTCGAGAATGACCTCAAAGATTGACTGGATTAATCTCCCACAAATATTGTTTAACGGAATTCCCATTCCAATATCAGACACTGTAAAAAATCTTGGGGTTATTCTTGACAGAAATTTGTCTTGGAGGCCGCACCTTGCTGAGATAAGCCGTAAGCTCTATGCTTCCGCCTACAACTTAAAGAGACTGCGTAATTTTCTGCCTTTAGTCACCAAAATTGAGCTTGCACAATCTCTCTTACTTCCCATTCTAGACTATGCTGACGCTACATATCTGGATCTAACCGAAGAACAGCTGAATAAACTCGAACGCTTACAAAATTTTTGTATTAGATTCATTTTCGGTCTACGCAAATTCGATCATGTATCGGAATATCGTAAGAGGCTGAATTGGTTACCTATCCGTCTTCGCCGGAATACTCATATCTTGTCACTCTTGTACAGTATACTTTTGAATCCTGCCGCTCCTCATTACCTCAAAAATCGTTTCCAATTTCTGCATAACACTCATTCTAGATCCTTACGTTCTTCGAATTCCTTGCAACTCCAAACTCCCGTGCACTCTTCCCAGTTTTCCCACCTATCCTATACTGTGCAAGCAGTTCGACTTTGGAATGCACTACCGATAGAGATCAGGCGTGCAAGATCTTCATGTCACTTTAAAGTTTTGCTAAAAAAGCACTACCTTCATAATGTTACTTAATATTGTGTATGTATATATTTACTTATTATTATTTTTTCACTTTTGTGTGTTTATTCTATCTTCAATATATTATAGTATATATTAGTATATTTGTATTTATCTAAGTATTCGTGTATTAGTATATATTTTATTCTTTCCGCAATATCCTCTAGATTTTCTTTATTGTGTACCGCCACCTTCTTCTGATACTATCCATATAAAGGTTGTCTGGAAGAGATCGCTCTAAGCGATAAGGCCGCCCATTGTAATACCATGAGTCTTATATTTAATTTGTCTGATTTTGTGTGTTTTTGTATTTGGTTTACAATAAACAGTTTTTGTATTGTATTGTATTGTATAATAATAAAGGTAAATTAAATTAAGTAAATAGGACAAGTAAACACAAATCTACTTCAATAAGAATAATAAAAATATTTTTATCGTACGAAAACAGAAAGGATAAATAACGAAGTAATAAAAGGTTTTTCAGTAACAGAAAATTCTGAAATAAGCTTGTGAAAAGATACACAGAAAATACGCCAACACAGTAGATGAATGAGGTAAAAAAAAATGCGCAACATCTTCAGAATCATTGAGTGGGATCTTTTAATAGGCACATGGATAATAATTCCTTATTTTTTTGCCGACCATATCATAAAGTAGGTGGATAAAGGTGAATCAATGCTGTCCATCGACGGATGCGACCATCACAAAGATTCGTATTAAGGTGCTTCTTTGTTAGTCCATTGTGAAGTGAACAATTCAGATAAACGGGTCAACAGAGTTGCGCCTATTACGACGGTACGAAACGTGTAGGTGACAGGCGTAAAGGACCCTGACGATACTTCATTGGATTTGAAACGACCTATATTGCTTTTCAACAAAGCTATATTGAAATTTCTATTTTGTGTGACTCGGCAAAGTGACATCACTGTAGCCTGCGCCTGATGGTAAGTAGAATGTCATTCAGAGAGAATATCGATTAGATTTAAACAATTCGATACAAGTATGATATGGAATAAGTATATATGGTAGACGGACGACCTGGCTAAGGTTGCAGGAAATCGTATGTTGGCCGCTTCCAACAGGTCGATGTGGAGATCCTTGGAGGAGGCCTTTGCTCAGCAGTCGACTTCCTGTGGTTGAAATTATTATGATGATGATAAAAGTATTCATGAAGGTTTAATTGCAAAAATAATAATGGATGACGTAACTAAACAAAAATAGGGGATGATTAGGCTTATTTTTTAAACAGCTTAAAATATATATATATGTATATGTTATGGGCCAAGTGATTAATCGGGCATTATTCATAATGCCCGGGCCATATGAATAATGCCCAATAAGAGCAGGTAATGTGATTATAACCAATCAATTTATCACATTGCCCGGGCCTTATGAATAATGCCAAGTGCCTATTGGGCAGAGTGATGTAAAGTAAATCAAAATCAAAACAATGAGCCGAAGTGGTAGAATTTAGAATAGGGCAGTACGAGGGGGTGGGTTGGGAGGAGTGGAGCGGGAGGGGGAGTGTCGCGCCTCCCCTGGTACCACTTGTTGTCAATACAAATTAGCTTCTGCATCGTCTCCGGCGCTACGGGAAGTTTAGCCCCTTCGCCCTTGCGTAACAAAAGATAGGCACCCATGCTCACCTCCGCAGCTTCGGCTTGCTGGTCGCCACCGACGACCAGCCTCAGCCGTTACGGCTCGCACGGTTGCCTATCCTTCGTTACAGCGGGCGGGGGCTGCTCTCCCTCCGCGCCTCCGGCTTTTTATATACACTCTAGGGTCGGTAGCCAAAAGACTACGTGAAGTCGGGGTGTCCTGAGTCGGTTTTGGGGCACAGTCGACCTAACTGATCCATAAAGTGGGTACACTAATTTTCTTCTGAAGATAATGTTTCGGACGTTAAAAAATAACTAAACATAAGCAGGTCAATTCAACCAGTCCTATTTATGGGTCTATCGCAGATGCGACAATGCGGCAGCCCACCACGTAAAAAATCACCTATCAATCACATTGCCCGATCATCATGTAGCCATATTCATAATGCCCGGGCTATGTGATAAATAGGTGAGTTTAGATTGTAAGTAATCACTTGGCCCGATATGGCTCGGCAATATTCATACTGCCCGGGCATTATGAATACTGCCCGCATTAATCACTTGGCCCATAACATATATATAAATGGAAATAAGCAGGATTTGATTCGGGCTGACATGGGTGGGACCACAAAACTATGGTTTCGTGAAATTATGCTCATGTCTGCAAAACAGGTTTCCAGGGAAGATAAATTACAGTGACGCTGAATGCAAATTAAATATGTGTGCTTAAGGGGACACATTTGATACCAAAATTATCATATTCCCTCGAATTTGGCTTGGAAATGGGTGTGTCTCTGAACCGGTTTGCCACCTCAGCTGTATATTACGCTTTTAAACTGATCAATAGTTCAGATTATTATTAGTATAAGTAGCATTTGACAGCCTGCATGGCACAGTTGCTTAGATGCCGGCTGTGAAACGAGAGTTGCGGGTTCGATCCCCGCACTGAGACAAATATTTGTAGGGTCCACAGATATTTGTCACGAGTCTTGATGTTTCTGAGATCGCAAAGTCTCTCGTAGTTTCTGATCCCAACGACACAAGATTTAAGTGATCGTAATGTGTGGTCAGCACTGTGTATATGACTGTTGGGGCTTGGGAGGCTTGGAATTATTTATTTACTTATACCTACATTTTTTTTTTATTGCAGTGAATGGCGAGACGAGCAAGCCGTTCGCCTGATGGTAAGCGATACGGCCGCTCAAAAACCGTAGCAACATTCCACTGCGCTCGCCATCCTGAGACATAAGATGTTAAGTCTCAATATGTCCAGTAGTTGCTCTGGCTACAATGTCTTTCAATCCGAAACACAACAGTGCAGTGTTGTTTCACGGGAGAAATAGACATTGCGGTGGTACCTACCCAGATGGCCTCTAACATATGAGAGACCTACCACCAGTAAATTTATTCAGGATAAACGCGAGATTTTATAAAGGTAGGTCATTAATTTAACAATATGCTGTTTTTCCACGGGGCGATTTGTTTGTTCCAATAAGATTTTAAGCTGATTACGATGTACCCGTTTAAAGTATTCATTTATAGATTTAATAATGTGAATTCGGGACCGTATACAATTTTTGTTTTTATAAATATCAATGTATTATTTCAAAGATAATGAGCTGTAGTAATGGTATAAGAGAAACGCCATTTTTTGAATTTACTGACAGAATCATTTTCGTTTAGCTATATTTGGACCCTTTACGCTAAAGAAATAGTAAATCGTTGAATTATAATCAGAATTCTATCTCCGCTGAGAACCTTTCGATTTTTATATCGATATATCAGTCCCAAGTACGGGTTTTTGAGAGCGCTCAATTTTCTGCCCGCCGAAAGAGGAACATAATAGTGATTTTGTAAAAATCACGATCCTCTTTCATCGATGCCCTTAGTAGCCGCAAACCTTCATATTTTTTCATTGTGTGATATTCTTATGTTATACATGTAGTAAATTGATATTTCTAAGCCCATGGAATATTTATATTTATTCAACGCAAAGTTATGGATTGACTGGTTGTAATATTTTCTATAGGTTTTCTGAGTTGTGCTAAGTTAACTAAAGCTAACGTTGAAATTCTTGGTAATAAAAATGAAAAAATTAAACGGATATAATTTATTGAATACGTTAAAATGATAATTAACATAATTTAGGTTCAGTTATTTTGTGATCTACCTGGTTCGGAAAGCGGATTTCGCTAGAGAACAACGGGCAAGAAACTCTTCTAATGGGATTTGTATGCCAGTAAATTTTGAAGATACTTAGGTTGACAACAATGATGTTACTGATGTTAATGATGATGAAACCGGGCTAATAGTGCTCACAATTTTTACAATCTTTAAAATTATTTATATTATTCGCTTCATTCAACAACCTAGCGAGATACTTCAGGCAGCAAATGAATACATAAAAAAAATATTTTGCTGTCATTGGTATTTTAATCTAGAACAACAGCACAAAAAAGTGATCCCAAAGAAGATTATAACTGAAGTTTTGATGCAATAAGTCAACTGGCGACTGCAAGCAATTTATCCCAGCCTGATTGCATTGTCCTTACATGTCAGCGACTTGTTAGCTGAGTTTTTCCTTGTTAAGGTTCCCGAGCTAACAAACTACACGCACAGAGGGGATTGTCTACAATGTTTGATTAATTGTGTTGTTTTCTTTTTTGTAAACACCATTTTATATAAAAAAGTCGTCAACGTTTCAATTGTAGGTATGTGCGAAAACGCTGTTTAGGTTGATACTCTATTTATTACCTGAACAAAAAAAGAGTAATAATAAAAATTGTTCTAATAAAAGATGAAGATTCCCAAGTCATAATGAATCCAATGGTAAAAAAGTTTATAATTTTTTAATAGATGTTTGTTCGTCATCTTTTCGTAGAATTATTTTCCTATTGAAAGATGGAGACAATTTCTGAGAAGTTCGATATCCCCATCATATTATTTAACGATGAATATTTCCATAAGTTGTTAGAAGTACTTTAAATTCTGGAAAATTCTGCAATGGTTCTTATTCAGGAGAATGTAAGTATGAAATAAATGACTTTTCAGAATTTATGCAAGAGCTTCAGCTCTCAAGGGCCTACAAAAATAACTATATTGTTTCTATTTTGACTCGATAAAATGACTGTCAATGTACATTACTCCACGCTGGCCTAGTGCGGGTTGGCGGACTTACATACCATAGAAGTTCTTATAAATCGCTATGATATGCAGGTTTCCTCACGATGTTTCCCTTTACCGTTTTAGTGCGCGGTGATTGACTGTCAATACACACATGACTCCGAAAAGTCAGAGGTGTGCCCTGGGATTTGAACCCGCGACCACCGTGAACATGTTGGCAGCCGCGTCTAGTCCGTTTACCAACAGGCCACCACGCACTTCGATTGTTCCATTATTTTGCTTAAATATTTTGTCAAACTATAAAAACCTATAGCCTGATATGTCTATAATTTACAAGCACTTCACTTGCCTACACATGTACCAGTTTATTTGTAGATAAATCTGTTAGCTCGAGTGCGGGCGGGCCCTAAACTAATATAAGAGCGGAGATGCACGGACGGGCCTCAAAGCTTGCTTCGTTAGCTGCGGGTCGCCTCAGACCTTGTACATTCGGAGACAACTGACAGACAGGCTTAATACATTTTCTATGTAAATAGAGGCAGGTGAATTTCATTATTCGGATTATACGTTCTGGGTATAGCAATATCTAGCTGTATCTCGACCAAAACGTATTGGTCAAATCCTATTATGAAAGCTTATGTAAGGACGGTGACCGAGAAATATGGGACTGTAGTTTCTATTACTATGATAACACAAAAGCTTATAAAAATATATAAATACATCAGTCTACGTAGTTACAGAAGTTCCCTACGACTGAAAGGATTCAGGCCATCCAACAGGTCGGTCTATTGCGGTTTGATGGACCTCACATATTAAAAATTAAAGATCTATATGTAGTGGGGTTCCTCAAAATCCTGGGTCCTTCATGTTAATATAATCCAAGAATCGAGTCAGTTTTTTGAAATCGAAAATTACATAAAAATTTGATTGATCGACTTGGACCCAAGTCCACACGGCCACAGCCAATACAAGTTGAAACCAAATCAAAGCGGGTAACTGAATAAACTCATCCATATAATAGTTTTGATCAAACAAGACAGTGTTGGGAATTGTAGCAAGTTTGGACCCAGCTCACAAACCGGTTCAATCCGGGTAAACATCACTACATTGACTAACTTTAACGTATTTGCGAGGTGTGTCTTCCCCTTTATATCCGAGTAGAATGGTTTTATCAATTGTCAACGACTTGAACTGTATAGAAAGTAATTTTAAGTCCTTTGGTGACATTTTTTAAGTATTGTAATAGGGCTGGATAGAATTTTAGAGAACTTTTTAATAGTTTGCTATTTTTTATCGTATTCAGTTATTTTTTTAGTTATATTTGTTTTAGGGTTGGACAGAGTTTAAAAAACTTTATACTAGCTTGCTATTTTTTGCTACTTTTAAAATAGTCGTATTTATTTTTGCTCGGATAGCGATCACTGTGAAGTTAAAAATCAACATAATATACTTCCACGAAATGTGAATTTTGCTGCTTTGTGAAAAGATTAAAAAACACATGCATAAAATAATAATTTTAAACGTTGCAAAAATATTTTAGTATGAATATCAAATATATTACTTCTGCATGGATTGAAAATAGTTAGAACATAACATTTGTTTGAGTGACGGGACTTTATCACACACTTTATTCAGTATAAAAATATAGATTGTATTGTATTGTTTTAATTGTTAATTATTTTATTGTCTTTTTCGCATTCGCAAATGTATGAAAAGTATCTTCAAACGATCCATTAAAACTGATATTTTTGTACGACTATATGGCCTAACCACTCTCAATCTTACACTCGATTGTAAAGGAAGCTGGTGTCATGCAGAGGGACTTATATGGGCTGATACAGTCAGATTTATACAGTTATTTTGACTTCTGGCCTGAATATCTAATTTACTTACCGCGAAAGGTACAGAAGGCGCACAAATTAATCTAATTTAAACAGGTGCGTTCCCAAACAGCTTTCGTACACAGAAACTGTCGTAATGAGCTGAAAGGAAGCAATTATTCTAAGGTTTAATTTTATTATTTGAAGGGCTCAGTGCTATGAAAGTATTTTTTGATACCGTTTCACTGATCCTCGTTGTTTTGGTTTCGACTCGTACGGATAATGAGTAGTGAGATGTTTGTCAGATACATAAATTGGCTTTATACACATGGCATAAGGAACATATTTTGTATTACGTTTTTCAATGTCAAAGAGCACCACGTGCGGGCGCCGACACGACTCTTTTCTTCTAGGTCGCATCAGACTTAAAATTGCAATACGTTCAGACACATTTAGTACATAGTAGAAAACATTTTGAAATGCATGAAAATCATGTTGTACGTCTACATACATATGTGTTAGGAGTGTATGGAAGGAAGATATTTAGTTCTAATCCTCCAAGCTTCGTTTTGTAATAATAAGTTGGAGTATATCAATCTTTAAACACAAAATTATATCTTTCAGTACGTGATTTTCCATGTAATATTAATTAGTATTTCTAGATAGCTCTAGATTACACTTTATGATTCAAGAATCCACGGGATTTAATGTTGTTAAGTCGAAACATATCAATTGCCATGATAATCACGAAGCAAAATTAATTTTTTAACATATTGCACGCGCTCTTTTCCTAAAGTTCAAAATGGCGATCGAAATGTTTGCATTTGAGGTAGCATTTTGGATTCACAGTGCACTCAAATCTATATTGAGTTTAGAAGCTAACCCATTAACAAGTGTCAAATTATTTGACATTAACAATAATTAATTAATTGAAATGAAATGAAAATATTTATTGAATCCATAAAATGTCATACATTATTTAGATTCAGTCACTTAATTAACAAAATTAATTAATCCAATCACGAGACAACGCAACAAAAAAACAATTCATATAAAGAGCCCAGCAGGACATCGCGACAAGCTACTTAATTAAAGTATGGATTATTGAACGGCCATAACCGTCAGCGATAAGATAGCGTTAAAATAAAACACTCGGTGGATCATTAATGAAAATCTATTGGGTTGGTGGTGGTGGGTGGAAGGTGGTCAGACGACCTGGTAAAGGTTGCAGGAAATCGCTGGATGCTGGCTGCCTCCAACAGGTCACTGTGGAAATCATTGGGATAGGCCTATGTTCAGCAGTCGACTTTTTATGACTGATGGATGGATGGTAGGTTTCTCATATGTGAGAGGCCGTCTGGGTAGGTACCACTGTTGTGTTTCGGATTTAAGGACATTATTAGCTAGAGTAACTACTGGAAATATTGAGACTTGACATCTTATATATCAGGATGGCGAGCGCAGTGGAATGCCAACCATTGCTTTGTAATTCAAGGTGTTGTTTGGTTTTGCTACTGTTCATGAGCGGTCGTATCGCTTACTATCAGGAGAACGGCATGCCATTCAAAGCAATAATTAAATATATTGGCTAATGAAATGAGCTTTTCGGGCGGCTGTATGGATTACTTATCTTTGTTTATCAGATTAAACGGGAATATCAGTTTCAGTAACTGACTACTCTCGTGGCGCCACTGAAATAGATATACAGGGTGCTATTGACATGATACGATTTTTCATTTAATACACATGTTTATTATGACCCCAGGTGCCATAGTACATAATTTGAAAATCTACCAAGAGGATTTTTAAAAAAATTACCTTTGTACTTTTTAAGATCATACTGTATTTTTATTTTTTTTACTTTAGTTCGGTTCGGGGACATATCTGACCGGTAAAAATACTCATATCTAGATAGCGTGATTCAAAATTAAAATTGCGGTTTTATTGACAATGAGTAGGTACCCAAAGAATTTTTTTTTGACTGTTGTCCCATGTCATGTCATTACAAACATGTGCATTAAATCGATCATCGACCTTTTTAATAAACAGATAAAAACCTATTTTAGTTAACGAATGTTTTGTGCCTTCTGAACGACTTTTGGATTCAGTTTGAGCGAAGAAGAACATTACGTTTCGGTAAGTAAAATAGGTTTACAAACTTTATACGAATAAGGACGTATATGTAAATATCAAGCAATAGAATACATATTGCTTTAGGTTCTTAAAGCAAAATTACTAATGTGTCGGCTTGGAGTACCACTGTCTTATACAATATTAACACCGGCATGCGAAACGTGGGAGTCCTGGTTACACCTCCGACTACCCCTTCTGGGAAAAAGGCGTGAGTTTATGTATGTATGTATGTACAATAAAACTTTGCTAAGACAAGTCCATAGTCTGTGGATTCGCGCGTATCGCTGATGTATCACAAAATGTTTTATCCAATAGGCGACAATATACCACAGCCTAATTATTTTAGCAACAAGTATTAATCAATTCAATGTACAAAACCAATTATTGAATAACAGAAATGAAATATTGTCAACAGATTTTTGTGTTATTAGTCCGAGCGATCGAATAGCGGCAGCAAATCAATTTTGACGCAGCGATGGTATGTTTTGACGGAATGAAAATTTATTCCACGTTTCACGTGTTTTTTTAACTGTAAATATTTTAGTTTCAATTATGTTTTTAGAGTCGAAATATTGCTCTACATTGCCCAAAAATAATAAATTAATATTTTTATGGGGAGGCTAGGACAGCCTCCGTGACGTTGTTGGTTTGACGCTGTGAAACGAGAGGCCGCGGGTTCGATCCCCGCACCGAGAGAAATGTTTGTGCGGCCCACAAATATTTCTTCCGGGTCTGGGTGTTTGTGAGACCGAAAAGTCTCTCGTAGTTACTGATACCCACGACACAAGATTCCATCTTAGTTTGGGTTCAGGACTATGTATGTGACTGTTGGGTGTTATTTATTTATCATAATTATTTATTAGTAGTAGACATTCTGTGACTGAAGATATCAGTGAGCGTACACAGCACAGTATAACATTGTTAGTGTATTAAATATATTAATGAAACCAATATGTTATCGATACGCCCAAATCGGAAACTTAATCCCGACGGCCATCGTTCATTTCACAAGTACCACACTGTCATAATACCTGATACAAAACGTAATCAATCAATTTGTTGACCTTACTATCGACTGAAATCTACTCGTTCGTTTAGTTTGGGATTATTAAACGCTTATACATAGATAAGACAAAACAAGTGCCTAGTTTATTGTGATTTCTCGTCTAAAACTTAATTACATTTTGGATGTTTTAATAGGAGACCTTATCTTATAAGGAAGAAGGAAAGAAAGAAAATTAATTTATTAGTCTCAGACACAGAATGAAGTATGTAACATGCGAATGATATTGGAAATTAACACTTGATGAAAGCTTAGTAATGCCTACATCATAAATGCCTGGCAACCTGTTGGTAACTGACTATTCACGGTTGTCGCGGTTTCAAACTCCAGGGCACACCTCTGACTTTTTGGATTCATCTGTGTATTGATAGTCAATCACCATGCACTATAACGGTCAAGTAAAACATTTTAAATCAACGTGTATACTATAGCGATTTGAAAGATTTTTTATCGTATGTCCGCCATTTAACACTAGGCTAGCATGGTAGACTATTTGGTCTAACCCTATCAATCGTACTCGCGATTGTGGAGGAGGCCCGTGCTGTACAGTGGGACATGTCTGGGCTGATACAGTACGTCATATGTAATCTACCAGCCACACGTAACTGCGACGTCGCAGTAAGTTACAGAAAGCCTTGAGACACAACAAACTTCAGTTACGCAACTAATAACCTTTAAAATAATATTCAAACTCACAGTGGCGTGACTAGTCGATGGTAATTAAGAAATGAGGATTCTATCTCTGCAAGAAGAGAAAACTTTGTGTGATTAATATAATAAATATTGTGCGTATTTATATAAACAAAAAGTATCTCGTAGTTTTCAATTCTTATAAGATTGAAGATAATTGATATTGATCTGGTCAGTAATAGGTTATTTATAGATTTGTGTAATTTTTTTGTTTCTCATTTCATTTATATTCTTAATAATTAATAAGCTGATTCCGTCTCTCTGCACTACCTTAAACTTTGTTGGTAGACATAGTATAGTATATGTATCCTTCTCAAATAATGGGTTAAGTATGTATTTTTCTAGTTTTATTTGTATTTCCAAATATGGCTTCACTCTAAAAGAATGTAGATGACCTTTACCGTAAAATGAAGCGATAAATTGGAAACGCGACAAGACATATTACATTAGTTAGATTGATACCTATATTCCCTTGCTCAGTAACAGCTACTTGTGTATGCTAATCATATGTACATTTAAATTGCGCCGGAAAGGAATAGTGAGACTCCTACGTCTTCAGCTGTATTGTAGGTCAAAGAAACCCAACCTCGAGTTTCCGCAGTTTAAAACGAACTATTTGGTGAAGTTAAACAACTAAACTTCTCGAAATATATAATAATTCCATACATGCAGAGTATTTTATACTTATCAAAGACTATTAATGGTGTGGCGGAGAATTCATCGAATACCATGGCCGCGATGAAGACGCCATGAGACATGTCAAGTCTCAATATGTCCAGTAGTTACTCTGGCTACAATGTCCTTCCTTACACAACAGTGTATTTACGCTGCTGTTGGGCGGGAGAAATAGACATTGGGGTGGTACCTTCCCAGGCGGCCTCACACTTTAGAGAGTCCTACCATCGGTCATTTACTTCATAGTACTTGGTACAGGTAAATTAAGTGTTTGAAATTTGAATATAATATGAGCGGGGTCTTGCCTCCTAGTATTTATTAATATATTCGATTTTTTGTGAAAAGCTCTCAATAATTTGAAACAGCAGTTCCTATGAATCCATTATCGTGGACGGGTTTTAGAATTAACTAACCTAACTATTTTTGAAATATGGGCTCGAGATATTTTATATATAGGTTCATATACAGACTACAATCGAAAACGAAGCCAGGTGGTAGCTTTAGTGACTTCAGAAAAACGTCCATATTTTTGTACTTTTTTAAACCTATTTTCATGTTTTGGGGTACATATGTACTTATTTAAACGTAAAACCATTAATTATCTACGAAAATATTTTGATTTAAAGGAAGGAGTTGTAAAACCACATGAGAAATATGAAAATAACCCTTCCCTTACATACCTTCGAGTACAGGCAAACATATAGGTGCAAATTAAATTTGAAATTTTTCTGCAAACCCTGTTATACGGTAGAACTTTTGAATTCACAATACCCAGAAAAAAATACTTTTGAATCGAACTATTGCCTCAGCTTGAACTCATGGCATTGAAATCATAGCCACTAAGGTTAGTTCCATCACTGAAGAATATAAAAATATTTTTTCCCATGCAGAGCTTCAGCGCACTGTTGAGTGGCGTTACTAGATCGAATGAATAATCAAACGAGTCACTTGTGCATTTAAGAAAAGTTTAGTTTGTACATACTGTGTAATTTTCCATTTACGATACAAAATGGCTAACTAATAAATATTACGTATTAAAATAAATGAAATATATTGACAGAAATTATGGAATCTGGAATTATTTCAGATGATTCATAGATATGACCATGATGATTAGGATTTATGGCCTAACCACTCTCAATCGTACTCTCGGTTGCAACATAGCATGACAAGAGATATGAAAGAAACAACAGTTGGATTGGAAAAATAAGTACTGAAAAATCTACTTTTTTACTTTAAAAATAGCAAGGTATTAAAGTATTTTCTTATAAAACTTTTGTTTAGTTATTAATTATTAATTGTTATACTTCTTTCTTCATTTCATTCACTCTTTTTATTATATTTAATATATATTTTTTTATTATTGTATGGCCAAGTGGCGGGTAATAGTTGTAAAAATGAATTAATTGTACCTCCTTATATACCTTTGCAAAATAACGATAAAACATTTAATTTATAAATTATATTAGTACGGAACCATCGCCCATAAATCCTACTCACACTTAATGTTTTCATACATTTACACGTCCAAATAATACATCGGAAAGGTAACTCGTGTTTTTTGGCGAAAGATATAACACATAAAATATATAAATGGATGCTCAAATCGTTGATACCACAGGTGACACTCTCAAGGGCCGAGTCAAAAGTACCTTGTATCGACGAGAATGCATAAATAGGTTGCCGAAAGTGGATGAAGCGATAATAATATATCAGGATCGACCAAAGTGGCGGTCTTTAGTCTCTGTCTACCCCTATGGGATTCAAGCGAGACGATTATGTATGTTTTATATGTATTTATTATATAGAATATTTGATTCACATAAAACTGGTGAGAAGTGACAGTATTCGCGTTTTTGCGGTTAGTAAGATGGACAGAGACGGTACAATCTATCCTTCTCTCTCCGTGTTCAAATTTTTAAAATTATAGCAGTCCAGTGAATTACTCGAATATTATTTACTAAACGAAATCCCTGTAAAAACATCGGTAGGAATATTTTTTTATGTTTTCGCTTCGTCCTCTACAAAAGATGTGGATGGAACGAGTTAAGGGCACAATAAAATATAATAGTATTATAAATAAAATTAGTTTTTTAAAAGTAGCTTACTTTGTTAAAAGTAGCTTAATTAATTATACCACTAACATTTTTGTGGATTTTCCATTCTGAAATTAACTATGATTTATTTGATTTATGATGAAGCAGAAAGTTTATCAATATTATTTAACTAAATAATATGTGGAAAATACGTGTTGTCTTTAAAATTGTATACCGTATTATTATTTCCAATTATTTCAAAACCCTTAGCCTATATAATTGTTTTCACAAGACCTAAGATGACCTCCCAAGTGACCTCGGTCAACATTCTGGCCCTCCTGTCTGTCTCGTCCCTTTAGTAACGGTTTATTAAGACGCTGGTATTATAAGCCTTCTCAATATTACGCCGAGCAGACCCAAAGCTTCGGAATTCAATGATTGTGCCGTATTATTACAACGGGGAGAGAATTTTCTTTCGATATTCGAATATTGCAAGCCTAGTTCAGATTTAGTAAATATCTAAACAACAAAGGATAAATTCTGAGGAGCAAATACTATACTATATATCTTATAGAAATAAATACTATACTATATATCTTCGGTTAGAATTATATTTATGTAGTAAAAAAAGTGAAGTGCGTGGTGGCCTGTTGGTAAACGGACTAGACGCAACTGCCAACATGTTCACGGTGGTTGCGGGTTCGAATCCCAGGGCACACCTCTGACTTTTCGGAGTCATGTGTGTATTGATAGTCAATCACCACGCACTAAAACGGTGAAGGAAAACATCGTGAGGAAACCTGCATACCATAGCGATATATAGAAATTTCTATGGTATGTAAGTCCGCCAACACGCACTAGGCCAGCGTGGTGGACTATATGGCCTAACCACTCTCAATCGTACTGTCGATTGTAGAGGAGGCCCGTGCCCTGCAGTGGGACGTATATGGGCTGATACAGTAAAAAAAAAACAGGGTGATTGAAATAAATAAATATACCCAACAGTCACATACATAGTCCTGATCCTACATTAAGAGGAAGTATTGTGTCGTGGGTATCAGGAACTATGAGAGACTTTTCAGTTTCACCAACACACAGAGCCGAAACAAATACCAGTGGATCACATAAACATTTATTTCGGTTTGTGGAACGAGCCCGCGGCCACACGTTTCACAGACGGCGTCTAACCAACTTCGCCATGGTGGCTGTCAGAATTTATTACTTTATATATAATTATAGAAAAATAAAAAAAAAGAAAAATAATTATAGTAAAGAAAAACAGAGTAATTGTGGGGGACGTCAACATGAACTTTGGTAACAGGTACGTGAAATGTGCCAAACGTATTAGGCAAGCCTGGTAAGGTAAAAAGACTTTTGTCAAGTAGAACAAATAATGTTGCAACATAATTGAATAGTCATGTAGCGCTGACTCTTTTTATGTGTGGAATCAGCGAAGGAAATATAAAAATAAAAAACAAAATAATTTGAATACACAACATATTGCTATATTAAATTGACGATATATTTTTATTATTTGTTGTAAAAATCTGAAAATCTCAATTCTTGAAATAGTGTTTCATTCGAATGTAATATGTAGGTAAGACAACAGAATGGTAACAAAACACGATAGATATCAAAATGTTATAATCTATACTAATATTATAAAGCTGAAAAGTTTGTTTGTTTGTTTGTTTGAACGCGCTAATCTTAGGAACCGCTGGTCCGATTTGAAAAATTCTTTCAATGTTGGATAGTACATTTATCGAGAAATGCTATAGATTATATATCATTACGCTATGACCTATAGGAGGGAAGCAGTAGTGTCATTTCTAGTCCGATTGGTCGATATTCTATATTGGTAGTCGGAATAGAACATTTTGACCGCCATTTTGAAACGTGTATCTGCACCCGGGTGGAGCCGGGCCGGACCGCTAGTTGGAAATAAAATTGGAGAAGGTTGGTGACCTTATGAAATAGAGATAGTTTGAAAGTTTAAGTTTAATCATCATAAACAAACACACTAAGTTAATTAATTAAATCATTATATACATAATCAGCTTAGAAAGAAAACGGGTAATGTAATTAATAATTCGCTTTAATTTTCAGCAAACAAGCTAAAAGGATCGAATATTGAAATTGTTATTCTATTGTTTCTTCAAAAACAATTTGTTAAAATAAATTGTATGAGATAATGATAATGATAATGAGTTCGACTTCTGAATAACTGCATTCGTTTCGTTTTTAACCTTCGTAAGTATGATCATGTGTCGACTTGCCGTTCCCAGTTAAAGTGGTTGCCCATTCGCCAACGCCGTAACCTGCGTGCACTTACTCTTCTGCATTCTTTTCTTGTTTCACCTTCTCCACCTTCTTACTTAATTCCCTGCTTTCAATACCTTGGTAGCAACCACGATAAAAATCTTCGTTCATTTAATAATTTACTTCTTAAGTGTCCCTCCCATAGCTCTGATTTTCTTCATTCCTCTTTCCATATCCAATCCATACTTCTTTGGAACGCGCTCCCTACGGAAATTAGGACGTGCAGGAATCGTCTTGCATTTAAAGTGAAGGTTCGACAACAGTTTCTAAAACAAATGGCAGAACAGTCAAATTAAGTTCTCGTTTCATTTATGACATGTATATTTTATAGCTATAATATATTGTATTCATCTATATATGTTATGTATGTATATATGTATATATATATATATATATATATATGTTTGTGTATATGTATGTATACATGTATATGTATATGTATGTGTATATTTTGGTATATAATCGTGTATATATTTTTTTTTCTGTATCTTCGAAACACCCTTTTAATCTCATCTCTGCATCTCCTAAAGGTTGACTGGTAGAAAATGCCGACGGCATTAAGTCCGCCTGTACATATTGTATAAAGTTTAAATAAATAAATAAATAAGTTGTTGAAATTATGAGTTGTTATTTATCAACTAATTGCTCCTAATTTATTTCCTACTTACATATCATATATGGTTGCTTTTCTATTGACTACGTGAGAAATCTCTTTTGCTCAATTTGTTGGCAAATCAGCACAAAAGAAGGTCAATAACATTTGCCCTTGGCAGTCAGTTGCTTCGACTTTCAATGAGTTTGGAGAGCCTTCCACTCTTGGCCACGTGTCAAGCAATGCAAAAAGCTCGTTTGAATCTTCAATCTTGTTTAAAATACATTTACTTGAAATATATTTTATGCCCCGTTCACATAATCGCCCAACATCGGCAACTATAGGCGATGACGGTAATGTGTACGGCTTATTGCCTTTCATTGCCGATATTCGTGTACATCAAGCAGTGTTGCTAACGAAATATTTTTCATTCCCAAATCTGGAGAATGTAGCGGTTCCGCGAAGTATAGTAAATAAAATTATGCTTATGTTAAAATAAGTAACAAATTATTTATAATGTTGACTCGTGTAGTGTTTTTTTTTTGTAATGCATTTTTATTGTTAATCTTATAATATTATAATACTAAATAACTCACATTACAGTGTAATGACTCTGATAATTTAACTCGTTATCATAAAATGAACCAATTAAATTATTAAGATATACACCCACAATTTAGGGATTTGTTCCAAAACTTATAACCCTGGTAAAATTTTACAACATTCGTGTTCGGGGTTTTTCGCCAACTGTCGGTAATCAGAGTGAGAGTAAAGTGAGAATACCCATGTTTGCCTGTCATCGTCGACGATCCGCTAGTTATGGATTTCTAGCCACATGCCCCGCGGGTTTGTGACAGTGTATTACTATAGAAATTTAATTTTTCATTAAAAAAATATCGAAATACAAGTTTCAGTAACAACAGCTAGCATTTTCCGGAGCTATCAGTTACTTCCGTATAATAATTGGTTCAGTTTGATCACAATACGAAATCTATTCAGAAATAAGTATCATAGTTTATAAGTGTTTGTACATGATTTAAACTATATATTTGAATATTATGATTTATATCTGTATGAATATCACTCCGCTTATGCCGATGACGTGCATTGCGTTTACAGAAACCCGGTCTTCTCAAAATATTTGTTCATTTATTGTTATAAGGTCCGCCTACTTCCACTTTAGCTTGCTATTGCGGGTTGATATTTCTACAATATATACTAAAAGAAAATAAATAAAATTATAGATGTACAGAAAATGTTTATTTCAAACAAGAATATACAAAAAAAACTTTAAAATAAATAAGTCGAATTATAGGACAGGGCACGCGTGCGTTTCAGCTGTATCTGCACCTAGTTGCCTGCTGCAACTTCTTCGGTTTCATTTTCTTATTATAAAATTCCACACCATTGTTCAATTCTCACTACATGCAATATAGTGTACGTAAAAAGCACAATTACTAATTGAAATAATTCTAAATAAACTGTTTGTACATTATTATTTAATTACACCCCATACTAAATAAAATAATCATAATTTTCGTATATTTTTATATTTTTGTCAAAGATGACACAATTGACATCTGTGGACGTCTATGGATATACAAAATGGCGGTGACATAAGTATTTTTTTTTGGACCACATATAGGGTACCGCATCAGCAGCCCATACACCAAATTTTATTAATTTATCACCACCCGTTTAGCCACAGGATAGTTTTTTAGTTTTCAATATTTAACCACCTGCTGTAGCGATTTGGCTAGGTCATTGACACAAACGAAGAATAAAGGTCAAGTGCAATAAAATACAAGGTCTTATTATTAGTTGCATAGAAATAATATCAATAATTGAATTTAGACCTAATATCCATGATAGTAAGACTCATAACTTCGCGACGTCGTGATGTCGAATAGGCAACGTCGCATCGTTGATCAAAATGAGGCTAGGGTGGCAACGACTTCATCGATCATACAATATCAATATTATCGATATAATTCAAACTTTATTATTGAAAATTAAAGAATTCAAACTTTATTAATAAAAACCTTTATTTATCGACAATATTAAATAAATAAATAAATAAATAAATAACACCCAACAGTCACATACATAGTCCTGACCCCACACTAAGATCGAGTCTTGTGTCGTGGGTATCAGGAACTACGAGAGACTTTTCGGTCTCACAAACACCCAGACCCGGAAGAAATATTTGTGGGCCGCACAAACATTTCTCTCGGTGCGGGGATCGAACCCGCGGCCTCTCGTTTCACAGGCGGCGTCTAACCAACTGCGCCACGGAGGCTGTCAAATTAAAAACAAATGTGATACATAAAATGAGATACACAACTCACATCTACATTTTATACCTACTTAAAATTGCTATGGGTCATGTGGCAACATCCGAGACATTATTCGGTATTATTCTGTATGGGTACTGTTGAGACGCATTTTTTCAAAAGCAGGCGCTATGGTGACAATGTAGAAACCCGCTGATTAGAATGAAACTTGGAAAATAACTTTTACTAAGTCTTTGTTTTTGTGTATTTATTTGTACTGAGGTCTTTTTGGCACGCTTAGAATATGTTCTGATAACTGTGTTAATAAATATGATATTCTTTGACATTTACTGCCCTAAAAGTATTTAAATATGAATTATGCGGATTTCATATTTCAATTGACGACATTTATTTACTCTCGATAAAAATATCGATGAATTATTTTATGCATCTCTAATCGTGCATCCTTCCCCACCGCGCCTGCTCCTGGGATTACCCGCGACTCCTGGGCAGTGTTGCAACGTAATTACACTAAAACTATTTGTGCTTCATTTAATGTAAAATACCAAAACAAAGTATACAGTAAGAATAAAACATACTGGAATATGACTAACAAGACAAATAGTAAAGCTATTTCTGACACTTACTAACTGTTTATCACTACAAAATAATGATATAGGGTCTTTTATTTCACCGAGCCATCCTTAAATTTTCAACCAAACCATAGATTCCATCTTAGTGTGGGGTCACGACTATGTATCTCCACTACTTTATGATGAATTTTAGAAAAGTGACACATACAGCGATTAACTTCTTTAGTCTTTTTACGGAATACTTGTAACTTTTAAGAATGTGTTTATTTTCGCTTTCTATGAAAAAAGCCCTGTAATAAACAGTATAATAATCTCCTCTATTTTATATCCATCTACGATATTTTTACGAAACTTTTTCTGTATTTTTTGAAATCTAACCTAGCAACACTGCGATCGGCGATCGACGGTCGAAGGTCTGGTGTCACGGGCGGGGGCGGGGGCGGGGGCGGTGGTGTAAACTCGGGAGTCGGCACCCGCGCCACCTCGTCAGTGAGCCGTACTTGTTCTTTGCGAATGCGCGTGCGTTGCTCACAACACATTACGAATTACGATAGCATTTTATGTTCATGATGTCGCGATTTACAGCTGTGGAATACACTGATATGATTTGTTTGAAGGTCTATTTAGTGGCAGTAATATTTTACGCGACGTGCTATTTTCATCCCCCTTCGCAAAAATAAGACTGAATTTGTGTACTAATTGTAAGTGGCATCATCGCTCCCAACCCAATGAAGCAATTTTGACTCACATAATTTGTGTAAAAGGTGACTTGATTAAGAGCGTTTTCATTAATTATTCTACGAATACAATTATGCCTAAAAACTACAAAGGATTCATCGCGCCAAATCAATTTAAAGCCATTTGCGACGCGGCGACGAAAAATGCGGCGTTGCCGCTCTTATGTCTGGGTCAACTGAGGGCAGTAGGTAACTTATAAAGCGTGTTGTATTTAAACCAATTTATTTTATTATTTAGTTTGTTTGAAAATATCATTTTTTCAATTTTAATGTGATTTAAAATCTAATAATTTTAATTTGTTTTAATTGACGTTATTTAATGACGTTGTAATTTAAAGCAATTAAAACACCGACACTTTGTATACGACCAAAAACCTTCATCGTCCATTACCAATTCAAGTTTTTAATCCAATTAATATGTCTGTTATTAATAACTTCGTTTTTTTATGAAATTCTACTACGAGTTTTATGAGTACCTGATTTAAAAAACACTAGGCATTGCGGGCTTTGCGATTAGTTAAATGATTGACTTCCAAAATGAAAAATAAATGTCGTTGAATCATATGCCAGCCTACGTGGCGAAGTTGGTTAGACGTCGGCTGTGAACTGAGAGGTCGCGGGTTCGATCCCCGCCCCGCTAGAAATGTTTGTTCTACCCACAAATACTCCTTTCGGGTCTGGGTATTGTGAGACTGAAAAGACCCACGACACAAGACTCGATCTTAGTGTGGGGTCAGGACTATGTACGTGACTGTTGGGTGTTATTTATTATTTTCATTATATTTATGACATCTCATCTCAAAACCAGCATTCTACCATAGCCAATTCACCCATTGATTTGAACCAGGTATTAGTGGTACTTGTTATAATTCAGAGCTATGTGATGAATAAGGGTTCATCCACCAGAGTTATTTGGTTTATAATTTTACGACCAGCCAATTCTATCAATCCAATTAATTCTATGTCTCTGCTCGTGCTGCTCTGATTCTGTTCATCTTATTATGTCTACTTAATATTATAAATTCAAACGAAACTCTTTGTCTGTCGTCTGTCTGTTTTTATTAATGGAAAATGAGAAAACAAATCACCTGATGGTAAGTAATCACTACCGCCCATGAACATCCATAACGTTCGGATCAAAGATGTATTGCGTGTCCATGAAATGGCAGAGGAGTGGAAAGGAGAAAGGATGGGAAGAAGAAAGGAGCATTGGGAATCCAGCAATCTCACTTACCGAATGCAATGGAAAAGCTGTTACTTCACGTTGATCATTCATGCTGAGCAATAACTGACAACAGCGTGGCTCTAACACTTCTGTTTGTTTGACAGTCTAGTGTCCACACAACTGTTCTGTGCTAGTGCCTGTTAAACTTTTACGCCTACACCACTGAACCAATTGCCTTGTGTGAGCTGTGTAAACGGGTAAAGTTACGTTATCTATTACGTTTATAAGGCAAAATTTTTAATCCTAATAAATTTCAAAAAATATATCCGTCGTAATTTATATAAGTCTATCTTCTTGTTATTCAATATAATCGTTTCAATAATTATTTAAATAATGTATTATTTTCTATTTTGTGTTTATAACCATGATATTAATCGTAATACAAATAATAAGTTACTTTAAGGGTTGTTCTGGCTATCTACGACGCTCTATTTGCATGTAAGTGGATGGTATGCTAGAAAGTATGAGGCGAATAAAATAGGACAGGATTGAGGTATGGCATCGAATGAAACTTGATAAGACGGGATGTAACGGGAAGGAATCAGAAATGTTAATGATGATTCAAAACAACAACAACTCAAGGCCGATAATAAGAACATATTGTTTTCTTATGTAGTGTAAAATATATCCCTAGAAAAAAACGCTGTTTTTACGATTACAAATACCTAGTTATGTTGCGGTAAATTCTTAACATCCACCATCTTCTACTTATCTGTTTACTCGGTATTATTTGGTTTTTATATATATTCATAAAACTCGTATCTATACGCGCTTTTTAAATAAATGTCGTGGCAACTGCTAATGCATCGACGTCGATCGACGTCCATTTTTGACGACTTATCTATTGACAACTCGCTCGAATACGTGGCGAGGTGCGCAAAATTTGTGGCAATGATGCGCAAACGTGTCATCGCCTATCATCGGCGAACATCGACGATTGTGTAAACGCGCCATTAGAATGAAGTTGAACGTCAATGAGCGGAAACAAATTTGAATAATTAAAAATAATAGCTCTATATTTAACATAATGATACGAGATTTTGGAAATAGGAGAAGATTTGCATCAATGCATTTTTTACATCAATTATCAACTGTTTCATGGTTTGTATTTGTATTCGCCCTATTTGGGTAAGCAGAAAGAGCACTGAATGTTTCGGTATAAGTGTGTTTCCCTGTGATTGTATTATTTGCCTTTAAAAAGTTAGTAAGTACGTACTGGGTTTTGGTAAAAAAAAAATTAAATAAATCAATTATTTTTTGGTCTTTTTAACGTCCCTAGGTATTAAGAAGTCAAATAAATAAATCAAATAAATAAATCAAATATTTATTACCGTCCCTTGACGCCCATGATGTTAAATCTTATTCAGCTTGCATTCAAATATAAAAAATGCATTAAAATACAATCACATTTTTACAAGACACTTTCTAACAAATATAATAGTCAGCAAATTGACAGCTTACTCCAACAGACACAACTTACATTTAAAAACATGCAAGTTCTGCCGACAGTAGATCCTAATTAAGCCTTCCCGCGTCAGCTCAAATGAGATGACTGCCGGCGATTGGAGAAATGGGTCAACACGAGCGTGGCATATTTCTTCCTTACACTATGATTGTATCACAAAGTAGGCGGGGTAAATGGAGCGTAATTTATCTCGATTCTCCCTGATTCTGCAGGGATCCACCTTTTGTAGCTGCGTTAACCTGGTTCAGGTTTCATTCGAGTTTAAATATAAAATAGTTAGTATGTAAAATAGTATATTTTTGATGTGGAATGGATTCAAGAAATATCTGCAACCGGAAGAAGCTGGGCTGGGCCACTAGTTCGATATAAAAAGGCATAACCACTATACAATCAAACTTTCTCGCAATCTATCGAAGCGAGTGAATAAATGGAGTTTCGAAACGTCAATCCGCGCCATTTTATCGGCAGGTTGATTTAGCGCTCTTTGGAAATTGAACGAATTTCGGGGAAAAACCTATTTTCACAAAACATCTTTAGTTATTTCGAGAGTGGAAAAGGAAAGTTATGTTTACAATGAGATACAGTCGTTTAATCTTGATAAAGGATGTGTCGGGAGAAGGTTTGGTTATAGCATTCAGAAATGTCAAACATGAATACAATTAATTTTAGTAACTTAGGGCTGTGTGCTTTACATTTTAATCGAAATTACATATATTCATATTTAATCGTCGCGTGGTTTCCAGTAGTAATGTAAGCCCACTGAGTTTGTTTCACAGGGTTTTCTCAGGCAGGGCATTAGATCCGGTTGTAATATTAAGCCGCTACTCACCGTTTAAAAGACTTATGGCATACTTAGACACTGCTAAACGTAAGTTATGTATTTCTTTGAAAAACACAAAGCATGTCTATAAAATAGTCATAAATATTATAATACAAGACTAATAAGAATTTAGTATAAATAATGCAATGCAAAATATTTTGTATATAGAAATTAAGTATCATGTGTGACTTGCGAGAATTATTTAGTTAGAGCTTTTTAATTGCCTACCATTATATTAACCAATAATTTAAAATACAATAAAAAAATGCCCGTAAACATAGAACCAAATGGTGGAACCACGCTGTTGTCAGTTATGTCTCAGCATGTATGGGCAGGCTCGTCCGGGACGGTATTCCTATCTCACAGAAGAATGACGTGAAGTATCAGCTTTGGCCCTTTCAATCCTTGCTTATCCCTTTCCCATTTAATGAGTAAGTAACCCATATGTAAGTCCAATGTTGCGGATGTTCATAAGCGGTAGTGATCATTCACCATTAGGGGACCTGTTTCCTCGATTACCGGGTCGTATAGTACTTAAAAAAAGAAGTACGATAAAAAGTATTTAACGTTATATTTGCCATTGCGCATTCCACAGAAACGATGCGATTTGCACAACTCTGAAATGTCAATTTGGCTTCGTTTTCGTTCGTTAATTAAAAGTTTTCAGTTTCCGTGCCCAAGGTACTTCTAACTTGGCAATCTCAGGTTAAATGCATTACAGTAATGATCGAACTGAGTTAACTGTTGGTATCGGTTCAAGTCTATAAGCACGTATTAATCTAGTATTTTGAAAGGCTTAGTAGCTGATGTTAATGATTTAAAGTGGCTTGTATTAATGACTTGAGGAATGGAGTTTCAACTGCAAGTCGGCTTGTGGAATGGTGAGTCGCCGAAAATTTACTTCGATTGTTTTATTTTAGAGAACACGAATGTTAATTAGGAGAAATATTTAACAGATATATTAAAACAATACTGGCATTCCATAATTAATTATGGAGGTATAATAATATAAAATAAATAAAAAATATTGAAAATAGAATTCAAGTGAGTTAAATCTGCTTATGATTAATTAAAATGAGATCTTCAATTTTAACTGAACCAGATGGCAAACTAGACATAACCTGAATATAGAAATCAATAATGATTCATTTGAAAGATTTATTTCTATGGTAACCGATAACCGCCGCTCATGAACACCCACAAGACTTGGATCGTAGAGAAACTAAAATAATAGAAGGAAACGATTATTGGGCTTAATAATAGGCAAAATGTCTCGTTCATTCTTTCAGTTAAGTCCAGTACATAAGTAATCCCTTTAGCTAATAGCCAGAGCGTAATAATTAACCACTTTGAATCATTAACGTTGTCCCAAAACTCAGATTTGTGTATAAATATATTAAATGAGCCCACGAATATCTGTTAACCGAATTACCACTTGTCTAATTTTGTTATCTGCTGTATAGAAGTGTCTCTGGGGATACTGTTTATACTAGCGTTTGGTAATTTGATTGTACGATTTTAGAATCAAACAGCATTGATGTATAATTAAATGAAATTCATTTCTGGTCGTGTCTGTATCACCTAAGGGGCAAGTAATCATGGCTACAGTGATTTCTGACCACAATTCTTTGAGCTTGTTCACGTCTTAAGTTCATCACAACTCATATCAAGATTAATTTCAGTTCGTATGCTATGGTGAGAAACTAAACCTAGAAATCCTTAGCGCTATATTGTTCACAGGACACACATAGACTAAACCACGACTAAACCTTAAAAGTGGCTCATTTTCCTGGTTATGACATTATGACTGGCTTTCATCTCTCAATTTTGTAGGCGAGTATTTACATTTGAATTCCATAGATACCAGCAAACTACTGCAGCGCAAGCCAAAATTATCAAAACCACATTCTACTAGCATTCTTCCCTTAAATGAATTAAGGTATTTAACTAAACAAAAACTCACCAACGCTCTTGAATCTTGGCAAGACCATTGCAATAATTAATATGCTCGTTAAAGATACTAATTGTGGATACGGTCCTCCAACAAAAGATTAAGAAGAACGTGCATAAAAATGGTTGTATTTTACAGCGCTCGTGATTAAGTTTATTCGTTATCCGGGAACAAAGTGCCCGCATTATGTTCCCGGGATGCGCTAATTGGTTGCAGAATTAAAAAACGGAAACAAAGAAAACTTCGAAACTATTGCACTCGAGATTTATAAAAGTAATAGTAATATTAGACGTTCCGTAATCAGAATGCCGCGGGCGAACAATTATTCAGATGTAATGGTGAATGGAATAAATAGGAAATAAAGGAAATCGAGATTTTGTTTTTTTTCATGTCTTCGTTATAGAAAACTAATCAAGTAGGTAGTTGTGAACACATCCTTTGTATACAAATATTTTGTTTTTGAAAAAAAATATTTAGCAAAAAAAATCCATATCAAAGTCAATCCTTGGAATCAGTCATGACTTCGACATACACGCTTCCATCACATGAATTTGAACTTCTTATGGCAGTTTACACACAATTTCGCTAAATCTGTCAGATAACTAGCCAAATTAACGTCAAATGTAATGCGCACGACCGACCCTTTCACTCTTCTTGTCAACTTTAATAGACACTTTGGCTGACATATGACGCGAGACGTCAGCGTAATGAAATTCTATCGGGCTGGACGCGCCCGCATCGTTTGTCTCGCAATTAACTTTGTAAATGTGTGTAAATAGGATAAAAGTTTGGGTGAGGCCATTGTCTAACTTAATTTAGAATACAATTATTTAAGGGCATAGTCATTGTGGGGTGTAAGAGGACTGTTATGATGATGATAGCCGTGAATATAAAGTATAATCGATGAGTTTCCATTGCAATGGCGTCATAAAACTGATATTAGCAAACATTAATTAGTTCGGATCGGACTTTCATCGATATAGGTTTAGAACATGTAATCTAGAATCAGGTGGTTTTTTAAAATAAATAATTAAAGATTTTTTTAAAACGACTCTTAGGTTTGAATTTACCCATTAGCTAGTCTAAGCCGACATCTCGCAAATTAATGGAGGTTCGGATGGATAGCAATCACTGCATATTACTCCAAGTATTTGGCCTTTTTTATAAAGCTTTAATAAGTCGTTGGTAAAGAATGACAAAAAAAAACCAAATGGTAAAATAATATAGGGAGTGCTTGTCTGATGTCTCCATATTCCTTGCCAATTTATAAAGCTATTAGGAAGCAGCATTTGCCATTAACAATAGAACAATATTGTGAAATTAACATTTATAAATGCGACGGTAATATAATCCTATCACAATGTGATGCTATTTCAGGTGCCACCTGTTACATTTACGTCATTTAATTGATAAAACGGACAAACAGCTCGGATTTACCCGTGACGTCACGTCACATGCTCATGTTATCGAAATGATATGGTTACTAGGAAGCCTGGGATTTGTTTTTGTGACGATCGTGTTATAAAATATAAATGTGGTGGCGGGTAATTATAAGTAAGTTTTGAATAAACCAGTCTGTCGTTAACCAACGCCTTTCATTGACGTTTCACTGGCGACGAGTGCGGGATTTTTCTTTCAAAACCTATTTCCGTGTGCAGTTTTAGTTGCAAAAATGCCATTCGGAAGTCTACAACCGTTTGACGTAAATTCGAAACAGTGGCCAGCGTATATTCGGCGTGTAAAACAATACATTCTGCTAAACGAAATCAGTGACGATCTAAAAGTGCCAATGTTAATAACGGCAGTTGGGGACGAAACATACGCATTAATGTGCGACCTGTGTTCGCCTAAGTATCCCGAAAATCATACATTCGACGAATTAGTAAAGTTATTGACGGAACATTTAGAACCACAGCGGTCCGAGATAGCCGAACGCCACGTGTTCAGGTTGCGCCGACAAAGGGCCGGCGAACCCCTCACCGAGTATTTGCAAGCCCTGAAGCATCTCGCAACCACATGTAATTTTGGCAAATGTAATTCATGTTCATCGCTTGAAGAAAATCTGCGCGACCAGTTTGTCTCAGGTTTGGCAAATGATGCTATGCGATCGAGAATTTTTTCGGAAAAAAAGATTCAATACAAGGAGGCCGTCGAGTTGGCTCTGGCTCTAGAAGCAGCAGAGAAACATGCAGAAATAAGTGGTTCTATGGTGGCGACGACAGACTCATCGGGTACGACGGGCGGTGAGCTGGGAGAAGGCTTGCATTACGCGCTCGGCGGGCGCAGCGGTCCGCGAGCGCGAGCGCGGCCGCCGCGGTCAGGCAGCGCGGGCGCGGATGGTGGCGCGACGGCGGGCGGCAGCATGAGGGCTGCGGGACCGCGCGCCCAGCCCGCGCGATCTTGTTGGCGCTGTGGTAAGGCGCACGACGCGGATAGGTGTCGGTTCAAAAACTACAACTGTGACGTGTGCGGTGTGAAGGGTCATCTTAAGGTGATGTGCAAAAGGAAAAACCAAAGTGCAGTGGGACACAACTACGTAAGTGATGAGTCAGGCGATGATATGTTTAGCATAATGTTAACAGCTCAAGGTAACAAACCTTTTACTCTTTCTTTGTTTATTGAAAATAATTATTTCGAATGTGAAGTTGACACCGGTAGTAGAATTTCAGCGATAAGTGATTGTATGTACCGGCAATTTTTTTCATATAAAAAGATCATCGCAGATAATTTATTATTGCGCAGCTACTCGGGTACAAAGATCGAATCACTCGGTTACATTGAGGTTGATGTTCGTTTAGGAAAAATAAAATGTGAATTATTAAAACTGTATGTCATTAAAGGGGGATCACGACCCCTATTGGGACGGGACTGGATGCACGCTTTAAAAATAACACAAATAAACCTCAATGAGATCGGTGATGATCATTTTGTAGATCAATTGTGTAAAGAATTCCCGGAAGTTTTTTGTAATCAGTTAGGTACATGCAAACGGTCTATTCAACTACAGCTGTTAGATAAGGAACCGGTTTATGTGCGAGCGAGAAGTATGCCACTGGCGTTGCGCACACGTGTTGAGCGTGAACTTGCACGACTCGAGGCAGACGGTACTATTTATCGCGTGGAATACTCCGACTACGGCACCCCCATTGTTCCGGTAATTAAAAAGAACGGTGAAATCCGTATATGCGGAGATTACAAAATAACAATAAATCCGAAATTAAAAAGAGATTACTATCCTTTACCGCGAATTGATGAATTGTTTGCGAAGTTAAGTGGGGGAGAACACTTCACTAAAATAGATTTAAGACATGCATACGAACAATGCTTATTGTCAGATGAGTCACACCCTATACGGCTATCACTACGCATGTGGGCACATTTGCATATCGACGCACACCATATGGTTTGTCGTGTATTCCGGAGAAATTCCAAAAACTAATGGAAGAAACATTGCACGGGGTGCCGGGTTGTGTCGTATTTCTCGACGATATTTGTGTAACCGGGGCAGATAGACTTCAGCACAAAAAAAATCTAAGAGCTGTACTTGGAAGGCTACGTGATATGGGACTGACGGTCAAAATAAGCAAATGCCGGTTTATGCAAGACAGTGTAAAGTATCTAGGCTTTATTATTAATAAAACTGGTCTGCGGCCAGACCCAGACAAATTGGAAGCCATTTCCAACGTACCTGTGCCGGGTAATATAACGCAGCTTAAAAGTTTTTTAGGCATGCTTAATTACTATGGACGGTTTATTCCAAATTTAAGCATTTTATTGCAACCGTTGTATAACCTTTTAAAAAAAGACGTCCGTTGGAAATGGGACTCTAAGTGTGAGCAAGCATTTGTAAATGCGAAACGATACCTTCAGAGCGAGCGGGTACTAGCACACTACGAAGAGGGTCGCGAACTTGTGTTGTCAGTAGACAGCAGTGCGTACGGATTGGGCGCGGTGTTGGCCCATCGATATTCAGATGGTAGCGAGCGACCCATTAGTTATATTTCACGCACGTTAAGTGCGTCAGAACATAATTACAGCCAGCTTGATAAAGAGGCGTTAGCTATCCTATTCGGTGTAACTAAACACCATCAATATCTGTTTGGGAGACATTTTATCCTGCGCACTGACCATCAGCCCCTCACTCACATTTTTGGGATTAAGGGGGGAATTCCCCAAACGGCAGCTAGTCGTTTACAACGGTGGGCGGCACGTTTGGCTGCATACGATTTTAAAATAGAATATATTCGGTCGGTGGACAACGGTCCAGCCGACGCTTTATCGCGACTACCATTGCCTTCGTCTCGGAAGGATCGTCTCGCAGATAACTTAGATTATTTAAATTTAGTTGAGGAGTCTCTGCCTGTTTGTTGTAAGGACATTGCAAAGGAGACAGAACGCGATAAATTGTTATGCAAGATAAAAGGTTATGTTCTCTTAGGCTGGCCATTGGCGCCGAACAGCGACGCGGAGAAACCTTATTTCAGTAGGAAACATGACCTATCGATTAATCAGGGATGTATTATGTACAAGTATAGAATTATTATACCAGAGGTTTTGCAAAAGAAAATATTAGATGAAGTCCATGAGGGACACTTAGGTATTAATAAAATGAAAAGTTTATCGCGGAATTACGTATACTGGCCGAGTTTAGACAAGGACATTGAAGAATTATGTAAGACGTGTAGTGCGTGCAATAGCGTACGCGACGCACCACCACGGTCACACCTGCATCCCTGGGAGTTCCCATTGCACCCTTGGGAGCGCGTTCATGCCGTTTTCGCGGATTGTGGTGGTACTCGATACTTTATTATGGTTGACGCGCACTCCAAGTGGATAGAGGCTATACCTATGAATAGTACAAACGCGAATGCAACAATCAAAGTCTTGAGAAGTATATTCGGACGTTTTGGTTTACCGTCGCAGCTCGTTACGGACAATGGCCAGCCTTTCTCCTCTCAGGAATTTAAATTATATTGTAAAAATAATTGTATTAAACATACAACTTCGGCTCCTTACCGACCCCAGGGGAACGGTGCAGCGGAAAATGCTGTCAAGACGATTAAAAAGGCAATTAAAAGAGCATTGTACGAACGACAGGATATTAACGCGGCCTTAAATAAATTTCTCTTGCAATATAGAAACTGCGATCATGCGACTACAGGGGTTTCCCCAGCTGTGGCGCTTCAAGGGCGTCGACTACGCACCCGCCTGGACGCACTGAGACCCGATGTGGCGGCCACTGTGCGCGACAGGCAGGAGCAGCAGGTTATGAGATCGTTGGGTTCAGCCAGAAATATCAATGAAGGGGACAGGGTATTAGCTCGCGATTATTCTACGGGAGGAGATAAATGGGCAGTCGCCCAAGTAATTAAAAAAACTGGGCCGTTATCATACAAAGTCGAGGCAGGTAAAGGGGTGGAATGGCGTAGACACGCGGATCAAATTATTCCTATAAATAATAAAAACAAATATTCCTTATCTCGAATGAGCGTAGCGTTAGCCGAAGATCCGAGTTCAAATCTAGGAACACAAGAGGGTAATAAAGGAGCCGAGGATGTAACGTTTAAGGAGGCCTCTGGTGGGGACGACATTTCGGGTGAGACGACGGCGTCAACACGCCTCCAACCAGGGTCACCGCGACCGAGTCGGTCAGAAATACCTACACCCCCGCCAGGTGCGTCCGCGCGGGCACTGCGTGCATTCCATCGCGCCAAACGAACGTACCTACATGAGACTGAGTAAAACAACAAAATGTAATAAATGTTAAGATACTATAATTCTAAGATGTTTGTAAGCTTAAGGGGGAGATATGTGACGATCGTGTTATAAAATATAAATGTGGTGGCGGGTAATTATAAGTAAGTTTTGAATAAACCAGTCTGTCGTTAACCAACGCCTTTCATTGACGTTTCAGTTTTTACCTCGGTTTTGATATGCTAAATGTGATCTTTGATATGGGTAATTACGTACCATTTTCATTTTTTGAATTGATTAGATTCTTCTCTTAGAATTTTGTATATTTGTATTTATTGCAATGAATAGCGAGACGAGCATACCGTTCTCCTGATGGTAAGCGATGCGACCGCTTATGAACAGTAGCAAAACCAAGCAACACCATGAAATACAAAGCAATGATTGGCATTTCACTCCGCTCGCCCTCCTGAGACATACATACGATGTCAAGTCTCAATATGTCCAATAGTTCCCCTGGCTACAATGTTCTTCAATCAGAAACACATCACAGCAATTACACTGCTATTTAGCGGGAGAAATAGACATTGAGCTGTTACCTACCTAGTCGGCCTCTCACATATGAGCATATTAATTATATTGAACTATAAATTGGAGAAGAGATATTTAGGAATAGAAAACGCCTAATTAATTAAATCCACGAAAACGTATGAAAAGATTGGTGATAATTGACGAAGCCAAAGTGTCATGTAAGGATTGTGAAAACTTTATCCAAGTCTCCCCTTATCCATATAAGATACTTGTGGAACGAAAAATTAAGAATTGAAGCCGCTTACTATTACAGTTAAAGAAAAATATCTCAGAACGACGTACAGAAAAATTGGAAAAGGTCGGATAAAGGAAAAACTGCTTCACGTCATTTTTAGTGCCTTGAGAAAAGAAAAGGTCAATCATTTTATTTTTATGATACAAAAGTACAGGTAAGGAAGCCTGTAAAATGAATAGAGGATTTTATTGCAGATCCGTGAGAAAAAGTGTTTCAAAATAGGTTCTTAGATCTGACAGATAGTTTCGAGTTGAAACATTGTAAGTAATATTTCAAGGGTTTCCTACTCTGCTACTGCAACGTGATAAACGATAACAATGCTAATCTACTTTAGTTTACGAGATCTTATGAGAATGAAATGAGAACATCAAGCGATGGCAAGCGTTAATTCCGCCTATAAACTACACTCCGGGGGCAATACCTTTTTGCTTTTAATTACTAAACGCTGCTTGGCAATTCATTGCGCTCGTCACTTCTGAACGTAAGGTTTAATGAACGTTGTCAAATTATTTAACTGTTTACAATGGCTTTTATAACGGAATAGAAGGGCGTTTGCCTATTGCGGCTTGGTAGCATTAATAGAGCACATTTAACTGTCCTACGAGTTATCAAAAACCTTGGGTAAACAAAGTCTTATAAATAATATTCATTATTTTCCCTCCATTTCTTTATATATATCCAGCGATTTCCTGCAGCCGTATTCATGATTATTTCGCGGAAGTTATGCTGAGGGTATTGGCTATGTATTAAATTATAAAATATCCAAGAATTTTAACATAAATGTAAAGTAGACACTACTAAATACTATTGTCTAAATTCTCACTTCTGTCAAATTTACCGGCGCGATTAAATGTTCCGTTTATCCGGCAAAGTATTCACTTATCTAAAACGGTTACTCTTTTATATCCTGCCCTCGATTCCAAGAAATAAGATTAAATTTAAATCCCATCAAAAACATCCTGTAAAAAAATTCCAAGTCTCGCAGCTCAGGTTTTCTACCGCAAAAAGTTGTGAGATGCATGTAATACCAAGTCGATTAATTTATTTAGTCCTTAAGGGACCTTCTATATAAAGTTATTACGTTAGTTATTACCATATCAATCTTAAAAATTCTTTACGATTTAAATAAATGGATCGACTTGGCCATCGCATGAAAACATAATGTATCGTACAATTTATACATAATGCTGCTGGCCAAGTCGATCTATTTATTTAAATCGTAAAGAATTTTTAAGATTGATATGGTAATAACTAACGTAATAACTTTATATAGAAGGTCCCTTAAGGACTAAATAAATTAATCGACTTGGTATTACATGCATCTCACAACTTTTTGCGGTAGAAAACCTGAGCTGCGAGACTTGGAATTTTTTGACAGGATGTTTTTGATGGGATCTCACGTCTTTTTGTAGAGTCCTACTTTTTTCCTTTTCGGTACTTCTTACTTCTAGAATATCACTAACGATTTTTCTTAAAGCCTCTGTCTTATGGATTTTTCTTATTTTTGTAGGCATCAATTTATCACAAATATAGCGGATTTGATTATTAATGTTCTTGCTTTCATTGTAATTGATATTTTCGAGCTATTTAGTCTATTTATTTGCAAGGGCATGTGACATGCTGAATACACCATTTCCTTCTCTATATCCCCTCCTGTTATGCCTCATATATATAGATATCTATCTACAACTATTATTCCATTATATACGGGTACAATGATTCATTAACTGCAAATGTAACTTTGTAATCCTATACATTTATATGGGATTACAAAGTTATCCGCACCGCCGCTCATGCCCGTCAAGGTTAAAATAGTAAGACAAATTGCCCTTAGTGCGACCGAAATGGCCATATTTAACGGATTTCTAATGCATCCAAACGCGCCACGTCATGTCAACTACTAGTTGACAGTTGGTCTATCTAGAAAACTAGACACAAATTATGAAATGTTTGAATTTTCCCTTACTTTAGACACTAAACACTAATTATATTCTAAATTTGAAGGTTCTATGTCTGCTAGAAGTGCCTTAGACTTTTGATGATCGGTCAGTCAGTCAGTGAGTGACAAAATTAAGAAAGTTTGACTAGTTACAATTCTTAAACTACTGGTTCAAATTGAATGAAATTTTAAATATACCGTGTTTACACAATGCCTGCTTAGTAACTGAAAATTCAGGCTTCATGCTTTAGCCACAACGAAGTTATAGGGGGTTGAAAATGGTCTGAATTGCTTCGAGAAAAGAATGTTACGGCCTATAGCTCGACTTGGACGGGGGGCTCGGCCGCGCCCCCAGATACCTACTATGGATTCAGTTCAGTGAAAATACTAGAAACGAATTTCGGTTTAATGATAGTATTTATTTCATCAAATACTAAAGTGAAAACTTTATCTATAATAAAATATTCTACATGAGAAGCACTTCTAGCTAGCAACCAAACCTCAGAACTACAGTTAAGAAAGTGTAGGTATGTTCTTAGTAAAGCTAGACTAATGGTAATACAACATTTGTTTACGCTTTTTTTTTAATTCTTATCCCATCATCAGTAATAATTTCAAGCCTAAATATGATATTCAAAAATACAGGTATATCATATCCACCGTGAAACTAGACGACTGTCGAGATAAAGATAGCTCTAAAGTCTAAACAACAGCGGCTGGCTGCAGATTTGAAGGTTTGAAGGCGCCGGTGACAAATGCAAAGTGCCCGCCATCTTACTTATTGTATATGTTGTTCTAATTTCTGTTTTTCTGGTGTACAATAAAGTTAAATGTGTGGAATCTCCTCACTATGCATGCCGTGTCCAACAACACCGCCTTTTGGATCTGGCTCTTGACCCAACGACCAATTGAGAGCCTCTGGAGATGTTGGTCGAGGCTCTTTGGTATCAGTCCATGTGTAGAAACAACAATCGGGACAATAATTATTGAGTCCACATCCCCGTTATATTATTATTATTCATACATATATAAATTCACACCTTTCTCTCCGAAGGGGTAGGCAGTGGTACCTAAACACCCATGTTTCGCCGTAAGTATTTCGGTACTACGACGTAATAAGGGGTGAGCTGATTGCCCTATCGGACACGAATTCCTGACTCCGGGCTCATTAATGGATGGAAAATGTAATAACACTTTTCCCGATTCGAACCCGAGATCTTAGGGTTGCAATCGTACCTTAGTACAACTGCGCCACCGATGCAGTGTCAACGCAATGCAATAAAAGAATGAAATTAAGAGCGGTTACGCCTTCTGTGCGCTTTTTGACTTAAAAACATTTTTAATGATTTATCCGCCGGGGTGCAGATACACTTTTTTGAAAATATTCTGTCGCCAATGTTCATCAAGGATAATATAAGATTCTAATAGTGAAATAATGTTTCAATTCGGTCCTAAAGTTTAAGAGCCTATTGAATGCAAACAAACAATGAAATATTTCACTTTATAATATTAGTATATACATATGACATTACAGTACATTCAATATGATGGTTTCTTAAATTTACGCGAATGTTTCACATTAAAATAAAACTATTATTAACATATTATACCGCGGATTTAGTTCTTTTTTTTTCATTTTTTTTAAATTCCCGATGTTTGGATTACTTTACAGCTTTCGTGGTCACGGGGCGGACTGACTAAAAAAATGTTAAAATTAAACCAAATCCGCAATAAAATCCGTAAATAACCGTTTTATTTCAACATTCGATATGATATCTCAAAGGTCAAGTATTCTTGCAGGCTTGAACTCACTGCATCATCATATATTTATACTTTGATAAACAATAAAGAAAGTGCAACAATAATGTATTTTTATTTTACAGCAAACCCTCTGATCTTATAATTTATGTGCAATAAAGAATCTTTGTAAATCGTTTTTTCAAATGTTTACAGAATGCGCCAGTGTTCCTATCCTGGGAGGAACTCATAATTTCGGTATGATTAATTTTTATACCTGAAATGTATACTACTCATATTTATGAGCTGAAGGAAATATTTCCTTGTTTAATTTTTGAGGAACGCCGTGTTATTTATATCGTGAATTCTTTGATCTATTTGTAGATATTAGATAATATTTGAGCAATGGAATCTTCAGCGGTAATCGCATTGTTAAAATTCTCGAGTGTATAAATTTTCTGTAGATGGGTATAGAAGTGAATTTCGAACGTCAATTGTGGAACATAAATATTTTGAATTAGATAGCTAGAAATAAATATGCTAGTTTAATTGTGGACATTCACCATCCAACTAGGTAGACAAATTCCCAAAAAAAGATTGTAGTCGCTAGGTGCACACCGTTTTCAATAGTACCAATTGATGTTTCTGTACCAAAGCCTGTATTACCTGATAGTAGGTATCTCTTAAGTTAGAAATCACCTGGGTAGGCACCACCGCAATGTCTATTTCTCCCGCAAAAAAACAGTGTAAATGCACTGTTGTGTTCTGATTTGAAGAACATTGTAGCCACATCTTACGTCTCAAGATGAGGATTGAATGCCAAACATTCCTTTGCAATTCATGGTGTTGTTTGGTTTAGCTTTTGTTCATGAGGGGTCTTATTGATTACCATAAGCGAATGGCATGCTCGTTTCGCCTTTCACTGCAATTACAAAAATCAATAGCGTATTCGTCATTATGATCATATTTATTCAAACTTTCACTGTAATAATTATATGTATTTCAAAAAATCCTTTACACAAAGTGAAAATGAAAATTCTAAGCTATGATGGTTTGTTTTGTGTTATTTAATCGCAGGGACGGGGCAAGAGGAAACATCATTATAAGCCTTACAACTTACAAATTCAAAAGTAGCACTGGGCGAGAATAATCAGTTACTCTTATTTCTTGTTTGGAACTTGTCCACGATATTTTGTTGACACAAATTGTTTGAAACTGTACTTATTGTACAATTGTAGCAGTGTGTTATTTAAAACTTATTATGCGTTTGTATTTTGTTTGTTTTTAAGGAGAGAATGAGACACCCAACGAGAAAATTAATCACCGTTTTTATTGGTGAGATTTTACGATTAAGTTGCTAGACAGAAATTGATTGTCATGCTTGTTTATGTAACGCCACATAGGTCTCTCAAATGCCGTAGACTATTTTGGGTAGGTAGCTGAGGTTATTTGGCTGAGGCTATTTCTGTCATCAAGTTGCACTGTAAATTGGGATGTTACGTTTCTAAGGTAATTCGAAGCTTGGCTCGGGATAGTGAGCGTAGTGTAGCACCAGTGACTTAGAAATTATACTGTGTATGACTGACAGCCTCCGTCACACAGTTGGTTAGACGTGACACGTGAGGCCGCGGGTTCGATTCCCGCACCGAGACAAATATTTGTCTGATCCACAGATATTTGTTTCAGGTGTGGGTGTTTGTAAGACTGAAAAACCTCTTGTAATGCTTTATACCCACACAAGACTCGATCTTAGTGTGGGCTTAGGACTATGTATGTGACTGTTGGGCGTTTTATTATATGCTTTGTAGGTTTTCTTCTATTTATAGAGAGCTAAGATCCTTACCAAGCGAGTAATTTTGGTTTTTTACATAAAATAGTTATAAATAATAAACAAGAAGACTACCGAAAAACAAACAAAATTAATTTAATATATCATATCTTATGTTAAATAGAGATTAGGTGCTTTGTAATGGTTTATTAAAAGAGCTATTTCATTGCCTTCATGACCAATAAACAACAAATTTTATTTCATTTCGTTTCAGGACCCGTATATTTCAATCTCATAGATACATTTCTATTTTCATAAGTTCCGGTTAACAAGCAAACAGGTTCGCTGAAGTAAGTGATCACGGCCGCCCATAAACATTTAGAACGCTGGGATCATATATGTGTCAAATTGGGAGAAGAGCGGGAAGGAAAAAGGATGGCAACATGAAAGGGGTCTTGGGCATCCAGCAATTTCACTCACCCAACGAAACGCGACAGGTAAGCTGTTTACATTACATTTCTATGGTATGTAAGTCTGCCAACCCGCATTAGGCCAGCTTGGTGGACTATATGGCCTAACCACTCTCAATCGTACTGTCGATTGTAGAGGAGGCCCTGCAGTAGGACGTATATGGGCTGATACAGAGAAGATGTTACTTCATGTCGATTTCCTGGGACAGTAGGACCGCCCCGAATAAGCCTCCCATTTATGATTCATGACTGACAACAGCATGGCTCTTCCACGTCCTAGAGAATTCATGCGAGAAAAACGCAATAAAATCACGCTTTGTAACCGAATTTTAATTAGTGAAACATTGCCGGTTAAAATTGTAGCAGTCAAATTGGTTTCAGGCATGCGGATGCATGTTTTACATCACATGATAATAACGAGGAAGCGGATAGCGAAATTATTTTTCTTAAAGTTGTACAAATTGATGATGATGTTAATTTTTTGATAGTTTTAAAGGATTGTGGAAAAAAAGGCTTTGGGAAAATAAAACAATACTAATATTATACAGCGGAATTATTTGATTGTACGATTGCATTGAATAGGCTCTGTATGGGATTGACATTGTCAAACAGATATCGTCAATGTTAGTTTATGCAACTGGCCTAAAGGCTTTTATGCATTTGACTGCTATCGGTTAAACTGTTACAGCCGCTCTGACATTTAACATGAATTAAATATTGGCTTATTGTATATTTAACAGAAGTTAGTGATATTTTACTAAAAAATCAATTGTGAGTTTATATGTAATACTTTGTAAAGTTATCAGTGTTTTGAAGTTTGTAATGGGTATTTGTAACAGCTCGTTAGGGCGAATTTTGAAGCGTATTCATCAGGGAAGAGTTACGTCACTATATCTGAAGTTTTTTTGCTTATTCCTGCAATTAAGGAATTCGAATATAAATTATGTGTATAAGAAAAATTTAAAACAAGTTCAAGAAATCACATTCAGCGTAATTATATTATGTGGATCGCAAACCATTATAGAATTAATAGAACTAGTGGTCGCCTAGCGGTCGAAATTCGACCAAATCAAGAAGAGAAAATGTTTTTACCTGTATGATGATGTTATTCTGATAATTCGTGCACATTTAACTACAATAATTGCTTTGAACCAGCAATAGTAAATTATATATATTTTTTGTACCTGAATGTTGTTATTGCAGATTGCTGCTACAAAACTTTCTTTATGCATATAATGATAGTCCGTGTACATTTAAATGTATCTTACTGCTACACAATTTGTATAAGCGCTCAGTATTTCACGTAGTATTCATCAAATAAATATTTTCTGTTTGACTTTCAACAAAACCACAATAAACAAATTTTTCTGATTGACATTCAACTATGTCTATAATAAACCAAAGAAACAATTTGACCAAAGAGTATGTATACGTGTACAAATTCTTGTGTATGCGTGTGTCAAATGCATGCTGGTTTATTTATTGATTTAATGTACTTTTTATGCATTATTATAAAAATCTTTTTTTATATATTCAATTTAATATTAGGCCTAATATTAATATTATTGCCTCATTTAAAATTAATATTCTCTTTTAATATTAATATTATTACCTCATTAGGCGAATAAAACCTTTTTTTTATATGTCTATGTCAGAAGAACAAAATGAAAATGAAAAGAAACAATTTGACACCAGAGTATGTATACTTGTGTATGGATGTGTGTGTGAAATTCATAGCAGTGTGTGTAATGTTTTATTTTTTGATTTAATGTACTTTATAAGCATTGTTATTGAAAAATATTAGCATTCTCCACTTCTCCTACACATAAACTATAAGTGTGCCAAATTTTATGCTCCTGCGTCCGCGCAATTTTCGTAAAAAGGGATCCAAAGTTTTTGCATCACGTATTAATATATAGATTTGTCATTCTAATTTCGAATATATATTTTTATTGCTTTGAATGGCGAGACGATTATGCCGTTCACCTGATGGTTAGCGATACGACCGCTGATGAACAGTAGCAAAACCTAACAACCCCTTGAATTACAAAGCAATGCTTGGCATTACACTGACCTCGCCATCTAGAAATATAAGATGTTAAGTCTCAACATGTCCAGTAGTTACTCGGGCTACAATGTCTTTTACCCCGAACCACAACAATATATTTACACTCCTGTTTGGTGGGATAAATATACCTACATTACAGTTGTACCTACCCAGGTGGCCTCTCACATAAGAGAGACCTACCACCAGTAGTATTCATTGTAATAGTAATAGAATATTTGTCCGACTTTCAAACGTTTTACTCTCATTTCGTTATACATTACCGAAAAGTAAATATTGACAATCGTGAAATTCCCAACAAAATGTGTTTATTTTCTGTGTTTGGTTTAATTTCAAGTCTCGTAATATCCTCTCTCACTATAATGTAAATAAATATCCACAAGTCAACACACGCGCGAACGGATGTTGTCTGGTGTATTTTTTTATTGTTTTTAAATTATTTTTATAGTAGGATACTTCTTGGCCGAAATGTTTCGGAGTGGAGCCTACAGGCAAGCGATGTTATTTTATTGGAATACACACCAAAGACATGTATATTTCACATTTTCTAATAATACTATCATGGACAAACTACTCATAAGCATATCGAATTAAAAGTTTACACAACATTTGTGTAAAAAGTACAACATCAAATTAAATTAGAAGAGAACTGAGAAATAAACAGAAATCTATACTAATATTATAAAGCTGCAGAGTTTGTTTGTTTGTTTGTTTGAACGCGCTAATCTCTGGAACTACTGGTCCGATTTGAATGATTCTTTCAGTGTTGGGTAGTCCATTTATCGAGGAAGGCTATAGGCTATATATCATCACGCTATGATCTATAAGAGGAAAGCAGTAGTGATATTTCTAGTAAATACGAGGAAATTTTGTTCGTTTTTCGTGGTCCAATTGGTCGATATTCTAAACTGATAGTCAGAATTAAACATTTTGACCGCCATTTTAAAACGTGTATGCACCCGGGCGGAGCCGGGCCCGACCGCTAGTATGAAATAAAAATAACAACGTAATCAATTACGTAATATTTATTATTAAAAATAAACAAAACAAATTAAATTTTATAGAATAGCAATGTTTACAGGTTTATATAAAACGGTTTATATAATTTTTTTTTTTTTTTTTTTTTTTTTTTTATTGCTATGAATGGCGAGACGAGCAAGCCGTTTGCCTGATGGTAAGCTATACGACCGCTCATAAACAGTAGAAATATTCCACTGCGCTCGCCATCCTGAGACATAAGATGTTAAGTCTCAATATGTCCAGTAGTTGCTCTGGCTACAATGTCCTTCAATCCGAAACACAACAATTTTAATATATGTATGTAAATTACATACATATATTAAAATTATATAAACCTTTACATTAGGTACATTAGGTTAGGCCATATGGTCCGCTATGCTGGCCTAGTGCAGGTTGGCGGACTGCTTTACTGCACATATGTAGTAAATTAAATTCATTGGGATATATGGCTATCCTGGCAGCACACATTACTGGAACTCTAATCAGACAAGATAAATAGTAGCACAAAAATAACTATCAACGAACTTCGAACCTTGGCTTGACCATCAATTAAAAAAAGACAATATAACTATGTAGAGTAAGATCAAAATACATGTTAAAATAACAGTAATTATTAAAAGCCCTATTCCATTAACGCGTCTACGGTCACTAAAGGACCTTGAAAGTTCATTGGCTACAAATGCCTATTAATTCCACTATTGTCTTATAAACCTATTATGATATCGTACGATAAATGTTTGTATAGTAATAGCCAACGATATGTGGGCTAGCTTTAATTATTATGTAGATATAAAAGAGAATAGAAAGTAACGTATTGAATACTGGTTTGAGCGGGAATAATTTGTCTTATAACTTGATGAATGCCTGCTTCCCTAATATCAATCCTTTCGGGGGTTTTAGTGTACGAAGTTGGCCTCATGTATTTACGTTATAACAAAACTTTCCATATTATAATAATTAATCGTATCATATCGTATCAGCCCATAAACGTCCCACTGTAGAGCACGGGCCTACTCTACAATCGAGGGTACGATTGAAAGTGGTTAAGCCAGTGGGCCATATAGTCCACCACGCTGGCCTAGTGCGGGTTGGCGGACTTAGATACCATAGAAATTCTTATATATCACTATGGTATGCAGGTTTCCTCACGATGTTTTCCTTCACCGTTTTAGTGCGTGGCGATTTACTATCAATACACACATGACTTCGAAAAGTCAGAGGTGTGCCCTGGGGATTCGAACCCGTGACCACCGTGAACATGTTGGCAGCGGCGTCTAGTCCATTTACCAACAGGCCACCACGCACTTAATATAATTTATAACAATTAATAATTATAAAAAGAATAATTATCCATAGCTTACAACAGGTCGATGAGGAGATTTTTGGGGGAAGCCTATTTTCAGCATTGGACTTCTTGTGTCTGAACAGAGAGTGAGATCCATGGCTGGATTTCTACGAGGGTTAGGGGTTTTCTCCCAATGTAAAAGCCGCATTACAACTGTATCCATATATTTAGATTATCGATTGTTAAACACGCAAATAAAAGACCTTACAAGTATTTTTTTATAAAAGAATAAATAAATGTTATGTTTTTTTTTTATTATTTTTTTTATTAAGATTTAACGTCCAACGCTCGGCGTTGAAAATCCGACAATGCTCGATAAAAATCATCGACTTTTAAAATAGCCTTCGTGTGAACAAACTAGTGGATTTACATTTGTTTCATTGCAACGTCTTTTATCACGAGTTGAGACTGATAGCGCCTGTGCGAATAGGACCTATTTGTTTGAATCTTTAATATACCCTCAGTTAATACAGATCTACTGCTATGTCTTATTCATATTTACATTAATTTAGTAAACGCCCCAATACACAGTTCTGACAAGCGTCATACATAGGTAATTTAGCCATATACCTAATTAGTTTTAGCCGCCAGGCACTATTAGCAGGCGTATCTGCTGGGTAGGTTCATAGATAGCTGAAATATTCATCATTTAGGTCTCAGTTGAAACGCTTTAATCAGCAAATATTATGTTAATTTTGACTATCAAAGTGGATGGTGGCCTGTTCGTAATGGATCAGACGTGGCTGCCTATCTAAGGTGGTTGTGGGTTTAAATCCATGACACAAATCTAACTTTTCAGGGTATGTATTAATTTTATTTGATCACCACGAATTATAACGGTGAAGGCAAACATCATGAGAAAACCTGCATACCAAAGCGACTTAGCGACTAGCGAAGACTTTTAATGGTATGTAAATTCCACCATCCAATTATAAGCCCAGCGTGGTGGACTATAAGGCTTTACGCCTTTCAATCGTACTCTCGATTGTAGAGGAGGCCCCGAGCCCTGCAGTGGGACGTATACAGATACAGAATTTTAATTGCAATATACAGGACAATCAACACGTTTACATTCCGCCAGTAACCGCTAAGGCGAGCTGCTAGATGGACGTATGTCGCTTTGTTTCTTTCGACGACGCGACGTGCTGAATTTTTGTAATTATTAAATATAATAAAACGATAGATATATTTTAATAGACATTAGGAGTATTACCTCAGTAGTGTGTATTTTGATTAAAAATATACCGGGTATATCAAGACTGCTACCAAAACCAAGCCGGGTGGCAGTTTTGGTGACTACAAACACAATATAACAAAAAAATTCGCACGGAAGAGCGACAATTATTTTTATTATATTATAATAATCTCTGGAACTACTGGTCCGATTTGAATGATTCTTTCAGTGTTGGGTAGTCCATTTATCGAGGAAGGCTATAGGCTATATATCATTACGCTATGATCTATAAGAGGAAAGCAGTAGTGATATTTCTAGCAAATACGAGGAAATTTTGTTCGTTTTTCGTGGTCCAATTGGTCGATATTCTATACTGATGTATTTATCAGCCCATATACGTCCCACTGTAGGGCACGGGCCTACTCTACAATCGAGAATACGATTGAGAGTGGTTAGGCCATATAGTCCACCACGCTGGCCTAGTGCGGGTTGGCGGACTTACATACCATAGAAATTCTTATGAATCGCTATGGTATGCAGGTTTCCTCACGATGTTTTCCTTCACCGTTTTAGTGCGTGGTGATTAACTATCAATACACACATGACTCCGAAAAGTCAGAGGTGTGCCCTGGGATTCGAACCCGCGACCACCGTGAACATGTTGGCAGCCGCGTCTTGTCCGTTTACCAACAGGCCACCACGCACTTATTCTAAACTGATAGTCAGAATTAAATATTTTGACCGCCATTTTAAAACGTGTATGCACCCGGGCGGAGCCGGGCCCGACCGCTAGTATGAAATAAAAATAACAACGTAATCAATTACGTAATATTTATTATTAAAAATAAACAAAACAAATTAAATTTTATAGAATAGCAATGTTTACAGGTTTATATAAAACGGTTTATATAATTTTAATAATTATGTATGTAAATATATATTAGGTTAGGCCATATGGTCCGCTATGCTGGCCTAGTGCAGGTTGGCGGACTGCTTTACTGCACATATGTAGTAAATTAAATTCATTGGGATATATGGCTATCCTGGCAGCACACATTACTGGAACTCCAATCAGACAAGATAAATAGTAGCACAAAAATAACTATCAACGAACTTCGAACCTTGGCTTGACCATCAATTAAAAAAAGACAATATAACTATGTAGAGTAAGATCAAAATACATGTTAAAATAACAGTAATTATTAAAAGCCCTATTCCATTAATGCGTCTACGGTCACTAAAGGACCTTGAAAGTTCATTGGCTACAAATGCCTATTAATTCCACTATTGTCTTATAAAACTATTATGATATCGTACGATAAATGTTTGTATAGTAATAGCCAACGATATGTGGGCTAGCTTTAATTATTATTTAGATATCAAAGAGAATAGAAAGTAAAGTATTGAATACTGGTTTGGGCGGGAATAATTTGTCTTATAATTCGATGAGTGCTTGCTTCCCTAATATCAATCCTTTTGGGGGTTTAAGTGTACGAAGTTGGCCTCGTGTATTTACGTGATAACAAAATTTCCATAATATAATAATTAAGCGTACCCTATCATATCGTATCAGCCCATAAACGTCCCACTGCAGAGCACGGGCCTACTCTACAATCGAGGGTACGATTGAGAGTGGTTAGGCTATATAGTCCACCATGCTGGCCTAGTGCGGGTTGGCAGATTTACATACCATAGAAATTCTCATATATCACTATGGTATGCAGGTTTCCTCACGATGTTTTCCTTCACTCTTTTAGTGCGTGGTGATTGACTATCAATACACACATGACTCCGAAAAGTCAGAGGTGTGCCCTGGGATTCGAACCCGCGACCATCGTGAACATGTTGGCAGCCACGTCTAGTTATCCATAGCTTACAACAGGTTGATGAGGAGATTTTTGGGGGAAGCCTATTTTCAGCATTGGACTTCTTGTGTCTGAACAGAGAGTGAGATCCATGGCTGGATTTCTACGAGGGTTAGGGGTTTTCTCCCAATGTAAAAGCCGCATTACAACTGTATCCATATATTTAGATTATCGATTGTTAAACACGCAAATAAAAGACCTTACAAGTATTTTTTTATAAAAGAATAAATAAATGTTATGTTTTTTTTTTTATTATTTTTTTTATTAAGATTTAACGTCCAACGCTCGGAGTTGAAAATCCGACAATGCTCGATAAAAATCATCGACTTTTAAAATAGCCTTGGTGTGAACAAACTAGTGGATTTACATTTGTTTCATTGCAACGTCTTTTATCACGAGTTGAGACTGATAGCGCCTGTGCGAATAGGACCTATTTGTTTGAATCTTTAATATACCCTCAGTTAATACAGATCTACTGCTATGTCTTATTCATATTTACATTAATTTAGTAAACGCCCCAATACACAGTTCTGACAAGCGTCATACATAGGTAATTTAGCCATATACCTAATTAGTTTTAGCCGCCAGGCACTATTAGCAGGCGTATCTGCTGGGTAGGTTCATAGATAGCTGAAATATTCATCATTTAGGTCTCAGTTGAAACGCTTTAATCAGCAAATATTATGTTAATTTTGACTATCAAAGTGGATGGTGGCCTGTTCGTAATGGATCAGACGTGGCTGCCTATCTAAGGTGGTTGTGGGTTTAAATCCATGACACAAATCTAACTTTTCAGGGTATGTATTAATTTTATTTGATCACCACGAATTATAACGGTGAAGGCAAACATCATGAGAAAACCTGCATACCAAAGCGACTTAGCGACTAGCGAAGACTTTTAATGGTATGTAAATTCCACCATCCAATTATAAGCCCAGCGTGGTGGACTATAAGGCTTTACGCCTTTCAATCGTACTCTCGATTGTAGAGGAGGCCCCGAGCCCTGCAGTGGGACGTATACAGATACAGAATTTTAATTGCAATATACAGGACAATCAACACGTTTACATTCCGCCAGTAACCGCTAAGGCGAGCTGCTAGATGGCCGTATGTCGCTTTGTTTCTTTCGACGACGCGACGTGCTGAATTTTTGTAATTATTAAATATAATAAAACGATAGATATATTTTAATAGACATTAGGAGTATTACCTCAGTAGTGTGTATTTTGATTAAAAATATACCGGGTATATCAAGACTGCTACCAAAACCAAGCCGGGTGGCAGTTTTGGTGACTACAAACACAATATAACAAAAAAATTCGCACGGAAGAGCGACAATTATTTTTATTATTTTTTAAATATCGTTGACTTTAGGTGGAATATCCCTAGTTTTTGCTAAAATAATAATTTAAAGCTTTTCGTATAACGCTATGATACGTCATAGCGTCCTTAAACATAAAAGGGTGTACACTATTATTTAAGAAAAATCTATTTATTTACCACCCTAATAAGACGATAGAAAAAAAAAACAAAAAAAATCGTCACATTTTTTTGCACTTAATTTAGTCAAGGCCCTAAAACTACCACCCAGCTTTATGTTCGGTAGCAGTCTTGATATACCCTGTATATTAGCATATTTTTATTGCTCATGGAAAAATGAACATACCAATCCCCCTGATGGCAAGCGATACAACCGCAATAACAGTATAAAAACCAATCAACACCATGAATAAAATAGTAATGCTCGGCGTTCCACTAAAACTAGAACTGGCGTACTTAATTATTCGCCTATTATCATTCTACTTTTTGTTTTTCTTAAATTCCGGCTACGTTGAAAATAATGGGTATGTCAGAGAGAGCGAAAAGTCCACATCGTAATTTTCAGTAGTTTTTTTGCGTCATAAGCGAAGCTTTCGCCAATTTATAATTGTTGTTCTATAAATACATTTCGTGTTTCATATGTAGATTGACTGCGTTTTCTTTGATCTCGTTGACTTGTTGAAACATATAAACCTCGGCGCCACGTAAAACATTTGCGTTGGAAAGTAATAATTTATTTTTAACTGGAGTCCATAGTAAAGCAGATTTAAATTTTATTGTTGGAGAATTTTGTGTTTAATAATTTAAGATCGTAAATAACAGCAATCCACGGAGGCATTTGTTTATATTTTATTTTATTAAAGCGATGTTTTTCGAATTTGCGAAGGCTTTGGGATTGCTATTTTCAAGATAAAAATACATGAAATATGCTGTTCAATAGCAATATATGTATATATATATATATATATATATATATATATATATACATACACTCACGCCTTTTCCCAGAAGGGTAGGCAAAATTTAATATACCAAAATGTAAATTTGCTGATACACCAATTGAACCTAAAATTAGTTTAACAAAAAGCGAAGTTTGTGATACTGGTTTACCCTATCAGACATTGATTTGTTGTCTCATGTATATCGCTGTACTTACTAGGCCTGACATTGTATTCGCTGTAAATTTCTTAAGTCAGTTTAATAATTGCTATAACTATGAGCACTGGGCCCATAACCTATCAGTAAAAGAGCAGTCACGGCATAGACAACAGTTTTATTTTTTAAATTTTTATACATATTTTGTTACAGTCGGAATATCAACAGGTGCTACTAGAAAATCCACGTTTCGCCTTGTATGATTCGCCCCCGATGATTCTTTTTTTAAATTATTCATAGGTTATGAAAGACTTGGCTTATAAATTGTATTTAATTCTATCATTCAAGTGGAGTACCATAAGTGAAGAGTGAGAATTGAGAAGCCACAAAGATTGTTTAGTCATTCCCAGCCTTAAATCTTCTGTAAAGCAATAGTTTTTGTTGTTTTTCAATATCAACAATTTATTACATGGCTAAATTGAGACTCTCAAATACCTACAAAATGTATGATGAATTATTAAATAAACAAATACACCCAACATTCAAATACTATAAATAGTATAGATAGATCACACTAAGATAGAGTCTTGTGTCATAGGTATCAGCAACTAAGAGAGAATTTTCGGTCTCACAAACACCCAGACGCGAAAAATATTATATGTAAGTCCGCCAACACGCACTAGGCCAGAGTGGTGGACTATATGGCCTAACCACTCTCAATCGTATTCTCGATTGTAGAGTAGGCCCGTGCCCTGCAGTGGGACGTATATGGGCTGATACAGAATACAGAAACATTTTTCTTGGTGTGGGGATCGATCACGCGGCCTCTCTTTTCACAGATGGCGTCTAACCCACTGCGTCACGGAGGCTGTGTTGTATGAATTCCTATGGTATGTTAATTCCACCAACCCGTACTAAGCCAGCGTGGTGGACTATATGGTCTAACGGGTAGACTCTAACCAATTTCACCGTTCATTCCATTTTATAAGAGGCTCGTTCCCTGCATTGGTACGTAAATGGGCTGATACAATACAATACAAATCATGTATGATTTTGGCTGAGACATAATTATCTAATCAAAATATTTATTGGATTATTTATGTATACATATTACTTTAGACCTTGGTAGAAAGTGACGCAAAGCAGCACAAATGCATATGTTAATTGTCATGTTGTCTATTACGTCCGGAAGTAAGGCGACGGCTTGGACATGCCAATGAGTATATTAATTCCAAGGCAGCTGTTCATTGTCAATGGCCGGGATAATTGCATCGATGTATAGACAATATTCTCAAGCAAATCCTCTATATTACCATAAATTATACTTATCATTATATATTTTTTTCTGACTGCCTCGGTGGCTCAGTTGTACAAATTTTATTACAGCACTGAGGTCTCCGGTTCGAATTCCGGGTTGGGCAAAGTGATATTGGATTTTTCTATTCATTATCAGCTCTTAGTCAGGAATTTGTGTCTGATACGGTGCTAAGATTGAAATTTAAAATTTATTTAGCAGGTTCCATAGCATTATTTATTTAATTTCAAAAGATCACAGTGATAACGCACTTTGGCTGAAGTAAATGTCCAGCACTGGACTAAAACGGGCTGCAGGTGAATAATTATGAAATGCGATAAGCTCGCCTATCACAAAAGTATAAAAAAATAACCACAACTTTACGACCGGACGAAGTTATCTCTGTTTTGGAACTGGACTGTCCAATCCTTTATGCAATACCTCTCATACCATACAACTGACTTTGTAATAAACAAAATATATTCCTAAATCTGAGAATGAAACCCAGTTCATACAACTCCAAACATATGTTCTGTATCTGTATCTGTATTAGCCCATATACGTCCCACTGCAGGGCACGGGCCTACTCTACAATCGAGAGTACGATTGAGAAACACATATGTTCGCTCTCCATTAATGAAAAAACTATTTTCATGTACACGTAAACAAAAATGTTCCAGTCTATTTTAGCTGGAGTTCTCCGTAAAGATTTCTCTGACCGCGGTAATTAGTGTCACTAACGCTGTTTTATTGTAAACTTACTGATATTATGTTGTTGATACGCTGTAAATTCGAGTATTTAGCATTATAACTAGCAAAATTAAAATTATTTTTTAGTGGTGGTAGGTCTCTCATATGTGAGCGGCCGCCTGGGTAGGTACCATCGCTTTGTCTATTTCTCCCGTCAAACAGCAGTGTAAATGTACTGTTGTGTTTCAGATTGAAGGACATTGTAGCCAGAGTAACCACTGGACATATTGAGACTTAACATCTTATGTCTCAGGACGGCGGGCGCAGTGGAATGCCAAGCATTGATTTGTAATTCGAGGTGTTGTTTGGTTCTGCTACTGTTTATGAGCGGTCGTATCGCTTACCATCAGGCGAACGGCAAGCTCGTCTCGCTATACATAGCAATAAAAATAATAATTAAGAGATTAAAATATTATGGATGTTTATACGCAGCAATTATTACTTACCATCAAGTGATGTGTTTACTCGTTTGATGGTCATCACTACATAGTATAAAACAAAGTCGCTTTCTCTGTCCCTATGTCCCTTTGTATGCTTAAATCTTTAAAACTACGCAACGGATTTTGATGCGGCTTTTTTTAATTGATAGAGTGATTCAAGAGGAAGGTTTATATGTATAATACGTACATATTATTGTACAGAAATCTATTTGTACCCAATGAAGCTGGGCCGGGCCGCTAGTTTGCTATATATATATATTTTTTTTAATAAAATCACTTCTAGATCACAAGTCCTTGTACCGAAAGGGAATTTTAACAGCTTTCCTATCGTCAAAAAACAGAGTTGAACTTTAAAAACACATGTGTTTATAGGTCTATGGAGATGATAGGAGTAATACGGTATTACAAGTGATGAATAATTATTAAAATGGAGTGCAAAAATATTGTTGTATATTTTTAACATTTTGGCAGGTTCCATCGTAATATTTTTGTTAACTCCAAAAAATCAAAGTGCCAACAAAATAAATAAAGTAATTTTGTTTTATTGTTTGCGTTAATTCTGGGAAGTTTACAAACAGAACGATTTCTCAGTCTTCTACGTACATAACCTTTCCAGTTATTACCCATATATTAGGGCCGAAAATAAACCAATTATTGGAAATTTTATAACATCATATTTATTCGCGGTCTGTGGCGACAATTGAGATATTACGAATGGATGAAATATCACATACAAAACAGCTTTTGGGCCTACGCGTTTACTATTTCATTTATAACGAAAATGTTAAATAAATTTATTCGATTTACAATTGCAAATTATTATAACAAATTCCATACATTTGAAGTTAAGTCTTTGACATATAACAATGTCTAGTGCACTGGTACGCCTTGAAGTTATAATTACATATCTCAAGATTACAATTTTCAAATTTGTATGAAGCACAGTTGAAGCTGATTCTCTCTTAAAATACACCAGTTACACATATATATATAACAAGTTCCCATCTTTGGGTCCAATGAAAGAAATTTTAATGAAACAATAGTCAGATATTCGATTCGTCGCATTTCCTTTTCCAACCATTTCGGGTCACTCGATACAAATGGTTCATAAATGAAGATAAGGGAGCGAAAATCACGATCACACGTGCAAATGTAAGAGAAATTCCGAACACATTGCACAAAGCATTTAAAGGCGATGAACGAACGACAATATATCTTTTTCTCAGAAGGGTAGCAGAGGTGTTACCAGGACAGCCAATTTGCCTTGTCTTATATGTTCCGTCCTACGATGTGATGGGGTGCGAGCCTATATAACGGGCACTAATTCTTGACTCCGGGCTGTTAAGATCTTTGTAACCATACCGTAGTACAACCGCGTCACCAAGGCAGTCAGCTATAAATCATTCAAGTACTAATAAGTTTAATTATTATCATCTGAAGCCGGAGTGGAATAAAAAGTTTAATCAAATCTTTATGCTGCTGAAATTCATTGATAACTAAAATATACCGTTTCAAAACAAAAGGTCGCGCAAAAATATTATTAATGGTTTCCGCTCTAGTAATACCTCGACGCTTGTGATAATAAAATTCAGGAGGCGAACGTACAGCACGCTCGTAAAGTAGATGGGGCAACTGCGACCATTGACTTCTTGTGCGTATTGTTTGTGGTGGATTAACCTTTTCTCCTTCACTTCTTTGGATAACACTTAGTTAATCTCGTGACCTGGATAAGTATCGAGATTTATTTGCGTCCTGCTTTCGTATGCGATTGAGTTTATGATATAGTCAATTAATTACATAACCACGCCTTCGAGACAATCTTAATCAATATTAGAAATCTTTGCCTAAATGGGGTATGTCAATTTATTATACAGCAAATTAATTACGTAAGTGCGAGTTGGAAACAATCTTGAATCGATCTTATGAATCTGCCTTTTTTATGTCAAGAGGAAAAACTCTAAAGCTCCTCGTTTCGGTACCCCAGAAGAGGCCAGAAAGGGTATGTCAGTGTCACTGGCCTATCAGACCGGCACACATAATATATCCGAGTCGGATCCCTACCAAAAACTTAAGATAGCACATGAATCTACCTCTTGTATCACAGACGTATGGTCTAAATAAACAAACTACATTACGTAGTGCCTTGGAGGCAATCAAGACTCAATCTCTTACTTATATTGCTTATAGCTATCACAACTTCAGAATTAGTTACAGCTGCATGGAGTCAACATAAAACCTCCAATGGAAGTTAAGTTTAATATACCTACGCCCGAATACTGGAACGCAACTTAAATATAAGTTGCGCTTAACTTTTTTAACGTTAATCCCGCTTAAATGTACTGGCTAAGTGGGCCGCGCTCTGTTAAGAGCAACTTATTATTTGAATGGCGTTCGAGAATCGGGCGTTAGTACCATATTTAGAACATTTAATTCTTAGATTTCTAAAATAATAATTTATATCTAAGAGACTTGCTAAGCTTCAGTGATCGGTGTCAATTACTTGCGTGTCACTGTTGATCCTAGTGAACGGAATTTGCAGCAGCGAGTATTTTTTGGATGAAATTGGACTATTGATACTTTTAATTTCCGTATCAGTCTAAACACGTCCCACTGCAGCCTTATCTATTGCTCTGGGCCTTATCTACAATCGAGAGTACGATTGAGAGGGGAAAGACCGTATAGTCCACCACGCTGACCAAGTGCGGGTTGGCGGATTTTTACATACTATAGAAATTTCTCCGAATCGCCACGGCTTGCCGATTTCTTCACGATGTTCATTCACTTTTATAGTGCGTACCGCACGTTATAATTTCAGCTTTTCTAAATTGATATTAATCTAAACATTCTGAGATCATGATCTTACCACCTTTGTAAGGAATAAAACTTAAGATTAGTTAAAAGAACAATAATTATAAGCTACAGACAACGTAAGATTATCGTGGAAAGTTATAGGAGGTAAATGCCGTAGCGAATATCAAACAACGCAAGAAATAATGAAATTTAAGGGAGTTATCTTTGTGAGGGTGACGGGAGTTCGAAGATTGTAATAAAGGTTTAGTAATTAGAGGAGTTATAATACCCTCTCTCACAATGATGCGAAGTTGGTAATGCTTATTGTGTAAACGATATTGCAGAAATGGTTTAATTAATATATCATGACTATCACAAGGAATTAGGCATACAACCATTTGCAATGACAGTATTAAAAATATTTTAGTTAACGAATGTTTTGTCCTTTCAAACGACTATTGAATTAATTTTATTTATTTAAATTCACACTTCAAATTCACACTAGGTAATTTCTTACAGGCAACCATGGGATGGATATTTACGTAGCAGAAAGAAAGGGCAGTCTAGGGCATAAATCATATAATAATAATCTACAATGAATAAACGACATTATTTAAATACCTGTATTAACTTTGTGCGAAGTAAAAAAAATCAATAGTTAAAGTAGGTTCCAAAACTATCTCTGAATAAAGCCATTAATTTTTATTCGTTCTATTTTATGAAAAGGTGAGACTTAATCGTCTATGTCATCCGTTGCTTTATCGCGTCTACCACATTATAATTATTTTTATTTTATTGCTATGATAGGCGAGACGAGCATGCCGTTCGCGTGATGGTAAGTGATACGACCACTTATGAACAAATGTCAAACCAAACAACAGCTCGAATAACAAAGCAATGCTTGGCATTCCACTGCACTCGCCATTCTGTGAAATAAGCTGTTAAGTCTCAATGTGTCCAGTAGTTACTCTGGCTACAATGTCCTTCATCGGAAACACAACAGTGCATTTACACTGTTGTTTGGCGGGAGAAATAGACATAGAAATACACATATGAGAGACTTACCACAAGTTATAATATTACATTACCGAAAAGTCAATTTAATTTACTTCCTTAGTACCTAGTAAAACTCTATAACTATTATCGGACTTCTCTTTTGTAGATTATCCAATAAGTATTAAAATTAAATGAAGACCTTACTATTTATCCAAACACAACAATTTTAGATTAGATGAGTAAGAGAATTTCATCAATCACCAAGAAATTATCAATGATTCAACCACGTTAGGAAGTAAACATTTTTCTCCGCGAAACGAGCAAAGGAAACATTCCGAGCGCCAACAAACACCCAACCAGAATCAAAATGCAATCGGCAATGAGTTTGCAAGAGCGTAAATCACGGTAACATTCAACATCTGGTTCGCGCTTATTCGTGATACCTTATAGATTGGCAGGAAGCTCCACCTGTTTGGTTAGATCCATCATCACGTTATTTTTGGCATTGATTGAGGGCCTGTCTGTATCAGATTATTCTCTCTCGAGTACACTCGGTTTTAGATTTGCACGTGATCGGTACTGCCGGTGTTTTGTTTACGGGTTAGGTGTACGGCTAAAATGCTTTCTATTTAGCTGATTGACAGTGTTGTACTTTTAATCTAATTTGGGGTATGTAAGTGGCGCAAATGTTTTGGTGTTTTAAGTAAAACTGATGTTGTTTTGCAATTTTCTTAATGTTTTTTTTTTAATTTAAATATGCAAGGTATATCAAGACTGTTACCGAAAATGAAGTCGGTGGTAGTTTTCATGACTACAAACACAATGAAAATATTATTATTTATGTGATTTTTTAAATATCATCTTGTTTGAGTGGTAAATCCATAGTTTTTACTCAAATATTAATTTAATCTCTGGCGTACCATAGCGTTTTTAAAAATAAAAGGCTGTACACTATTAATTTAGAAAAAAATAGATGTATTTCCCACCCAAATAGGGTGAAATAAACGCTTTACAAAATTTTTGTAAAATGAAGTCATAAAACTACTACCCGGTTTCGTTTTCGGTGGCAGTTTTGATACCGTGTACGTATACCACAGTAAAAATCTATTTACCCCGAAAAATGGTTACATTTGTTTTTCGATCTAATAATACACTCCATTCAAAAATGATAGACTATTCCGGTATTGCGTAATAATTAGCAAACCGTAGCCTCACTATTTAATTTTGTAAGAAATTTTCGCATTGACATTTTCATGAGTCAAATTCTTGGTCAAATTAGAATAATTTGTTTGAAGTCACGCAGTGCCGGAATTGTTAAGCAATTGCCATTTATACGTTGTCTGGAACATCCTAACTGTAATAATTGGTTTGATTGTAAACTCCAATTAAATTAGAATTTTCGAAATTGTGTTTGTTAAGACATCAGCCAAATATTTAATTTGAATTAGGATGTATAATTATGTACATCATGGCTTATGATGAACTCTTTATTATACAGGATGATATTGACATAATATGGTATTTAATTTAGCTCATATGTTTGTCATCGCCCCAAGTAACATTGTACCAAACGTTATAGAATCTTAGATGATTTGAGTAAAATATAAGGTTATCTTTAAAATTTAGCAAAACGTATTTTGGCCAGCGTTATAGTATAAAAGCTGAATTTTAAATATGTAAGGCAACTAACATCAAATATTTCCGTAGTATTCAGACTTGGCTTTTAATAACTTTCAAAGCAACCACGATCGGAACTTCATAATAGCTCATCTTCTGATGACAATGTCAAAGGCATGTGCAGATAAGCTTTCAGTTTTTATAAAATGTTAAAAGTCTGGCTGCCACTGGCTCTTGTTCTATTAAGTAGCTTAGCGTAAGCCGCACTAATAATCTATATGTGTATGAAACAGAAAAATATTTATTATTATTATTTGCTTAAAAACAGAGCTTAATTGTGTTGGAATTATGAATGGTCGTTCGTACGTAATGAGTAGTCAATGTATAGTGTCCAATACAACATAAAATTAAACTTCCGTTCTTTAATTCACATAAAATCCCAAACACAAGCATTCTCTGCGGCTTGCAGAATGTTAAGACGTGTGAAGTGATTCCATTTGATGCTGTGAAGAGCGTGTTATGTAAGTGGTAGTCTTGACTCGGGCATGAATAAGCTTTCCCGACCGACTGGAGCTGAGTTTCAAGGAAATTCAATTTGTAATGTTGTTATTTATTCATATAGAGGGTGATATTAACACGTAGTATTTCATTTCACCCGCACGTTTTTCATCACATCAGGTAATATTATACAACATTTAAAAAAAATGTAATGATATTTCAAAATAAACTTGTGTAAAAAATTTGAAAAATGAATATGATTTTTCGTCAAAAATTGTGATTTTAGTTTCACGATTTTTGATCAACCTGTTTATTTACTAGTATTTTTATCGCTTAGCTGAGCTTCAGTTCGTTGAGCGAATTTAACTGAGTCGTAAAAACTCAAATCAAAGCCAAGGGGTTGATTATAAACCCTGAAAACTGAAATCGCGATATGTCAAAAGTAGCATCAAGATTTTTTTAAACTCGGTACAATGTTACTTGGGGTGATTAGGAACATGTGGTTTAAGTTAAATACCATATTATGTCAATACCATTCTGATTATAGTTTCCATCAAGCTTTACAGCATACACTGCCATTTCAGTTTCTCTTGTCAGTTTAAGATGACGTACCCCAAGATACCCCAAATGGATCAAACTGAAAATATTGTTTTGATTCTTAAGTATTCCTGTTGTAACATGGATAGTAAGAATAAAATAAATAAATTGATACAATAAGTTATAATGTCACTTTTAAGTCGGACAGACTATCTAGCCGACAAATCCATTGCAACCGTCAGCTAGAATTAAAAATGTAACGTGAACAATTTACTTCGAGCACTACAGCTCTGCGAATCTTTTCGAGACATTAATTCTTTAATCTGCGAAGATATCAAAATGAAAAAGCAATATGAGGAGACGGAGACAAATAATTGTTTATGATGACAATCTCTTAATCGGTTATTGGAAAGGCCGAAGGTCACAAACAGCCAGCGTAACTTTAGTGGCGTGAACAAACAATTGCCAAACTAAAGGTCGCGAGTTCAGACCCAGGGGTCACTGTACGAACTCTGAAATTACGAATAAGTTTTATATTCCGGAAAATATAGGTATTAGAAAAATTGCAAAAGGTATCTAAAAGAATTTTGAAGGCATTCCAAATCCGTAAAATCTCATTAGGACAGCATGCTGGGTATCTAAACTGTTTTTAATCAAAGCAGACTGCATGTTGGGCATCAAAATTCCTCTGAATCAAAGAAGTCCGTACTCCGCAGCGGATCGTGAAATAATTGATGCATTTCCATTTATCGGACGAGTTGCATTTGATTGCCTTGATCCGCGTAAACGCTGTGTATTCTCGATGTAATATCCTGCTGGTATCTTATTACGGTCAGATACACTCAAAGATAGCATTCAATTACAATTTTATTGCTCCCGGTTCGAGCCGCGCCATCAAACTGTGATAAAATTGTTAATCAAAACACACTTTGCTTCAACCTTGAAAATATTTTCGCGGGAGATAGGGCTGCTGCTTAATAAATACGTAGTTATTTTTTTATGGATTAAGAAGTTATATATTCATGTTTATTTTTACATAAATCCTCTGGTAAACGAGTTAACAGGTTACCTGGTAAGTGATCATTGCAGCCTATGAACGTTCACAATGCCGGGATTATAAAGTAAATAAATTGTTGCTGTAAGTCCGCCAACCCGCACTAGGCCAACGTGGTGGACTATATGGCCTAACCACTCTCAATCGTTATCTCGATTGTAGAGTAGGCCCGTGCCCTGCAGTGGGACGTATATGGGCTGATACATGATACAAATTGTTGCTGGCTTATCGAATTGGGAGGGGAGCGGGAAGGAAAACATACTACCAACATTCACATAGTCCTGACCCCACACCAAGATCGAGTTTTGTGTCGTGGGAATCAGAAACTATGATAGACTTTTCAGTCTCACAAATATCCAGACCCGAAACAAATACCTGTGGATCACACAAATGTTATTTCATATTTGTCTTGGTGCGAGAATTGAACCCGCGGCCTTACGTTTCACATTCGGCGTCCAACCTACTGCGCCACGGAGTCTAATTATTAAATAATTATTTAGTGTACTATTTACGAAGTGTATATATTAAGAAACAGTTCAATTGAAATTAAATATCTCTGAGTAAGGCAGTAAATTATTAGTAAAATTGTTCGATAGTAGCAACCCTAAATATAATAGTAATAAATTGGTTCGTTTTCGTGTGTCTGGTCTTCGATCACAACCAAACGTAAAAAAATAAGTTAATGAATTTAGATTACATGTGTGGATTGACTGATGACATTAAGATATGCGAAGAATGGAACTCATTCCTTTCATTCCCTTTTAACAAAATCATCGGGTGATTAAACATTCGCGAATATACTTAGATTGCTGAAGGTTTTGAAGTATAAAAAGGAAAGAGAGAGAGAAAATGCTTGTTTTCAACTGAGCTTACCTTAACAAAAAGACGATAATACCAATACTAATTAACGAATTTCATTTCATTTCATTCATTTCAAGAAAGAATAAAAATTTCCCTTATCAGCCAGAAAACACGGAAGCTATGGGAAATATAATACATAACTTTATTTGAATCGGTAATCAATCGGCAAATTACGTATTGTGATTGAAGGTCCTTTGGAACAAACATGATCAAGAATCCACGTGTATGTTTATCTAAATTGTATGAGTGCCCATACAAGTAATATAAAATAATAAAATATAAAATAGCTATTCCGACGCTTTTAAGGTCTAAATTTGTTTTTTTTTACTCATTCATATCTTTTGTTCTAATACAACCATACAACACAAATACAACCACTTATGACAGAACCACATTGTAGTTTTGAATATCTGTATCAGCCCATATACGTCCCACTGAAAGCCACAGGCGTCCTCTACACTCGAGAATTTGAGGCTGTATAGTCTACCACGCTAGCCTAGTGTGGTTTGGCGGACTATTCATACCATAAAAATTCTTACAAATCGCCATGGTTTCCAGATTTTTTTTTACTACTACTACTGGATATAATGCCACTTAACATCTCTTCGATTCCAGTCCACCATCAACAGTCACAAGAGCAATGTTTGATTTTGTTACTCTATGAGCGGTAGCTTAGCATCAGTAGAATGGCATGCTTATCTCGCCATTAAAAACTTGGCGAGTTAATTCGTGACCTAAGCATTCTCAGTCAACATACACTGCTATTAGAGCAACCGAATTTGATAAACTTGATAAAAGTCTTTCTTTGTAATAAATTCGTATCTTGGTAATGAATCAGGTCTATATAATCTGTTGGGGATATTTAATTTTATTTCACACCATTATGTTCATTATCCATGAGTATGATTCATGACAAACGTCAGAAATTTGTGCCCGATATGGGGATAGGCTCGCCCTATATCACATCGCGGGGTGGAACACGCAAGGCGAAACTTGGATGTCCATTGTCCTGGTATTCCCTCAGCCCACTCCTCGGAAAAAGGCGTGTGTTTATGTATAGTGAAGATTGAGCAGGAAATCTATCATTGCACGGTGCACCGGCTTGGGCACGGGTTAGAAGACCAAAAAAACGCTATATTTTACATCGAAAGGCCACAAAAACAAACAGTTCCTAAAATTCCTAAATATAAGTTAGTTTTTGAACTACGTACCATCGGAAACTTGACAGTGAAGCCAAAGCAAGTCCAGGAAATGGTTTCAATAATTAAATTGTATGTTCACGCCGAAATTCAGAAATGTTAGCTCTTTGTCTCGGATATTTGGTGGACATTTAAATTTTTGGAGAACGAAAGGAGACGTAACTGTGTAATTTCGGAAGCCTTAAGTTAACATTGTAAGTTTGAAACGAGAGGCTACTTGGTGCACTGTGTTAATTATTAAGAATATAGTAGGATAAATTAAAACTGTCCGATGCAAGACGTGTATTTAGGCATCTCAAGTGAAATATTTAAAAATAGCGCAAAAAAATATATTTAACTGAGGATACTACAATTATTGTAAGGACAAAAAAAAAGTTTTTTTCGCCCATATAACTATTGGTATTATTCATCTGAAATGGTGTTCGAAGTTTAATTGGGGAGCTTTTACACAAGGACACCCACATCTCGTTTTAATATCAGAATCATATTCTTAAAATACAATAGAAAAGAGTTAAAAATATAGCATAATACGAAAGCCGAAGGTTATATTGGATTAATTCTCGATACTATCGCCAGTGCCGTTGGAAATATCATCTATATGCAAAAGAATTTAATAGCACACGACCTTTCTGCAACTTGTTCATAAATGCTTATCATTTTAGCACCAGCATTACATCTTTATTGCGACTATGAATAGACTAGTATTTGTGGGATTTATATGGATTTCTAATGTTAAATATTTCTGAGGTCAAAAGTTTTTATGTCCACGTACAGGTAAGCTGAGTGTCGGACGCTAGCCTATGAGGTGGACAGGTGACCTGTTAAGAGCGTTTATACCCTGTACGCGCTTTTTGGCTTAAAAACAGGACTTTTCAAATGAGTTAATAGCCACCAATAAACAATTTAAAGGAAAAATAATTATTATTAATTTTAGAAAAGGTTGTCATCTAGGGATTTTGGTGGAAAACATTATAGATTGATGGATAATTTGTGAGTACTATAAGGATTACTGAACACAAGTTTCGTTATTTAGGCTTTAAATGGCAATTTATAAGCTTAAGATATCCGAAACCACTAAATATAAGATGAAAATAAAAATATTATCAGACTAATAAGACCCTTATGGAGGGATTTTGCTGAGAAAAATAATCTTTTTGTGTTTAGTTCCCGAAAAATAAAAAATTAAACAATCTGAAATTATTCAGAAACTCTCGTCAAGAACTTTTTTTTTTTCACCAACTTATCGTACATATTTTTTTATAGCAATTGCATATTATAATAGAAGAACATCTTATCAATAAATTACCATTTTTATATTTCAACAAAATTAGTTTTCATGTTTTCTACAAATATTTTAAAAACCACTATAAAACCCGCTGTCCGACGTGGATCAAATCAGACCGCCGCAAGGCCTTCTAGAGGGAGGACGTATCGCTCGTCGCTCCGGCCTAGCTGCAGTCGATTTTTGCCGTACGTAGTAAAAATAGCCACGCGCGGACTGCGATTACCACATCTTAGTACTTTGGTAATAAAATATTTAATTATTTTTATTACCTACAATGATTTTGTAGTGAGTATAAATTATGTTTCAGGTAATATAATGGGATGTAATTCCGAGGCTAAATTATGTTATGTATTGTAATATAAAATTAAATATATTTCGTAATTGTAAGGGATTGTAAGGCTCCTAACACTATTTATGTGTTCGAACACGAAATGATTGATAAAACGTCCGTAGTGTCTACTGATTGAACACTGATTTGAATGCAACTTAACAATGTAATAATAACGAAAATATGATTAGTATCTAAATTTGTATTAGTCTTTGCTTGCACAGTAATATTTGTCTACTTATAATGCAAATAAAATATTTTTATGATATTATATTACAGTTACATTTCAATTGAATATTTGAAGCGCATGGATCAAAGTTGTTTGAGCCGATTGTATAGCGAGCCGACGCGGCAACTCTACGCACACAGCTTTGGTCGCTTATGTGTGCTTGAAATTAACGAAGAAATACCTATAGTTGACTTTGCGCGCAAGGTGTATACGCTCTTAAAGGTTGCAGGAAGTCGTTGAATGCAGGCCGCTTCCAACAAGTCGATTAGGAGATCATTGGCGCTTGCCTTTTTTTTCTTTGGTCCTCCTTTGGCTGAAGGGAGAGAGAGAGAGAGAGAGAGAGAATATGCATGACTGTTTTTTATCACAAAGAGTATTCTATCACTGGGTTAGGGACTACAGAAACCTCACTAACCGAAAGAAATATAGTAACATTTAATTTGTTACAGACGTTGCTTTGTAATGTCTAGTTTTTCCTTTCTAATGTCATTAAATGCTTCAAAGTTTAATTAGTCAGAAGATTTTTATCTCCGCAGCTTAATGACAGCATTGATTAATAAAGTAAAAACTCCGTAAATTAATTTGATACTTTGTAGAAACCACATTTTTTCTTCCATCCAGCACATTTAATGAAATTTGTGATAAAAGAGTCTGCATTGGAACACTATAATATTATAATATTTATAATACCGTGGTATCGTAAATAATATAAGTCAGAAAAATAAATATAAAGGAATATATTATTAATCGCAAATATATTTCGTTCGTGCGTGCCATGACTGCTTTTCGTGAACCTCTGTGTGTGCCAAATGGAGTTATTTCGATACAATTTTCATTGCGAAGTTGAAACACATTTGGTATCGTAACTTTAATTTTGTGTAAGCATTATAGGAAATTCGGATTTATAGGAAATATATTTCGGAGTCATGTGTGTATTGATAGTCAATCACCACGCACTAAAACGGTGAAGGAAAACATCGTGAGGAAACCTGCATACCATAGCGATTTATAAAAATGTCTATGGTATGTAAGTCCGCCAACCCGCACTAGGCCAGCGTGGTGGACTATATGGCCTAACCACTTTCAATCGTACTCTCGATTGTAGAGTAGGCCCGTGCCCTGCAGTGGGACGTATATGGGCTGATACAGATTATAGGGATATCATATACATAATTTTTTGGTTACATTTATATTAAACCAGTTATTGATATTATGACGTGTCTGCCTAATAGAAATGACCATGAAAAAGGTGATGTGACCAAAAAATTTTCAAGTGTCGCATTCGTCCTATTTGGCAGATAAAATAAAATAAAAAATAAATAACACCCAACAGTCACATATCTAGTCTTGGTCTCACTAACATCGAAAGATCGAGCGCCACGGAGGTTCTAAATGAAATGGAAATACCCAAGGTCACTCGACAGCCTCTGTGCTGTATTTGTATTACGGGAAAGCAGAGGTCACAGGTTCGAATCCTGAGCTGGGAAGTGTGATAGTGGATTTTTCAATTCACATATTTATTTCTGGTCTGGGTGTTTGTGAGACCGAAAAGTCTCTCGTAGTCTCTGATATCCACGACATAAGACTCGATCTTAGTGTGGGGCCACTATGTATGTGACTGTTGGGTGTTAATCTAATCAAAAATTAAATTCAATAATTACTTAATGGCAAACACCAAATGTGCAATAATACAGTTAACATACATAACTAACAACACCTAACTTATTAGTCATTACTTTCTGCAACTGTATTCGTATTGTTGTGTCCTAATGATTTGTAATTAGCTTTACGTTTAGTTTAATATTCGCATTATGGTTCTTAATTAACCAATTTACGTGTTTACTAATCCACATTACACTCTCATACCATGTATTAAATTTTAACATCAAGAAGACGCGGCTGCCATTATGCTCACGGTGGTCGCGGGTTTCAACCCCAGGGCATACCTCAGACTTTTCAAAGTTATGTGTTATTGATAGCCAGTCGCCACGCATTATGACAGTGAAGGAAGATATCATGACACCTGCATACCTTAGCGATTTATATTTCTATGCTATGTAAAGTTCGGCAAAACGCGCTAGGCCAGCGTGGTACACTTAATAGTTTAACCACTCTTAATCGTAACCTCGATTGTAGAGGAGATCCATGCGCTGCAATGGGATAATATATACATTAATAGATAAATTATTTATTTATTTATTAGATGGAAACAATAAACCTGAAAAATTATGAATTTATTATTTAACCTCCTAAGGCCTGGAATTTTGAAATATGTTTTCATATAAAAACTGAAATGGCTTCCTGTAGGACAAATTGACAGCTATTGTTTAGACCTGACCATATTGAACTTACAGTTAGTACTATGACCACACGTTCTATAAATACACATCAACTTTGTACTTTTAGAAGGACATTCGGGCATAATTTTATCAAATAAATAGTAACAACCAGGACTTACAGATGATCGCCATTTTGTTCGTTGGAAAGTCCCCCAGGACTTACGAGGTTAAACATGAAAAATTATAACTACTTGAGTTTACACATATAACCCACGCTATTTTCCAGAACGAAGATAAAAAAGTTTCTAGTACAAATAATACTCACTTGTTAACCTTTTCATTGGAGAGATTAAGCAATAAATAAGCTTTGAATTCAGGCAGTCTCAAGTTAACAGAATTGTATAAGTAGACAAATTCCATTAATCCGCCTAGAGCGATAATCTATACATTTTTTAAAATTTATAGTATTTTTAAGTGTTTTCGCTCTGTATATGCAGTTAAGAAAATATAATAATAATCCGTCGAAGAAACTGAGTGAATCCATTGTCCACCTTTCCCGAGATTAAGTACATTAATATTTATAACAGACCGGTCTCCGGATGATAAAATGGCGAAGTTTGTGATAAAATACCTGAGAAGTTTTCTTTGCTTTGTCTTGCCAACAACACGGAACTGGAGAAGTGTGTAAAAATAGAAAATGACAAAGTTATATTTCATACTTGCATGCAAAGTTGAGGCACTGGATTAAACCTATAAATATATAAAATAAAAAATTATTACAAATTTTCGATACAATTATTATTTAAATAAAATTACATACAATGTACTTTACCGGTTGTAGGTCTCTCATATGTGTGAGGCCGCCTGGTTAAGTACCATCGCAATATTTATTTATCCTGCCAAACAGCAGTGCAAATGCACTGTTGTATTTCGGATTGAAGGACATTGTATCCAGAGTATCTTTTGGACATATTGAGACTTTACATCTTACGTCTCAGGATGGCGTGCGCAGTACAATGTCAAGCATTGCTTTGTTATACAATGTGTTGTTTGGTTTAGCTACTGTTCATGAGCGGTCGTATCGCTTACCATCAGGCGAAAGCTATGTTCGTCTCGGCATTTATTGCACAGAAAAAATCTGTATCAGCCCATATTCGTCCCACTGCAGGGCACAGGCCTCCTCTACAATCGACAGTACGATTGAGAGTGGTTAGGCCATATAGTCCACCACGCTGGCCTAGTGCGGGTTGGCGGACTTACATACCATAGAAATTTTTGTAAATCGCTATGGTATGCAGGTTTCCTCACGATGTTTTCCTTCACCGTTTTAGTGCGTGGTGATTGACTATCAATACACACAGGACTCCGAAAAGTCAAAGGTGTGCCCTGGGATTCGAACCCGCGACCACCGTGAACAGAAAAAATTAATATACTCAACCGTCATTTTCATAGTCCTGACCCCACACTAATATCGAGTCTTGTATCTTGGGTGTGAGAAACTACGAGAGATATTTCGGTCTCACAAATAATTAATCAGAACCGAAAGAAATTCCCGTAGATCACACAAATATTTGTATCTGTGCGGGGATCGAACTCGCGGCTTCTAGTTTCACAGGCGGCGTCTAACCAACTGCGCCACGTAGGCTGTCTCTATGGCCTAAGCCATCCCAACAAATCCCCTTAGAATAATTTCGGTCAGTAATATTTTATATATTTTGAAAGTGTAAATACAGCGCGGTAAGAAAGGATTATACTATAAAAAACGAAGTAAAAGTGTTAGCTGCCTCTATATCGGTTTCTATAACCGGATTAAAACCAACAGACACTGAACGCTATCGAGGGTCCAATCCCAGATGATATGGCTCAATATTCGAAGTATGAATGACTGAATCTATACCTTTCATAAATTCGAAAAAGGTATCAAAACACCATTGACATAAATACCGGGTATATCAAGACTGCTACCGAAAACGTAGCCGGGTGGTAGTTTTAGTGACTACAAACACAATGCAACTAAAAATTTCGCAAAGAAACGCCACAATTTTTTTTATCATTTTTTAAATATCATCATTTTTAGGTGGTAAATCCATAGTTTTTGCTAAAATAATAATTTAAACCCTTTTATATCTTAGAATCTTTATAAATAAAAGGGTATACATTATTATTTTAGGAAAAAATGTATTTACCACCCAAATACGACTATATGAAAAAAAATTACAAAAAAAAATCGTCGCTTTTATTGCAACATTTTCTGTTGCATTGTGTCTGAAGTCGCTTAAACTACCACCCGGATTCGTTTTCGGTAGCAGTCTTGATATACCCTGTATATGGATAGGACTGAAAGCGCGTAGTTTTCCGACGTAAGTGGTGCGCGCGACCCAGTACATCTCTAGTAGTGCGTTACTGAAATTAGTAATAAGTCGAATTAATTTTTAAAATGCTTGCTTTTATTGTGACAAAAAATTAAATAATGAAGAAAATATTTTTGATCACCGTTTAGTCAAAATATATTAGATTAAGTTTTTTAAATATATATTTTAGCGCGATTTTCGCGATTCATCTTTTTGAAACTCCAAATGTACTGAAGGACCTATCCTAAGTTTATAAATCAATGCAAAATACGTTGAATATTATCCATATTCTCAAGCTTTTATGCCCGATAAATAGACAGAAGTGTGTCACTAGCGCCACCTACATTTCGCTGACCTTATTAATTCCCCAAAGGCGAAACGGGGAGCTCATAGCCAAACAGCACTTAAATCCAATTTAATATTTTTGCAGGCGGCGTCTAACCGACTGTGCCACAGAGGCTGTCTAACACATTACACCTACACTTTTATTCTTTTAAACATAATAACATAACATTCGTCTTGTATTGGTATTTTTATTTAGATTTAATTTCAGACTCCACCACTTAATTTTCTTTCTTCTTTTCTCAAAAAACCTAGCTGTAGGATATGTGCCATACACACCCTCGCATTAGAGATAAATATACCTATCCACAATGGAATATATGGTCTAACCACTCCTAATCGTACTGTCGATTGTAGAGAATGCCCATGCCCTGCAGTGTGACGTATATGGGCTGATACAATACAGATACAATAAAGTACGTACCTATCCACGATGTATCAAGATTTTACAGCATCGACTTGACACTAGTATAAAAGGAAAGTCAATTCTGAAAACTACGAACACTGAAGTATTGTGAATAAAGCTTCCAAGAAGTTATACAAGGATGGAATAATGCACAGGTTTCCCGCGATGTCTTTGTTCGGTTCAAGACATATACGGTTAAGCCCTGAAGTGCATAGAATAAGTCAATAAGCTTTAAAACTTGTACATAATAATACTGGTTACATTGTCGCAATTGTATCAAAAGATCTAAGTTTAAAAGCCGTGTTTTTAACGTTTGTAGGTTAGGCGTTTGACCAGAATCGCACCTTTTTGTTGCACTGAATAGCGAAACCATCATGCCGTTCGCCTGATGGTAAGCGATACGACCGCTCATGAACAGTAGCAAAACCAAACAACACCTTGAATTACAAAGCAATGCTTGGCATTCCACTGCGCTCGCCATCCTGAGTCATGCGATATCCAGTCTCAATATGTCCAGTAGTTACTCTGGCTACAATGTCCTTCAATCCGAACATAACAGTGAATTTTCACTGCTGTTTGGCGGGAGAAAAAGACGCCTATTGAAGAGTAACAATATGGCCTACTTTGTTACACGCCTACCCAGAAGGTGCCTCAATCTAACCTTGAAGATCCCCATATCATATCCTTCAGGAAAATCTGATTTTAGTAAAGCATTCCATTCTTCATTTGTACTTGTTATTTATGTTCATTACGATGTATATAATATGTTTCTTTAATTTATAAGAGAATATTATTACAAATAAAAAAATAAAATTACTCCAGCTTCAGTACTTCTGATATAAGCAACATAAAGGGTCATGTTTATTTGACAGCCTCCGTGGCGTATTTAGTTACGCTGACTGTGAAACGGTAGGTACGAAACCCGCACCGAGACAAATGTTGTGAGGCCTACAAGTATTAATATCGTATCTTTTTATCTTTAATGTACAAGAAAATATTATAAATTAATAAATAAGATTACTCCATAAGATTACTACCTTAAGTACCTATAAAAATTCAAGCCATAAGAAGTGTCGTTTTGTAATAATTTTCACAACAATTTTTATTTAGGTTTTTGTGTGTGAATGTCCTAGGATATGTACCAATCTTATATAACAATAAGTGCGCTTTCTAAGCGTGTGACTACATAACACTGCACTTAATGTCATAAGTCAAACTTTGTGTAACTTAGGCCCAGTTGTATCAAGAAACTTTGTCCGTAACTTAAACTTTAACAGTATCAACGCCATACATTCTAGGTGTTCAATGATATCATTTACCCCGTCGAAGTTAAACATAAAATTAAGTTTAGGTGATGCAACTCGGCCTTAGTTATCTAAAAACGAATATCAATAAATGACAGCTTCTTTAGCAGCCGTACACAAACTAAAATAAAATAAAATATTTTTATTTATGTGAACAATGTATCACATAAATAAAAATATTCATAAAATGAACACTACTGGGCCAAACTACGTAAAATTTTAAAGGGAACAAATGGCAACTATTCCGCATCAAACTTAATAATCACGTTAATTGGATCATAAATCTTAGCGTAATCGGTTTACATACATTAAAGAAGCAACCAAATTTAGAAATTCCTCCTTTTATTTATTTATTTACGTACACTTTATTGTACACAAATAAATAAATAAATAAATATAATTAGAAATCAATTAAAAAAACACGTACAGCTAATCACTCAAAGGCAATTTCTTACAAAAATCCATGGGATGGATATAAGAAAAGGATAAACAGAAGGCAGTCTTAAGTATAAATATATATTTGCACTTCGTTACACTATTAACACCTACTTTGTACAATCTCTGCATCACCCAAAGGTTGACTGGTAGAGAATGCCTTAGGCATTAAGTCCGCCTTTATACAACATTATGTATAAAAAGATTAATAAATAAATAAATATAAAGGACAAAAAACTTTTTCGAAGTCGATTAAAAAAAACAACACTATATTTGTTCTATTTACATTCATACCCACTGATTAATATGTTTTCTGACTGCTGCAGAAAATATCTTAAGAAAAACTATTGTCTCAAGATATGTATTGCAAAGAAAATAATGGGAAGTATTTACATCAATCAAATAGTAAGAATAATACTTTCTAAGAAACCTGAAGTATGACATCACGTTTATGATTTATTGCTGGCGCTGTGAATATAGTTCAGGCGAAGATAAAAAACAGTTTTTTTTTTTTTATTGTCCGTGCAACTATTAAAGGAATGTTCGTTGGAATGTCAATATTTTATTAACATTTTTTTTGTCATATAGGCAATTAAATAGCTCTTATGACAAGTCAATGCGTATATTACTTAATCCCTACGTACAAAATATTTTTTAAGTAAAATTTATATTCAATTCTTATTAAGCTTTTAGTATAATATGTGTTACTATTTTATGATAAATTCAGTCAAATATGTAGTCTTAATTAATATCAATTAAGTCTTATGTCGTGGGTATTAGAAATGAGAGACTATTCGGTCTCACAAACAGCTAGACCCGAGCCAAAAAGTGGCCTCACAAACATTTCTGTCGGTGTGGGGATCGAATCCGCGGCCGCTTGTTTACTTTGTTACAGCCGGTATTTATCAAACTAAGCCACGGAGTAAAATTAATGGATCGACCATCTGCGATAGATCCACCATTTTACAACTGAATCTGGGGTCTATGGCAACCTTACTCACTGAACAAAATGCAACAGTAAAGCTGTTAATTCCCGTTTAATTTTGTACCAAAATCGAGTTACCAAATATACCTTCTGAAGCGATCTACAGCAAGGCTGTAAACTTTTGAATTAATGTCGTAGGTATAAGTTTATTGTGAAATTATTTATATAGTAAAATGAAATGCATATTATAATTAATACAGATTCATTCAAGAACATATAAGGATAGGTTAATTAATTAAACTAGTGTAGCATAGCTTAAAACGATAATTGTCACTCGGCGCCTATGCTGTTTATTATGGAAATCAAAGCCGTTTGTTTGTACAGAGAGACAACTAAGAAATTATATAATAATAATAATAATACAAGTGGCGGCCTTTAATCACACTAGGTAATTTCTTACAGGCAAGCATGGGATGGATATTTAAATAGGAGTAAGAAAGGGCACTCTAGGGCATAAATGAAATAATAATAATATATGTATTACATTATTTAAATACCTATAATATAAATACACACATAATATATAAATATATATATATAAATACACAAATATATACATATACTATAATTACCAATAGATCGACGATATATCGATACATTTGATTATATTATACTACGGGCGACGAGCCTACACATTCCACCACGCTGGCCAAGCGCGGGTTGAGATTTTACATACCATAGATTTTTGCAAATCGCATGGTATGCAGTTTTCATTTACTGTTTTAATATGGACGGTTAATAAGTTTGTGAGAAATAAAATTAAGCTGAGTACATTTTTTAATCTTTGTTAGTCTGAAATATAACTTTTAATTAGAAACGAACCAATACTTTGAAAAGGAACTTTTGCTTTATACAAGTTGCGGGTTTTTGAGTAATTTTCAGGAAAAAATTACATTGGTACGAATAATGCTATTTCCAAAAAAAAAAAATAGGTATGAGTATTCTATTTTTTTTTTCTTTCTTTCACCAATCTAACAAATATTCATAAATACAAGTAAATTAAATAATACTTATATCGCTTCCAAAATGCCATTATATTTATAAGTGACCACGGCATGCAATTTAATAGTAAACGATCAATAAAAAAATAAAATATTTAAAATTGAATGTAGAAAATAGAGATAAAATTTAAAACAATAATTGGTGAAAATATAGATTTATTTAAGCAATAACAACTATCAAACGGGAGATTTGCGTTAGATAAACTAAAAATTAAATGAAATAAAAAGTATTCATAACATACCTGGAATGGAAGATAATTATAAGATGCTTTTTGTTTTAATTTGACCACGGTTGTTTTATTAGTCATATTTTTATCTAAAAGAATTAATATTTACCTTATTCATAAGTAAATAATGTATTGCGTTATTAAAGTAACAAAATAGTGTACAAAACTGAGACTAATATGTCAAATAAAGTGACAAAAAATAAAGTTTTGTTTCTTTATAATATAACATATATTAATAATAAGACGATTAAAAAAAAAGATTTTTTTATATTTTGTTTAATTATTTTCACTTTCTTAAAAACAAACATCAATGAACAATTATTCGATAAAAGTTCTTCAATAAAAAAAAAATACACTTCAATTAATAAATATATTTTTTCCAAATTATGCTTTAAAAATTCATACTTTTACTAATGGTGTAAAAACATATAACTACCAGATATCAAAACTTTTAAAACTAATCCTAAAAACTTGCTAATTAATGAGTTATGACACTTTACTCCGCTTAAGTAAGTAGGTTTCACTTACAGAATAATTAAATGTACCACAAACTTCTTAATAGGCACTTACTTGTACTTTCCAAAGTTTCAAATCACTCTCTGGGTAACACTTTCACAGTTTACTCAACTTAAAAAGCAAAAAGCACTGAGTTTCAAAAAGTTAAAAACTATGTTAAATTCAGTTTCATCATTTTCGTTAATAATATACAACCTTTTTACTGTCAAGGCCACTAAAGAAAAAAAAACACTTTGAAAAATATATTTTGAAAATGGAACGCACTCGTCGCGGGAACTTCGAACGCGTCGGTATAGGCTCTCAGTCGGCCGCCGCTCGCGGTCGCCAGTGTACGACTGTAGCGCCTACGAGTGTTCTATACATGGACGCTACAGACTACATAAAACGCTACGAGTCACAATGTAGCCTGTACGCTTTGAAAGCTAAGAGCCTTGAGAATTATAACTTTTTATTTCAAATATTATTCAGTGCTTTGTTACCAATATAGGTTTTTCTTTATGTTTTTTAATTAAACAGGTTTCAATTAAGTTTTTCGTAACCAATTAGGACTGAATAACGTTGGTTCGACACGACAATGTGAAGATTATGCCATTAATTACTTGGCAGTGCGTGTTGGTGTAATATAGACTCACATTTTGTTAGAATTCGTTAAGTTTGTTTAATAAATGCCGCGTGTATTCTATTTATGAACTCAGAAACTGTAAAGCGAATATTAATTGAGATGGGATATTATTATAGGCAATGAACTTTGGCACAATAAGATTATTTTTAACCTATTTTTTGTTACTTTTATTATAATTTTTTTCAAGATCTTATATTCGATGGTAGGTAATTATCTTAGAGTATTTATATATAGAGGGAGCGCTGTCATACATTCGCGTTATGAAAAACGTAGATATTTTCTTGTTCGTAATGTTGGTAGCGCTCCTATATTAGTAAAAATTGAATTAATTATTTAGCAATAAATTCCTTTGATAGCCGAAATTTTATTTAGCTATCCTTTTAAAACGAGTTTGAGTGGAATTAAATAGACCTAAACTACTTATTTTTATTATTATTTTCCAAGTAATTTATGTATGTTGCACAACCTGTTCAAATATTAGCCAATAGGAGGGCAGAAAAGGTGGCCCGGCACCACCATTTTTATGTACGTTTTTGAAGTACCAGCGCTCCCTCTATATATATATACTCTAAGGTAATTATATATCAAGCTGTAAATAATTGTATTGAAAATGTAGAACATCTTCTCCCGATACGGCATGGGTTAAAGATAACAACAATACGATTACATAAAATTGATTTATTATTCTATTATTTTGATATTATTTATATAATCCTTTTTATTTACTACTGTATCTTCTGTATATTTTTTTATTGTAGCCTGTATTTCAGGTTTAATTTTAATATTCTTATTCGTCTATACGTGATGGCTTGTTTGGTTAACGAAACAGACGCGGCTGCGTACTTGTTCTTGCTGGTCAGAGGTTCGAATCTCAGGGCACATTTATTATTCACAGTATTGATATTAAATCACTTCGCACTATATATAAAGTCTGTCAATCCAACCTCAGCGTGGTGGACTATATGGATATAAGGATCGTGTCCTGCATTAGACGTATTATTTGAATTTATTCAGTATTAGTTTATCTTTCGGGTGCAGTAAAACGATAATTATGGCAACCTTTGTAGCACAGTTGGTTAGACGCCGAATGTGAAACGATAGGCTGCGGATCCGATCACCGCATCGAAACAAATAGTTTATTCATTTATACATTTTGTTGCACACAAAAAAATACAAATAAAACGAAAATCACAATCATAAAAGTACAACTGGCGGTCTTATCTCTCAAAGGAAATGTCTAAATCTAAAATAGTTGTGTGATCCATAGGTATTTCTTTCAGATCTGAGTATTTGTGAGACTGGAAATTCTCTCGTAGTTCCTGATACCTACGACACAAGACTCGATCTTAATGTAGGGTCAGGACTCTGTATGTGACTGTTGGTTGTATTTATTATTTATTTATTTCCAAGCCCAAAAGATCTGTTCGAAGAATTAATGTAATTAATTATTCTGTAAGTAAAACTTTTTTTTCAGCTACAAGAGTTTTTATATGCGCTTGTACCCACTAAAATTACCACAAAACTTAGTATGAAATAAAGCGATATATATATCCATCTTCATGAATATATTTGGGCCGAACAGAATGGGCGACATCGTATCAAATTCACAACACGTGAGCCTCAATGATCGTTTGTTAAACTGATTTATACGTATTCAAATTTTATTACAAGATATTTCCTTCGTGAAACGCTTGGAACCGTGTCGAGTGTTACGTGAATTTAGTTCGCTTAATAGAAATATCTCCGTGTCTACAAGAGACTTTTCCATATCGCAAGCACCCAGACCCGAGACAAATCCTGGTGGGTCTCACAAACATTTGTCTCGGTTGGGTATCGAACCCGAGGCCTCTTGATTCCAATCTGCCTTATAACCACCTGCGCCACATCATTTACTTTTTATTACATTGATGAGCCAATATAAAAATAAATTACGTATGTACATAATATATTTGTAACATTCCGATGGCGATGGCTGCGAGATTGGTCGCTTTGCATACTAACAAATATTTTCATATTTATTTCGTTTTGAAATATTACGTTCGTCACTTGCATTCCGCACGGGAGCTCTATATACGCTGGGAATATTGTTTTCACATATTGAAATCTAGATTTACGTTCATATAATAGTGAATTGTTGCTTGAATGTCTAGCAGTAGCGTGAATATGCTTCGAGCCGTAATATTTTTGGTACATGTGATTAAAAATTACGATACTGTTATTGGTATGTCCATGTATTTTTTATATTTCACCGCAGATGTACTACAGTACGAATACAATGCTGATGGCTTGGGTTTGAATCCCGGGTTGGGTAGTGATATTGGATTTTTCTTTTCACTATCAGCCCGGACTCTGGAATTGGTGCCCGATATACCAATAAGCTCGCCCCTTATCATGTCGTGGGATGAAACACACAAAACGAAACGTGGATGTCCTGGTAACACCTCTGCCTATACTTTCAGGGTAAAAGGGCGTTTAGATACTCTACTCTAACAACATTGACTCTTCATTCATCAATTCAAACTTTAAATCGCCTTTTTACATGAAACTTAAAGTCAATAGGACTGCAAACGATGAGAGAAACGTTACGAATTTTAAATCAGTTACTAGGACTTCATATGACAATAAGAGAAATCAGAAACGTCAGTTCGATTCGAACTGGAATCACAGGCAATGCAATTAGGTCTGGCGTAGTACACCGAACAAACTCGATTACGTATGGGTCTCTGTACCGGCATTCAATACTACGAATCAAGGAATTAAATCCAAGCGATAATTTATGGATCAATTAGTACCCTCTTTGTCCCGCCTTTTCTCATTAGAGGGTTGAGTTAATCACAGCGTTTTGCTGGAAAGCCTTTCAAGAGTTTTTCAATACGATTCTTTGAGAGAAGGGTTAATATGGAATTCAGGTGATTACGATTAATTGAACACCAACAACGCCATGAATTACAAAGCAATAATTTTCATTCGACTGCATTCGTCATCCTGAGAGAGATGTTAAGACTCCAAAGTGACTGGCTACAATGTCCTTCAAACCGGAACACAACGGTGCATTTACACTGCTGTTTGGCAGGAGAAATATAAATTGCAGTAGTATCTACCTAGGTGGCCTCTCACCTATGAGAGACCTAGCACCAATAAAATAATCGAGTGGCATGTTAAAAGAAATTAGATAAGATCAGGTAAACAGATCATCTAAGTGATCACCAACTTCTATGTATATTTAAACCACTTGAAAAGCTGTTGCGTATCTGGCCTCTCAAAATGGCAGGGAACGGGAAGGAAACTGGACAGATAAAAGGATATTGGACCTCCGGTAATGTCACTGACCGAACGACACAGCAAACTGAACAGTAGGGTGATTCATGTAATTGAATAAGTTTAGTTGCAGTGCAGATGTTAAGTTTCGATCAAAACAGTCCTTTTCGTATTCTCGTAATTTTGACAACCGCCGTCAAATACGCTCGGGTCAAGTTCGCGTCATGCGAGCGATTATTCTAAAATCCTGCTGCGCGTCTAATGTGCGTTTTTCAGATCTTAACTTGATCGGTAGGTATTTACCTATTGATTTGACGACGCAAATGTGCGGTTTCAATTTTCTTAGTAAGGAAACATCCTAAAAATCGTATAAGACCATTAATGTCATAATTATTACATAGGACTGACATGCAGTTGAGGCGCTGTAAACGCGCAGTTTATGTGCAGCTCACGCGCAGCATAATATTTACACGAATAGCATTTTGCACTAAAACGTATACGTAACAGCAACTGAACCGCAAATTGACCGGCGCGTCAAAAACTTACGCGAATTACCCCATTATTGGACCAAATGAAACGAATCGCTTTACGTCGGTTTCTCGTGATTTACACAATAATACTACAATAGTACTTAACAAAATGTGTCTGAAATTGTTTCTAAACGGTGAAACATTGCCCAATAAAAGTAACAAAATGTTGAAACATTAACCTACCCATAAACTTAAAGGTTCGGGTTCCGAGGGTTCTCGTTACAGCCGATTTTATTGGACAAGTGTTTTTCATTGTGACACTAACCTAGGTGATTCGGCGTTGTTGGAAAAATTTAAGTTTTAACGTTAAAAAATCATCTACTAGCTTTCAGACCTGGCTTCAACTAAGTGCAGATTCTTTTCAAGTCCAGTCAAGATAAAACATTTCTGAGGGACTTTTTCGACCACCCATCCACCATTGCTACTCTTCTTAGCCAGGATCAACAGTGGCAAACAAAGAAAAATAAAAAAAGGAGAGTCTCTTAGGGATATTAACCTGTCTTTAACCTGCATAACATTATTATTATTATTTACATTTATAAAGAAAAAACCATATAGGCGGAGGTGGACACAAATCAGTTACAGGCATATTTTAAAGATATTTTTACTTGAACTACGAAGGAAAACATCGTGGGAAAACCGGTCCAAGAGTTTACTTTGTGACTTTCGAAGATATGAAGAAGTACATGTGTAATGTGTTGTCTACATTGGAGATTTTAAAACATCAAATAAACATAAAATAATTCAAGCATGTTAGGCACATGTGGCAGGACAAAAAACGAGACACTTTAATTTGATTTAAGTAAAGTACTATTCACAGTGTATTAACGATGGACTATTTGGACGACACCCAGCCTCAGAATAACTATAGACTCTATAGTATAGAGCTTTCAATACATGTCGGCAGCAAGAATTGGACGCATTATCAATCGTCTTCCATCGGGCCTCTAACTTATATATTATTTAGTTTATTTTATTCTTTTGTACACCAAATCTATCTAAACCTAGACTAATATTTAAATACATAATATATAATAACTCAAAGGTGACTGACTGACTTAGTGATCAATCATTCAACGCACAGCAGCACGAAATTAAAGATTGGAGGTACTATGATGAAGACGTTCTCTTAAATAGGATTTTCATAAATTCAATTTAGCATTTTAGTTTTATGTCCCTTGCTCACGAGTAAGTTCACCCAATAGCTTGATAGTTTTAGCGCCTAATGTTTAAAACTAATTAATTAAGAATATTGTGTACAAAGAAGTTTTGTAGGCCCTAATTTTTTACACGAGCGACGCCGCAAGCAAAAGCTAGTTTAACATAAGGGTACAAAAAACTGTCAAATCGCTCAAGGTAATCTATTATCGACTACTATGAGATAGACATAACAGAAGGAAATTAAAGAGAGGGCACTCTAAAGTGTATTTTTAGGTAAGGATGGAATGATAAAAATAGGAAATAATGAAAATATTTAGCTTGATAGATAAAATGTATACATAATATATCTTAAATTAAACAAATCCATGTAAGATTTGTGGGTAAGAAGTAAGCATTACTGAAATGGAACTGGGCAGGCCATGTGGCTCGAATGCATCCAGATCGCTGGGCAAGTATAGTGACCCAATGGACACCTGATGGTCGACGACGCCGCGGCAAACCTAAAAAACGCTGGCGAGACGACCTGGATGCTTTCGAGCCCATGTGGCCAGAACTTTCCTTAGAGCATGAATTGTGGAGAGACGTGGGGGAGACCTTTGCCCAGCAGTGGGATGAAATAGGTTAATTAAAAAAAAGGAAGATTTATTTATAAATAAACATAAACATACAGATTGAAAAACCAAATATTATAACAAGTAGACACATAAATGTACATGGCACACATACTAAGATAGTAATAATAAGCAACTAAGAAAGCAATAAACCGAATAGTTGTTAAAGAGACAATTAGTGTTTTTAACCATTCTTTTGAAGAACAACAATGTTCTTATCACTTATGGTACCATGATAAGTAATTAAATAACTGTATGAAGTATTGGTTCTTTAGATTTACGCAAATTTTTGAATGTTCGGTTTAATTGTTACTTTTCTAACCTTCCCGATGTTCACGATAACATTCGTAAAAACATAGTTTTATTTAAACTGTATTTATATTTTTATCAAACGGATGTTCTTTACATCGAACCCTTTCTATGAATATTTATTATTAACGCAAACTATTTTCTCTCTTGTCTTTGACTTGTTTTTTTTTTCATATAGCCTTTGCTTTTACTATATTTATTGATGTGAATACACTGTATCCAAAGTGGAATGGTTATTATTAGGCCCTCGTGTAATATTTGTATTTACAATACAAAATACAATGATTTTCCAAATACAGAAACACAAAAATATTTTAATTGTCGTTATTGAAACAACAAAGTCGATAAATCTGAAAAATGCACCAAGGCAAGAAAAATGACAAAACCTTTAAAAGGCAAATTAATCTTTTCAACTTTAACTTGATAAACCCCACTTAACCACTTAATATTTTATTTATAGCAAAATATTCATGATTACACGAAAATCTGTATCAAATAAATATTTACTCAGCAAAACCGAACCATAATATAATATTTAAATTATTCTAGATTTACAACCGTACAAACAACTTTTGTCATAATATTTAGGTATTACAAATTAGATCAAGAATTAATTTAGTACCACAGATGTGTTTAAGGGTTCCACCTACACATTTTCTATAAATACTTCGCTCATATTTCCTAAAGAATTTAATTAAAGCAGGTGTAATATGATAGATGCCTAAAACAGCCGATTAGCGTCGTTGAGGTGAGAAATAATTTCTCGAACACTCAGACGCTGGTTTAATTGGAAATTTTAAATTAATTTTAGAAGTTGGAGATGCTCCCGTTGTTCGAACTGCGGATTAATTGCAGATGCAAACCATACCATTGGAAGCCTGATTTAAATTTGTTCCTTAGGGATTGATTTCAAATTGATTGCTTTTTTCGCTTACATTACCTTTTCATATCTCCGTGTTCTACATTTTCGTTATGCATGTTGCCGATTTGACTCATGCTTTTACAACCATCATCATCTTCTTTTTCTTCAGCCTTTATATTAGTCTAATGCAGAATGTAGGCCTCTTGTAATGCTAGCCAGGTTAATCTGTCCAGGGCAGTCCTCAACCACTTTCTTTCCGCCACTTTGAACTTTAAAAAGTCTTCCTGACTGATAATCAAAACCTGTTCATTAGTGTAATTCACTGTAAATCAACCGTTCAAACTGATATTTTTTAAATATTTTTATACTAGCAATACAAATAAACTAAAATGGTAAATACAATGTAACACAACAGTGCATTTATACTGCTGCTTGTCGGGAAAAATAGAGATTACAGTGGTACCTACGAGTATCAAGGTGGCCTCTCACATATGAGACATCTACCACATTGGATTTCTATAAAACTTCTTACTACTTTATTTTGGTTCTAATAAATATATCTTCAACTCATGAACCTAGTTACTGACGGTCATAAGTCAAAACAATACACAAACGCAGAATCTCAACCCTAAAAACAAATAGCGCGTAATACTTGGTTTTGTTTAATAAAGTGGCGGCGAGTCCGTCCCTTATGTTTTAATAAAAACAACATGTTTTGCGAGGAAATGAAAAAGTCCCTTCGCGGCATACACTCGTCCAAATAACTTGAGCCCTGATATATTGCACTTTATAGTAATGTACGTTTGTTTCGTACCAAATCTTAGTGAATAATATTATATTGATAGAGGGCTTAGTGGTTAGATATTTTTATAAATAATTCATGATAGTCGTCTCAAAATATATGTTTACGGAAAAGTATGTAATCCGTCATTGTATACCCAGAAAATCTATACATTTCCTAGAAAATGTTGTACAGAATCTTCAAATCATTGTTTTACACATTTCATCAACATGCTTGGAATTGTATACATTTCCTTATAATTACGTACAATTTCTACGTAGTATTAATACATTTCCAGTAACATATACACATCCCTCCAATAGTGACGTAGAATTGAGGGTACAATTTTATGCGTACTGCAAAATAAGTGGCTTATAATTGATTGTTATAATGTACAAAGTCGACCCTATTTAGAAAATAAGAAGAAATCAATTTATCACAATCACTTTTCAGTATATTGATTTGAAGTTCCGCTTAATATCTTCATTTCTCCACGAAGCGTGCTTTGTTCAAACCCGCGATCGCAATTCAAATAATTTTCTTTTCCAGTTCGGAGCAATATTTACTGTAACTTTACATTTCAGTTTCACATCATATAATGTGAAACTGAAATGTCTCTTATAATTTTTGATAACTATGGCCCAAAACTTATACTCAATATAGGGCCACGACTAAATATTGTTGGGTCAATTTTTTTATACAATAGGTTCGGTAAACGAGCTTACAGGTCACCTGATCTTGAGTAATCACTGCATCCAAAAAAATAATCTTAGATGTGATCCTGACCCATCAAATGAGGAGTGGAGTAGGAATGAAAAAGAATGGACAGAGGAAAGGGGTATTAAGTATTTACAATAGGAAATAAGCATCCAACCGCACAGTTGTAACAAACACTAAAACTTATATTTAAACATTCAACTGGTAAATATTGACAAAACAGTTTATATTCAATGAATAAATATCCGTTTCTCCGTAAAATGTAGCTTAAATTGGTCATCATTTTAATAAACTAAAGCGGTATATATGGATGGAAATATACGGTAAATAAATAAGTATAACATTGATCTCGTCCAGGCGTCGGCAAACTTTTGAGTCGGAAGAGTCAAAAATTTCAATTTACAACATTTCTAAATTTATAATGAGCCACATTTTTTTCTTATTGCTATATAAAGCATGGGAAGCGGGAAATACGTGTGATGGTAAACCGCTTCACAGCTTCACGGTACAAACTTGCCCAAAAGTATTTCTTGTAGATTTAAAACTACGTAAATAAAGTAAAAATACGCAGATGTGACGGAAATTCAACTTTCAAAGCTGTTACCAGACTAACAGGAATATTTGTTTTGTAAAGTACGACTTATATATTGAGTGCCTCAGTGTCGCAGTTGTACTACGGCACGATTACAAAGCTGAGGTCTTGGGTTCGACTCCCAGGTCGGACAAAGTGATATTGGATTTTTTTATTCATTATCAGCCCGTAGTTAGGAGTTTGTGTCCGATATGGTGTTAGGCTGAACGCCATCATATAGTGGGACGAAAGATATCAAACGAAATTGGGCTGGTTACTACCTCTGCTTACCCCTTCTGGGAAAGGCGTGAGTATATGTATGTCGCGTTTATTGTAAAAGCGATTTCCGAGTACGCGGCTTTCACAACGTACACTAGAAACAAATGTATTTTTCGTGGTTCAAACGACAAACCACGCTCGCATAGAAATACCTATAATCCTAAATCTAATATGTAACACTTCTTCTTCTTACAACTTCGTGCAACTAAAATAAAGCATTCGTTGCAGTATGAAACAGAGTATCGTTTCAGTTAATTATTTCCTTATTACATATTACATACGTACATCAAATCACACCTTTTTCCAAAACGGGTAGGCAGAGACGCACAGGACACTCATTTTTTGCCTTGAGTCTTCCGTCTCATGATGTGATAGGCGGCAAACCTACCTAATATCAGCCATTAAATTTCTGAATCCGGACTGATAATGAACCGAAAAATCCAATATAATTTTGCCAAACCCGAGAATGCTACTTTAGATTTAATAAATCTCAACATTATAATCGTATTATAACTGCCATACTTAGGCAGACCATTCAATGTATTGTTTCCAATTTACGTAAGATTAATTCGATTTAAATTAATAATGAGTACATTTTCTAAGCTCAAGATATACGTTCCCATGTAATTTGTAGGTTTCGATCAATTAACGATTAATACAAAATACTGATTGTAGCATATTGGCGACACAACTCGGCTTAGATTGATTTTACATTTAAATGGGTCTTATTATTTAATCTATTTTATTATAAATATAAACTATCCTACAAACACCGACAACATTTACTGGTGGTAGGTTTCTCATATGTGAGAGACGGACTGGGTAATACCACCGCAATGCCTAATTCTCCCGCTAAATAGCAGTGTAAAAACACTGTAGTATTCCGGTTTGAAGGGCACTGTAGCCAGAGTAACTACTGGACATAATGAGACTTAACATCTTATGTTTAAGAATTGCGAGCGCGATGGAATGTCAAGCATTGCTTTGCAATTTATGGCGTAGTAAGGTTTTGCTAATGTCGTGTGTGCTACACATCATGCGAATGGCATGCTCGTTTCATTTAGTGCAATAAAAAACCCACAACTATAAAACGTTTCAGACAAAATCGATAGCACGCTTTAAGGACTTGTATAGAGAGAAGTAACAGTTTAAAAAATCGACATAACGTGTTAACTGAAGTGACACTGACCACCGAAGCAAGAAGTCTCTAGGGAACATTTCCTTGTCTTCTCTTAAAGAAATTAATCAAGAAGAAAATTATTAAAATTAAAAAGCAAAACCACGGATTTAAAATGTAAGGGGGGCATCAATCATAATGCCTGAGAGCTTTGTTGAAATTACGTAATACTAAAATATAATAAAGCTTAGCAAGTATATTGCTGGTTAGCTAAACATATTATTTGTAATAAAAGTTCAACATCACTTTATAGCTTTATGTCTAGAGCACTTAGGAAGACTCATAATACTATGTGGTGAACAATAAAGTGTTATATCCTATCCTTATATCTTTTTTTTTTATTAGCCCATATACTTATCAATGCAGGGCACGGGACTACTCTGTAATTGAGATTAGACCATTTAGTCCACCATGCTGGACTAGAGCCGGTTGGCGGAAAAAATCATACAGGGTATATCAAGACTGCTACCGAAAATGAAGCTGTGTGGTAGTTTTAGTGACTTCAGACACAATGCAACCAAATTTTGTGCAAAATGTTGTAACGAATTTTTTTTGTATTTTTTTTTCTATCTTCGTATTCGGATGGTAACTACATAGATTTTTCTTCAATAATACTGTACACCCTTATATTTTTAAAGACTCTATGATATGCAAGCCTTTAAATTATTATTTTAGCAAAACTTATGGATTTACCACACAAACTCAACGATATTAAAAAAACAATAAAAAAGAATTGTCGCGTTTCTTAGCGAAATTTTTAGTTGCATTGTGTTTGTAGCCAGTAAAACTACCACCCGGCTTCATTTTTTTTTATTGCTGTGAATGGTGAGACGAACATGCCGTTCGCCTGATGGTAAGCGATGCGACCACTCATGAACAGTAGTAAAACCAAACAACACCTTGAATTACAAAGCAATGCTTGGAATTCCACTGCGCTCGCCATCCTGAGACATAAGATGTTAAGTCTCAATATGTCCAGTAGTTACTCTGGCTACAATATCCTTCAATCCGAAACACAACAAGGTTTTCGGTAGCAATCTTGATATACCCCGTATATCTAAATCGCTATGGTATTCAGATTTCCTTAAGATGTTTTCCTATTGACTATCAATACACACATGGCTCACGCATCGAAAAGTCAGAGGTTTGCTCTGGGGTTTCAACCCACTAACGTGAAAATATTACCAACACAACCCCACGCACTACCACCATTTTGAATGCCTTAATAAATGTATGATTTCATTTCTAAATATAGTATATTTTTATATCTCATGACGTAACTTAAGACCTTGTAACGACATAGTAAAACAATTCCTTCTAATTGCTCACCCGCTTTATATTCTCCAATTTATTTCACTATTTATACGAGTTATTTTGGGCGCCAACTGTAGCTGTGAGAGGTATTAATGGCGAATACCCTCGTTTAGATGTTGACCTTTCACTTTACGTAGTATGCAGGTCTCGCTGGAATTGGCTTAAATATAGGGATTTAGTTTAATAGTTCAGATTATTTTTATCGTTTTGTTTGTGATTTTGAAACTTTTTGTATCATTTGTATTGGCTTGACTAAATATTCGTATTTCTTGATGAGAAAAAAATGTTTTTCATTAGCCGACATAAATATAATGATCAATAGTTTCAATACATTTGTGTGAGTCCCCCAAGGATTCTCAAAGCAGCACCTGTTCCGTGCTAGAATTACAAAAAAAACGGCCTATTGGTAACCCTTCAAATTGTGTATATCCTGTTTTTCTTTAAAATTATAATGACCGCGAATATTATTTTGTTCCAGTTTTTTTAAATTTATGTATCAGAAAACACACACAACAAATATTAGAAATCCGAAACAATATGTTAAACAAGCGTCTTAGAACAAAACATCATTCAATGACATACGATATCAAAGTAACAAAATGAAGAATACATTCTTATTTATTCCATAGACTGATATACTTCGAAGTGGATTAGACGTCCATTATCCCGGAGCTAGTATCTCAAAGTAAACAGCTATCAATTATCATCAAAGCGCAAGTGTTGTGGCCTCTTCGAGATCATCTGTCAGATGACGGAAATTTTGGAGGACTGGAAATGTCGGTTGTTCTTTTTATAGTATTTTGGCATTTTTGTTGGTTGTTTGTTAGTGTACTAACTCAAAGAACAATGATAATCCTCCATACATTTTTTGTTGTAATTTTTTTTGTGTATTGAGATGAAAAATATTTTAAAATATATATTTCGAATTCCTTAACGATTTTTTCTTAAAATGTACTATTGTAGCAAGCCTAGGAAAAAAGATATTCCACTATAAAGTTTTACAGATTTTCTACATCTTATCAAACTCGGTGGGTAGTTAGTGTTATTTTGTTGCATTTATATTGGCGTGAGGCAAAGTTATGACGCACAAATAAAAGTAAAAAAATATATTTTACACGCAATTCAAATATCAAGTACTTATTTATTTTATTAATCTAATAGTAATATCATGTGTAATGAAATAAAAAGGAAACAGGGGACAACTATTTATTATTATTTGCACAATACCGCATTCAGGCGACAGAAACAAATTGTTATTCCTTAATTAATTAATCAGTGATTATTTTGCTGTTCTCACTTCTCTGCACTATTTTTTTACATTAATTATCTGAGAAAGATAATGCAAGAAAGCCAGTCAAGCTTATATTTTAAAAATGGCAACATTGAAACGACATAACGCTTCTCCAATAAAAATAAAGCAAATATCAATAGACTTTTACGAAAAATGTGTTTTCGTAATTCAGGCTTAGGTACGCCGTGAGCTAGGCACCAAAATTACTTAGAAAATTAATTATTAACATTTTTATACATGAAATTTATAGACGCTTAAGAATTGCATTAACAATGATTTTACCAATGTTCTTTTACTCAGGCTGCTTATTTTTATCGATATAATCAAGGACTTGTGTTTTTAGAATTCACACAGAGACAAATATTTGTGGTATCCACAGGTTTTTGTTCGGGACTGGGTGTTTTGAGAACGAAAAGTCTCATAATATAGTTTCTGATATTCATCTCTTGATCTTAGTGTCGGATCAGGACAATATATGTGACTGTTGGATGTATTTATTTATTAATTTATTTGATGACATTAAAATTTTATATAAGAGTACATATTGTTCCACCTAATGTACAGTTGCTTCTTATTTGTATTTTCTTGTTTTGTGGTGTAATAATAAAGAGTTTTATTATTATTATTCTTACATACATACTAGAATGCATAAAAATAACAATTTATTGATTAAAATATGAGCGCGATAATCCTTTAAAGAAATGTATCTGTATCAGCCCATATACGTCCCACTGCAGGGCACGGGCCTACTCTACAATCGAGAATACGATTGAGAGTGGTTAGGCCATATAGTCCACCACGCTGGCCTAGTGCGGGTTGGCGGACTTACATACCATAATTTTTTTTATAAATCGCTATGGTATGCAGGTTTCCTCACGATGTTTTCCTTCACCGTTTTAGTGCGTGGTGATTGATTATTAATGCACACATGACTCCGAAAAGTCAGAGGTGTGCCCTGGGATTCGAACCCGCGACCACCGTGAACATGTAGGCAGCCGCGTCTAGTCCGTTAACCAACAGGCCACCACGCACTTTAGTTAAAGAAATGAACCAAATAAATTAATATCTACAAAATAATTAAACGCTTTGGTAAAATATTATTAATTATTAATTAAATAGTGCGGATTAAATTATTACGTATGTTAACCGTTCGACGAGATATAATTGAATGTAGCTCTAGAATTCAATTCATGAGTGAATGTATTTGCATAAAAATAGCTTCGAGTATAAGCTGAACTTAATAATACGTAAAAATAATAAAAATATAACACTTTTATAAAACGTCAAATATCACACAATCACTACATAGTATAAAATAAAGTCGCTTTCTCTGTCTCTATGTCCCTTTGTATGCTTAAATCTTTAAAATTACGCAACGGATTTTAATGCGGGTTTTTTAATAGATAGAGTGATTAAAGAGGAAGGTTTATGAGTATAATACGTGCATATTATTGCACCCGGGCGAAGCTGGGCCGGGCCACTAATACATAATAAAAATAAAAATAAATTTAGTGATTTCATCAATTAATAGGCGCCCTTATCGGTAATCGTGCTGTATTGAAGACCTTCGTTAAATAATCTGTGTGTGTTTGCAATCACTTAAACTACCACTCAGGTTCATTTTCGGTAGCACTCTTGATATACCCAGTATATTATGTGCATTTTTAATGCAACTAAAATAAGCTCATTGAAGTACTGAAAATAAGGAAATTGAATAAATTAAAGCAGAAGTCCTATTGACTTTTAGATTGTTCTCACTCATGAATAATGAACGACGTGATGTGGAGTGAAAACTATCAAAATTTTATTAAGGACACGAATTTTATTTGAATCTTTTATTTCGGTACGGAAGGAGATCTTATCAGGATTTTAGTTTAGGATTTGGCATCTGGCCCACAAAATAATAATAAATACATGTTACAGTGAAATTCATAGCCCTTACCCCACTTTAATATCAATCAAATCTTATGTCGTATCAGAAATTTCGGGAGATTTTTCAATCCCACAATCATGAGATACGACACAAATAATCCTGGGCCTCGCTAACATATTTCTGCGTGCGAAGATCGAATTCGGGGCCTCTCGTTTTACACCTGCGCCACAGACGCTGACAAAATGGATTATAAGATGGTGAAATCTTGATACAAAATACCGATATATCGAGATAACATACAGAAACTTTGTTAGTGGATATTTAGTTACGCGTGTAAAATCCGCTACAGTTACTCACTTCAGTGTGCCTCGGTCCGGTTTCAACCCGTTTATGTTCATTGAAATAAAACTATTTTCTGCGGATTTTCCAAATCCAACGTTTCAATTATTTTTCAGCTGCCGTGGTTACGGGACGGTCTGGGGTATTCATTCATCGACTGCGAAATTGTTACTACTATATTCACAAAAAAAACTTATTTTTTTATTTTAACTTAATAGCTTACTGTTTATATAAAATGGTGCATTTGCACTGCTGTTTGGCAGGATAAATAGACATTGCGGTGGTACTCAGACGGCCTCTCACCCATTCTGAGTTTGTACGACTACTTAATATAGTTTCATTAACCCTACAATACTTGTCTATTGCATTTATATCTTTATTATCTTTGCCTGTAAAGTACGAATTAGTGCGTGGTGGCCTGTTGGTAAACGTACTTTTTTTTTTATTGCATTGAATGACGAGACGAGCAAGCCGTTCGCCTGATGGTAAGCGATACGAACGCTCATGAACAGTAGCAACATTCCACTGCGCTCGCCATCCTGAGACATAAGATGTTAAGTCTCAATATGTCCAGTAGTTGCTCTGGCTACAATGTCCTTCAATCCGAAACACAACAGTGCATTTAAGCAGTGTTGTTTCACGGGAGAAATAGACATTGCGGTGGTAGCAGAAAAGGACGATTCAAAAGATCTTGTGAAAGACTATTTGAATAAAGAATATTTTGATTTGATTTGATTTGATTACCTACCCAGATGGCCTCTCACATATGAGAGACCTACCACCAGTACCAGTACTAGACGCGGCTGCCTACATGTTCACGGTGGTCGCGGGTTCGAATCCCAGGTCACACCTCTGATTTTTCGGAGTCATGTGTGTATTGATAATCAATCACCACGCACTAAAACGGTGAAGGAAAACATCCTGAGGAAACCTGCATACCATAGCGATTTATAAGAATTTCTATGGTATGTAAGTCCGCCAACCCGCACTAGGCTAGCGTGGTGGACTATATGGCCTAACCACTCTCAATCGTATTCTCGATTGTAGAGTAGGCCCGTGCCCTGCAGTGGAACGTATATTGGCTGATACAGAAAGTACGAATACGTACGTACTAATCGACCCAATGTAGTCAGGGACCAACTAAGCTCGTTTCACATCAAGAAAACAACTATAATGGAAACTGTATGAAACTATTTTGTGAACCAAATTATTACCAAACTTTGTACATAAAAAGGGTAAATATATAACTCTGAAGCGGTGAAGCGTGTAATCACAGATTCCAGGTGTGCTATCAAATATTTTTATGTCGGAAAGATATTTCTTTGAGGTTGTATTCGATTTAATCGGGTTTGTTCAGACTCCGCAAGATATATGGGTCTTATTTTCTTGGTTTTATATATTTTATTATTTAGTATCGATAATCATATGTCTTTCAAATCTCTTTCCCTCTCTTCTGCTACATTAACATTGACAGCCTCCGTGGCGCAGTTGGTTAGACGCTGCCTGTGAAACGAGAGGCCGTGGGTTCGATCCCCGCACCGAGAGAAATGTTTGTGCGGCCCAAAAATATTTCTTCCGGGTTTGGGTGTTTGTGAGACCGAAAAGTCTTTCGTAGTTCCTGATACCCACGACACAAGACTCGATCTTAGTGTGGGGTCAGGACTATGTATGTGACTGTTGGGTGTTATTTATTTATTTATTTTATTATTAAGTTCACTACTGAAATAAGCCTTCCTTAAGGATCTCCATATCGCCCTGTTAAAAGCGGCCCACATCCAACGACTTCCTACGACCTAAACCAGGTCATCCGTCGACTTAGTAGGCGGGCGTCCAACCCTGCGTTTGCCTAAACCGTGTACGTGGCCTCCCTTCCGGAACTTTGCGGTCCCAAAGGCCATTAATTAGTTTTTTGCGCTTTGTACCCAGCCCAGTGACACTTCAACTTGCTATTTTCTTTCAAATCCTTACAAATCTGCTTGAATTAAATATTTTTACGAAATTAGGTAAAATGATAGATAGATAAAAACGTTTATTTTGGCTACAATATACACAAAACAATCTTAAGGAATTACATCAACATAGGTAATAATTACGGATAGCAGGTATATATTATTTAGGATATTACAGCCGCAATCAGACCCCAACTCAGCAATTATGCAACGTTATAAGTGATAACTATGCAAGGCTCGAATGAGCAAAGCGCTGGTATGTCTGCTGGTAAGTTGTGTATTTAATTTCCATTATAAAGTCAAGCCATTTACCTAGCCTTCCCATGCCTTATTTGGGTAAAATCCCTTGTAATAAAAGACCCTGCGTTCGATAGAGGGATAAATGTTTTTTAACCGACAATTTTTTACTTCCAAATGTGGGTATCGTGACATAGAGGGTCGTAGTGTACGATATTATCTACTATAAGTAATTTAGCCGTTCTCCTGATCTGATGAGCCGGCAACGCATCCATGATCCAAGCGTTGGGAATGTTCAAGGGCGACAGAGATCATTCACCATCAAATGACCTGTTTGCTCGTTTACCGGAACCTTATACTGTATTGTACAGAGGAGGCTCGTGCCCTCCAGTGTAACGTTTAGAGACTGTTCCACTCTCACCCGCCATTGCAACTTCTATAAATCAGGATAGACAGTGGCACGCATGTTAATGACACCGAGCATCAGCTCAGCGAGTCTTCGAGAATGTTTAATTTGTCTTTAACCCGCAACGAAATTAATCATGATGTAAATAATGGGGAGGATTTGCAAACATTACATTGGAGTGAAATATTACAGTTTCAGCATTTACGAGCAAATGTTTCATTCTAGGGCAGGAGCCTCCTCTGCAATCGCGAGTACGATTGAGAGTAAGGCCATATTTTCCACCACGCTTTCCTATTGCGGGTTGGTTGGAAATTTAAAATAAAAAAAATAACCGCTCTGTGAGGTCAGTTGTGTGTGAGAGACAATATTTATTTAAAATTACGAGTGTAATGTTCACAGGTGTTTATTTTAACCGCCTAGTTTTTTATTTGCTTTTAGGTTGTTCCGAATTATTTATTTCATACGCATGTTATTTTTATAGCGTAGTAGGTAATACTATTGAGCCTACATTTCATTTTATGGGCAATGTAAGCACATTCAGGGTTTGGCATGTTTTTAAGTACAATATTTTTTTTAGGACAACGGCAGAAAGTATAGGAATATTGATAATAAATAATCGGTAAATATAGTATGAGATATTTGTGAGCACTTTTAAGTATCAAATATGCTTGTATTTAATCTATTATTCAAATAATTGAATATATAATAATTGAATACTTCAATCACTTCATGATTTAATCTGGCTTTTCTAGTGTCAATTAGTTCTGTTTAAAAATCTCAATGTTATGTAACAGAAACAGCTAGGAATTTAGCGTAAGTATAACAATAATCAACAACCAAACTTTTTAGAAATCGTTAAATGTTCACAACTTCTTTTTCATTCAGTTCTATAGTAGACTGTATTGGCTTATAATCACAAAATAATAAGCTCGGAATTCCTATCCCAGAGTTGTGTCACGTGGTGCGTAATTAACGTAAGTGACATGCGGCCGAGGACGGTATTAAAGGTGTATGCGTGCTGAATACTTAAGGTTTGATAGAATTATATCTGTATCAGCCCATATACGTTCCACTGCAAGGCTCGGCCTGCCTTAACAATCGAGAGTACGATTTAGAACGGTTAGGTCATATAGTCCACCACACTGGCCTAGTGTGGGTTGGCGAACAGTACATACCATAGGTTTTTTTTAAATGCTATGGTATGCTGGTTTCCTCACGATGTTATCCTTCACCGTTGTAGTGCGTGGTGATTGACTATCAATACACATATGAATCTGGAAAGTCGGAGGTGTACCCTGGGATTTAAACCTAGATATAACAAAATAATAATGAGGATTATAAATTATCAAATATTAAGTGGACTGCAATCTATCCCTTCAGAGGAGCTAGTTAGTAATGTGGTTGGGTCATCAACACTGATGCAAATAGAAAGTAGGAACAAGGAATGTGCACGCCTTACCTTAATATCTGAACCCTTGGTGATATTGTCATGAGGTACCGATGCAATGGCATTGACGTAGAAGCACGACACACCCGCGAACAGAGGTTTGTTCCTTAGAATAGCGATGCTGACACCAACCTTGTAGTCCTCAGTGTCAAGTATTGTCACTTCTATAAAAAGCGATATGCGATTATGGGAATATGCGCTGTTTAGCGGAACGCCATTTTGCACATGCAGAATTGGCGGCGGCGGGAGCATGTGCATGTGCGGCGCATGCGGCGGTTTGAAGAATTGTGGAGGACACTAGCGCGTGCACACGATGTGGGGGGTCGATGCGATGCACGCGCAAGGAGTGCAATATAGGTTAGGCGTGCGGGTTAGAAGGAGAAGGAAATATTATATATTATCCAACATATTCCCTCATGTTGGATAATATCCCGGTACTCGATGGCACAGTTGTACTACGGTATGATTGTAAAGCTGTGGTTTCGGTTTCCAATCCCGGGCCGGGCAGTGATATTTTATTTTACTGAATATCGGCCCGGATGTAGAAATTTGTGCCTGGTATGGCGATAGGTTCGCCACCTATCACAGTGAGGACAGAACATATAAAGCAAAACGTGCGTGTGCTGGTTGCTACCTAGAGAAACTCTGCCAACCCCTTCTGGGAAAAAGGCGTGAGGTTATGTATGTGTGTATGTATGTTGGATAATCCAAATTGGATTGGAGAGTGCTTCCAACCTTTTGTAAGCCATGTGAATGATGAAAAATTAAATAAGTTGAGACACCGGTCAGTCTAAATAATGCGTTTTACGAATATATGTAAATATGGCGAAACGAAGTTGTACCTACTGTGAAGGCTAAGGTAGGTGAATTCGTGGCTATGATGTTAATAATGTCCTCAATGGATATCCGCCAATAGCAAAGACCTTGTTATAAATAATAAATAACACCCAACAGTCACATACATAGTCCTGACCCCACACTAAGATCGAGTCTTGTGTCGTGGGTATCAGGAACTACGAGAGACTTTTCGGTCTCACAAACACCCAGACCCGGAAGAAATATTTGTGGGCCGCACAAACATTTCTCTCGGTGCGGGGATCGAACCCGCGGCCTCTCGTTTCACAGGCAGCGTCTAACCAACTGCGCCACGGAGGCTTGTTATGTCCACATTTTCTTTCTTTCACGCGTGGCTCACAACAAAACTTTGTTGTTCAATAACCTGCGACGTTAATTTATTGTATAAATTGACAGAAGTACGTTTATACATGCGGGTTAAATTAAATACCACAAGTCAATATCATCCTGCATATAAAAGGGCAAAATGGTCCGTTGTTGGCAACTCATAATGCAATATATAAGAGTACAAAGCGTTTTTCATGTGGTTGCCGACAGATGTGCGGTTTGGCAACATACTGGCTAGCCGCAATGTCCTTTGTATTAAATTTAATTTTGAAACCTACATTCGCTCCAGGGAGACGGGAATAAAAACCTTTCATTTGATTTGGTTGTTTACAATTGTTTTAACCGATTTCAAAAAAGGACTAATTCAACTGTATGTTCTTTTTTTGTTAATATTAAGTACAATATGATATTCAATATTAAGGTGAAGTCCTGACTCGACTAGAATGCATAAAGAGGTTAATGAAAGTGAATGAAGCTAAAGTAAAATAACAGGATAAATTAAAGTGGAGATCTATAGTGTTTGTCTACCCCTATAGCATACAATTGTGATGATTATGTTTGTATGTAAGTTCAATATACGTTTTATTGATGGTATAGTCCTAGTACTGATATTTATTTATTTCTAAATACAAAATTGGATGCTGAATGAAGAATGAAAGTTACGGAAGAAACATAGGTAGGAATATCGGGCCTTCAGCAAAACAAAAACAAGCTGTATTAAACAATTGAATAATGAAGTTATAGAATAATAGATTCTTAATTTATAAAACGCTTATACTCACCAATCTATTATTAAACGAAGCATTAAACAAAACTCACCTGAAACTGTTAAACAAATATAACAAAACTTCAAACGTTAGTACACAATAAAAATTGATAAACTGCCTTTATATATTACATCATAAAAATTAAATAATATGAACAACAAAGGAGAATTTTATGTTTATATTCCTTGTTAAAACAACTTTGATCGGTCTTTTCGATCGCCGCTTAATGTAGCAGATGTAAAATGTATCGGCTAACAAATTGTTCTCAGAGAACTTGTTTTACGACGTTGCAAATCATTCCTTATTGCCCTTAAAACATTATGGAATAGACTTGGCTAAACTACTAATGCGATCGTCTGTGTATCGTAAAATCGGCATTAATTGAAAGGAAGTGGTTGGATTTAATTCTATTGCTGTTTTAGATTCAGTTTATGACTTATATTAATGCAATAACAGTTACAATCTTGCCAACGTTCTCTGCAGCATTGGTAGCAAAAAGAAATATATTTTGATGATATTTTTGTAGTTAGAGTTTGTTGCTAAATCGAAATCTATATTCTCATCAACAAAGTCGCTTTCTCTGTCCCTGTGTGCTTTTGTATGCTTAAATCTTTAAAACTACGCAACTGATTTTGATGCAGTTTTTTTAAATAGATAGTGTGATTAGATAGTATGAAGAGGAAGGTTTATGTGTATAATACGTGCATATTATTGTAGAGAAATCTATATGCACCCGGGCGAAGCTGGGCCGAGACGCTGGTTATTACATATATAAAAAAGAAAACCCTTTATATATTTACATTTCGGGACTATATTACCATACAACCAAGACAGTCTACCATCTGGGTGGTTAATGGCTACATAGAAATTTGATAAATTGTCCCTCATGAGTAAAAAGTTAAGAACTCCTGCTCTAGACGCATGAAAAACAATATCGATTGAAAAGATTCAAGTAGTTTACAAAACACCTCTCAAGTAAGTGTTAAAACATTAATAGGAGAACAATTCAAGAGCCCTACAAGTTGTCGGTTGCAAGCAAGCATTGTGAAGAAATCCTCGAGTTTTACACACGAACAGGAAAAAATTTAAAGTACCCTTAAAGTTGCACTCTGCATTTTTATCGGGAAAGTTTAAGCCGCAACGAGTTTTCGAGATGAAAACTTGGGGATAAATTACAATGTTGGATCGGCGGTGGATTATCGTAGACAAATATTAATTTGAGATGAAAACTAAACTACGAGATGGTTGGTGTGGCTCCATAATGTAAAATGTATAGATCATCATGAATTCACCAAAGATTTCCGTGCCAAAGACGAACCTTTCAATGACATTGCTCAAATTTAGCCTGTTACTGTGCCAATTAATTTTCTGTCAGAAACCGTGATTAATTTCCACAATTTTTCGCCTTCCCCTATAGATACGAACATTTTGACTGCTAAGTTAACATCAATTCAAGAACTTAACTAAGACGTAAAAAGACACCTAATACGGGTTCTTCAAAAGCCTTGAAAACTAAAATCACGATTTTTAACAAAACTACCAGGCAGTTTTGTCAAATATGGTACAATGATACGTGGAGTTAAGAAGATGTGGTTTAAATTAAATATCATACCATATCACACGATATAACACTCTTGGTTAAAGTAGAAAGGCAATGATGATGTAAATAATTCCTTTTCATAGATTTAATAATACACAAATAAATCACGCCTTTTTCCCGGGGTAGGCAGGGGTAACCAGGATAACCTCGTTTCGCCTTGCATTTTCAGTCCCACAAATATGATAGCGGCCGAGCCTATCGCCATATTGAACATGTCTCCGGGCTGGTAATGAATAAAAAAAACAATATTACTTTGCCTGACCCGCGATTCGAATACTATCAAGATTTAATTAATACAACACCAAAAAATTTTATTGAAAATTCTTCATCATCCTCCACCATCCTCCAAGGACCCTTATTTAAAGCAAAGTTTTAATACAACTACTAAACTTTACTGAGAAACTTAAGGAAATACTATAACTTTTTAATTCTAGAATCCGTATACTTGAAAAACCGTTCCGCATCAAAACTAATTCAAGAGAAAGTTTGAAAATACTTGTATAAAGATGTAGTAATAAGACACCTAATTAATAAATTCTCCGAGCCAACAATACCAGAACTAGAACTGATAACTTTCAGTCTTTTCAATTTACATTCAGTGTTATATAGATTCTAACCGTATCGTTTCTAACTTTAGCAATATTCGACGAGACAATAGAAACACTTGGGAAGTTTTGCTCCATTAAGGTTTTAGGTGGCAACTATCATTGTAAATGTTAAGGCAAAGGTTAATAGCATTTATCGAGCTTTGTTATGAAAAGTAAGTGATGATGATGTACATGTCGGGGTGTTTTTATGTAAATACAAATAGCTAATGCAATTATGGCAAAAAAATATCATTCTGTGTTAGTTCAAAATTGTGTTTTGCTACTTAAGTATTTTCAAATATTTTTTTATTTTAAAACCTGAAAACCTTTTTACGGTTTTCTGATTCAAAATCATCATACATAAGTACTCTCATTGGGCAAATGGTAGGTCATAGCCCTTTCTCGACGTATTCATTCATTTTACTAATGATGCATGATACGCTCAGAGAGTTTAAGCATGATATATGATCTCAAACGTCTTGATGGAACTCACCCAAGGCGACATTGACGACAAATGTTGGAAGCAGTTGAAATAGAAAAATGTTATGGGTTTAAGGATAACGGATACGTTTCTTGCAGGGTAAAGAATGTTAAAGAGCTAATTTTCAACTTGATTAAATGGCTTTCAAAATTAACAAAATGATTTTGGAAAAATAATTTATGAAAATTAGGAAACTCAATTACTCTTTAAACGTTAGGATAAGTTTACAGAAATATTGCGTCAAGGGATGGGAGAGGGGTAATAATTACAGACATTGGCAAGATGCGAGTGAAGTTTTAGACCAAGAGACTTTCCTCATTTTATAAAAGCTGAAAGTTTGTCTCTCTGTATCAGCCCATATACGTCCCACTGTAGAGCACGGGCCTACTCTACAATCGAGAATACGATTGAGAGTGGTTAGGCCATATAGGCCACCACGCTGGCCTAGTACGGGTTGGCTAAAAAAGAAAGTTTGTCTGAGCATGTCAAATACAGGCATAACACGATTAGCTATTGTGAAGTTTTGATCGTGGTGGCTTGGAAGTTATCAGCTTTAATATATCTGGCGATATAAAAGAACCATCAATAGAATCTGGCTCAAAAGGAAAAAAACTTTTGATAGTTGCCTCATTAAGACATATGAAATTAAGGTTTTATACTATAACGTTTGCAAAATTACGTTTTATTAAAGTTTGAAAATATGTTTAAACTTTAAGTACTCACAGGGCAGCAAGCGATTTAATATAATTGATGAATGGCGTTGGTAGCTTAACATAAGAAGAACCGTTAAGTCATCTCTCAGGAAATAAATTTTATTTCTATTTTATATATTTTGGTTGACTCATAGTCATCTTTAGCAAACAAACATATTATGTATAACAAATTGTGCATAAAGGATAAGCTAATTACAAGCTATCGCAGATATGTTATAGAAGTTACATATCTTATTTTCTTACTATCTTAAAAATAAGTTTACAAAAATACTTATTTTCTAACTTAATTAATTTTCTAACTCTGGTAACTATTATTTAATGTCGAGCATTTTAAGACAGAAAAAAATAACAATAACATTGAAAACTAACACATAATCGCCATGACCCTGAATAAATTCTTGATTAAAGTTAAAGTTAGCCCTAGTGCGATGTTGCTACAAATATATTGCTATTGCTCGCTATAAAGGCTGATTATTCATATTTATGTTAGTAATTTCCACTAATAATACACAAGTTTGGAGCGGTATTTATGCAACAAAAAACTTTGAACGAAATATATTTCATATTTTTTTAGAGTTTCCTATCATGTCCGCGACGTTTGCACTAATAAGTTAAGCTGTCTACTTCGACCACAATTCAAAATACAAGGTAAACGCACAGAAAAAACAGTTTAACTAGCCCGTCCCTGATTGGCACGGATGCAAATGTATTTCTCAACAATAATATAACTTTCGTTCTTTTCGTTTATCCATCCCATGGTTGTCTGGCAGAGATTGCTTCAAGCAATAAGACCGCCACTTGGGCATATATTTTATTTCATTTAGTTTTGTTTTTTTTTTTATGTATATGGTGTACAATAAAGTATTAAATAAATAAATAAATAATATATATTATAATATCTGTATTACACATATAAACCTTCTTCTTGAACTACTCTATCTATCAAAAAACTGCATAAAAATTCGTTGCGTAGTTTTAAAAATCTAATGATACATAAAAGCAAACAGACAATGGCAAGCGAAGACTTCATTTTATACTCTTGGTTTTATACTTGGTAGTGATTTAAGATCGGTAGAAGAATATGGCAAGACTAAGAAAATTCGTATGGAATTTCGAACAATACCTTCAACAATTGATTGGAACCTTTTTTTATTGCAATAAATCGCGAGACGAGCATGCCGTTCACCTGATGGTAAGCAATACGACCGGTCATAAACACTAGCGGAACCAAACAACTTGAATAACAATGCAATGCTTGGCATTCCACTGCGCTCGCCATCCTGAGACATAACATGTTAAGTCTCAATATGTCTAGTAGTTTCTCTGGCTACAATGCCTTTCAATCCGAAACACAATAGTGCATTTACACTGCTGTTTGACGGGAGAAATGAACATTGCGGTGGTACCTACCCAGGCGGCCTCTCACATATGAGAGACCTTCCGCCAGTAATGGTGAATGGCAATAAACTTGCAATAAAATCAAAAACTAGGCAAATATTATGACGGCTTCAACACTATGCTTGTCAAAGTTACACAGATTAATATACGAAACCACGAAGCCACGTACACACTACAAATCGCTTGAAGTTTATACAATATTATGCATTAATTTTATACTTGTTGTGTTCTGAACACTGTTGTTATGTAATATACGAATCTATTATAATATTCTGTTTCTCTTGGGTGCAACTTTGAGCGACTAATAACAATTACACGGAGAGAGTTTGAAGAGAATCGGTTACCATTATCGCATAGCAAAACCGCCATAGATTATTGTGTTTTGAAGCGCACGATTCACCGAAGCCGCTGGCACATGTCGATGACTTTTTGTTGGCGGGCTAGGCGACGGTTTCATTCCTTGCAAATCGAAAATAATTTTTGTGACTTTATTTACATTTCGATTTTTGTTATTTTAATTTTCAAATATTTGTAAAATTTACTTTTTATACCCTTACGTAATCCTATCTTCAAGACGAGAAACTTACTTATAAACAGGGCTTAAGGAGTGGAACGATCTATAACAAATATCTTCGGGGGCTTATAAGAATTTAATTTACTCGTGGTTCAAACTAGTGGCTAGTGGATGAGGCTATGGCTTATAACAGATGACATAAAATACCATCATAGAGAAAGACTAAAGCGTAATGACGGATTATAATTGTTCTGCAGTGAGTGAGTTGGGTGTCCTCGGCCATCGAGAGAAACTGGTGTTTAGGAATTGACTTTTTATTGCTGGGGACGATGATGATAACACTAATTTGAGAAAAGGGATAATTATAATATTCTGTGACAAAATGAAATAGAAATGGGGTGATTAAACTGTAATTGTGACTAAAAGCCTCTTTGCTTATATTTCATACGCGACTTTAAATAATAAATAAAATAAATAAATAAATAAATAACACCCAACAGTCACATACATAGTCCTGACCCCACAGTAAGATCGAGTCTTGTGTCGTGGGTATCAGGAACTACGAGAGACTTTTCGGTCTCACAAACACCCAGACCCGGAAGAAATATTTGTGGGCCGCACAAACATTTCTCTCGATGCGGGGATCGAACCCGCGGCCTCTCGTTTCACAGGCGGTGTCTAACCAACTGCGCCACGGAGGCTGTCAAATGCATGTATGTATATATAAAGATAATATAATAAGTATAAGTAGTACAATAGTAACTAATATAACTACAGTCAGTAACAATAAAATATTATCGAAAATATATGTATATATTGTTATAAAATATATATATATATATTCTATTCTTTACAGTTTTAAATGTAAAAATCCTTTTTAGATTGTAGTAAAAAAAAATATGTGATAATTGCAGCACGTACAAATCACTACCTGTTTAAGTGTTGATTCATTGTTTAAAATACTTAGACTATAAATACAAAATAATATTTATATATTTTTGCTTAAAATATTAACACAGCCCATTTCTAATTGATAATTTATGTTATTAATTTAAGCATACAAAAAACCTCTCATAAAACTTTGCCGACAAAAACAACATAAACATTTCTTTCGTTGTTTGAATCAGACAGAAATGACTGCGCGGCTCGTAAATATACGTCGGAACTACAAAACTCTCTCATAATTTGCGTAAAAACATCACCCTTTGCATGGACAAAATTCTTGCCGTAAAAAGAACAAACAATCATTTTGTTTATGTCCGAGTGAAGTTATATAGGATATTTTACATCTAGCCCGGTACAGAGAATTCATGAAGGTTGTCTTAGAGAAAATGGGAAGAATGGGACAATTTGTCCCGGAATTTCATGAGGTTAGTTATTAAACTTGAAAATGATTTATTGTATATTGAAAACTAGCGGCTCGGCCCAGCTTCGCCCGGGTACAAATAGATTTCTGTACAATAATATGTACGTATTATACATATAATATTATAAAAATTTATAATATTAAAAAAACCGCATCAAAATCCGTTGCGTACTTTTCAAGATTTAAGCATACAAAGGGACATAGGGACAGAGAAAGCGACTTTGTTTTATACTATGTAGTGATATGACTTGCACAATAGGGCTGGCAGCGACTGGATGCATAAAGCAGCAGCAAAAGAACTTAAATGGAAAGAGTCAGACGATAAATAATTAAGATATTGAAGTAAGGAAGGACGGAATAGAAGAGAGAACAGCTTGGAAGACGATTGAAGGCGTGAAGGGACGAAGAAATAAGATGAATACCAAAGACGAAATTCAATTGAAGATTATCCAAACGATCTTTGTTTGATTTGACTCGAGATGGAACTATTCCTAGAAGTAGGTATGCTATCTTGGTTAATTAACGGTTATTTTATAGGAGTAGACATATTTAATAAAGACAAGTTTACTATAAGTACAGTACAATCGTTAGTCATTTTGTGGTGTCCGTACATATACACAAAAAATAATACTATAAAATAAACTTCATAGGAAACTTGGCTGTTTAATTAATAGATATTCATAATATCTTTTTTTTTTTAGTATTACGCGTATGTTACACATTGAAAGAAATAAGATCGAATCGCGAAAATGAGTTAATTTAATTTTTAAAATAGGGTTAGTATAATTGTAACAGTCACTAAGCGCATGACTAATGCCTCAATCCATCCCTCACGAAAGCTGTCAAGTAATCGAAAAATCGGAAAGTAAAAAATGAAATAATACAAATTCGTCATACAATCTGTAAATAAAGTACTGTTTTAAAATTGAATTCTTAATAGTCCCATCTTAAGATCCTAGACAAATAGACGTACGAGTAATAAATTAAAAAAAAAAAAAACTTATTTCTTATTAATTTTGGCAAGAAAAGCTTAACCCTTTCCTTAAGCAACATTTTATAATGATCAATTAAGTAGTTCAGGATATTTCAAGCCATGATTGGTAACAAATAAACACAGTTTTTTTGTACTGAAGCTAAGACTTTTAAATTTATACTAAAGATAAGCCTTTGATACTGTAGATTATTCAAATAAAATATGAAATAATATTAGCGTATATCACATGTAATTCAATAAATTCAAGTATCGGCCATATTAAATCGGGCGGAAAAGGGACGAATAGGATGGATTTTACCGAGAAAAATATTCATGAGAATTCTATTATGGGTTACTGTGCCTCGATCGATCAAACTATGAGTGACGTGTGCTTGTGTCGAAGTTTGTTTAACAAAGTTGTTGTACTAATATTATTTAACAGTTTTGGCAGGTTTCGTCGTAGAATAGTTTAGGCTTGTGAAGCGAGAAGCGGGTTCGACCCCCGTACTGAGACAAATGAATTTATAGTATGACTCGCAAATAAATTTTGTTTTGGATCTGGGTTATGAAACCAAGTCGATTTTCTTAGTTTTTGACACTCACAATCTTGGTTTTAGATTTATACAATCACTATATTCACAATTATAATCTTGTGGTGCCAGCCTTCGGCTCAGCGCAGACAGAACGGAGCGCAGCGCAGAGGATTTTATTAACGCACATAAAAATAAACTTTAAAATTATTTTAATAAAGTACATAAATGCTTGAACCTAGCAAAAAATGCTCGCGCGTCCTCGAAGATATGTGTAGATGCGAAGATAAGAGAACATATTTTTTTTAAGATTTTTAATCCGAAGTACCTGCATAACGAACAATAAATGGATGAAGAAAAATTAATATGTGTAGTATCATCTCGTGAATGTTATTTAATGTGTAAATTTTTCATAATGTATTTAAGTCGTAAAACAAAACTACACCTTTCTTGCTAACATTCCTCAACCCATATTCTTCGTCTGACTTTCTGACGCCTTATTTTATTTATATATTCTTCCATTTCTTCTTCTACCGCCAAAAGCACAATTATTATAATATCCCAGTCCACCATCGTTGACGGATTTTCGCGACAAACTGGCATGTTTACGGTAGAGTGGTAACCCAGAACGGTTTACTCGCGAGGGCTCGCGAAGTCTACATATGACTTCATAGTCAAAGATGTGCCCTAGAATTTGAGCCCGCGACCACCGTGAACATGTTGGCGTCTAGTCCGTTTACCAACAGGCCACCACGCACTTAGAGTATATAGAGAGCAAAAAAAAACTGCAAAGATTTTTTCGTATCGAGATTTGGAGTCTGAATTGAAATACCGTGTGTCAACCTCGCACCATAAAAGATTTTTCTTCAGCCGAAGTTTGTTTTCCATTAAAAGCTGTGTAAATATTTTAAACCACTGTAAATGGCTTTTAAGCGTCACAATAAACAACTTTGACGCAAAGGGACGTTTATAAAGTGAATTAACCTTTACGGTGGGAGTGTGACACACTGCGTACACGACACGTCAACATATCGCTCATTAAACTAAAATGGCTAATAAAAAAAACCTATTTGTACAGGAGAGCCTGTTGAAATTTAAAAGGTTATATTTGATTGATATTTTTTTATATTTTATTGTCTTTATATATTGTGTAATACTATTATACCATTTAATGCGTATTTAAAAGCACTATTTGAAACATTATTTAAATTACAAATTAACATGTTGGTTACCTACTTTAGTATTAAAAGCTTAATATTAAATTAGCGAACCTAACTCCATTTTGTTTAAAAAAATATTTTTCTTTTATAGTTTTATCGTATTGGTAGTGATACTCTCCGTTCATTATCACAAACAAAAAATATTGTATTATTCAATTATTTATATATATTTCATGCATAGTAAATAATAATAAGTAAAAAAGAACATGAAAGTCGTAGTTAGGTTCTGGAATAAGACAATTTTGGTGATTATATTATCATTATTATAATATTCATAGCCATGCAGTATACTGCATTAGTAATGAAAAAGTACTGTAGTAACCAAAATAAAATAAAAATACCTAGATTGAGAACTGTCTCCTTTTTAGAAAGTGGGCTCAAAAACATAATTTATGTTTGAGAATAACTTACACATTACTTAGATAATTGTTTTCTGTCGTTAAGTAAAATAATTCTAGCAAGGAAATTGATTGACAGTTACAGGAAGTAAGTGAAAAATAGTACGGAGTCCATAATGAAAATGTCACTTAGAAACTTTGGTTAGTGTTATTATTTTCCCTTAACAACAGTAAACTTTCAGAGACTTTTCAGCAAGTTTAACTTACAATTGAATCTAAAGAATTTTTGTCTTGTTTTTTAACAAACTTTATTTGCTCAAGATGTTACTGCTTAATTTCAAACATTATTGACTTCACGCATTACTTCACGAAACAAAAGTAAGGACGAAAGAATATTCGATGATGGAACATAAATAAGTAATTACTTTGAAAAAATGAAATAGTAAATAAAAAAAATATTTCTAATATACCTTGCACACCTATTATTAATAATAAATAGATTTCTGAAGAAAACAGCAAATTGTACAATTTGTTGACTTTGCGGGTCAGGGATTTGGAGATAAAGTATTGTTCGAGTAAAAATAAAATTGTCATAAAGAAATGCTGCTTATATTAAGTAAATAAAATCTTCTACATAGATAATAGTAATATATAGATATAAAAAATCAAATCAAGCAACTCCCTTAGAAGCCCTAAAGCATCGTTGTTTAAATTACGAATAAATTTATTAAATATTAAATAAACTAAAACCTAAGCTTATACTCCAAAATTTACATTAAATATAAAACCTTATTACCACTACATTAAATTCAGTAAAGTGTCTCCGCCTAAATCCTCTTTAGCGTTACATTGGCGTTTTAAAGCCGTTTCTATGTAGTACAAATAATTTATTAACACGTTAATACTTCACCGCATCCGTGGCGTGACGTGGTGTGGTGAAAGTTTGCCAATATGTTTACGGTTACTCTGAAAACGGCTTTATTATGGGTAAATGTGGTGAGCACAGGATACCACGTTTAACACGACGACAGATATTTATTAGATATAAGAAATACCCGCGGTGTTGACTCACCTTGTTATAGGAATAAAATGTCTTGAGGCTTTATGCTTGTTGTTTGTGTATTCTGAGACCGCAGACGTGTTTTGATTTGGTGGTAAAGAAAGATCTTAAGTGCTTTTAATTAAGATGTGTATTTGCTAACCTGAGCGCAAAGAACATTGGTAAAATCATTGTTAATGCAATTCTTAAGCGTCTATAAATTTCATGTATAAAAACATTAATCATTAATTTTCTAAGTAATTTTGGCGCCTAGCTCACGGCGAACCTAAGCCTGAATTACGAAAACACGTTTTTCGTAAAACTCTATTGATATTTGCTTTAATTTTATTGGAGAAGCGTTATGTCGTTTCAATGTTGCCATTTTTAAAATATATGCTTGACTGGCTTTCTTGCATTATCTTTCTCAGATAATAATTAATGTAAAAAATAGTGCAGAGAAGTGAGAACAGCAACATAATCACTGATTAATTAATTAAGGAATAACAATTTGCTTCTGTCGCCAGAAAGCGCTATTGTGCAAATAATAATATATAGTTGTCCCCTCTTTCCTTTTTATTTCATTGCACATGATATTACTATTAGATTAATGAAATAAATAAGTACTCGATGTTTAAATTGCGTGTAAAATATTTTTTTTTACTTTTATTTGTGGGTCATAACTTTGCCTCACGCCAATATAAATGGAACAAAATAACAGTAACTACCCACAGAGTTTGACAGGATATAGAAAATCTGTAAAACTTTAAAGTGGAATATCTTTTTTCCTAGGCTTGCTACAATAGTAAACCTTAAGAAATTAGTGTTAAGGAATTCGAAATCTATATTTTAAAATATTTTTCATCTCAATACACACAAAAAAAATTACAACAAAAAAATGTATGGAGGATTATCATTGTTCTTTGTCATGCTTAGGAGATTATTTTTTAATTGATTAGGGCTTGACGGTAAAGGATAGGCTTTTTGTTAGACCGATTGAAACAAAAAGCCGTAAATAGAAATAAAATGAAGCGGAAACGAAACTTTTGCCATCAGCAAATTCTCAAAACATTTTAAAGTTGCCTTTTAAAATCCAAACGCAACGAAAATCTGAAAATAATCCCTGGCCTCTATGTTTGTATTGCCACAAAGCCTAGAAAGCATCGGACGGTTATTTGTGGCAGATTTTTTGCGTTATCTGTACGGTCGATTATTCCACATCATTTGTCAGACACTTTGGGGTTGAGAGAGCCGTTTGATAAGACTATGAGACACTGTGACCTGTTTCGGTAGATTGGATAAAAATTACCAAAACTGTTTATGGATTGATATAAAACGATGGATAATTAACGATTAACGATGTATGGATTTTATTGTTGATGTGGTTATTTACATTTCAATCCGAGATAAAATCCGTAAATAATAGTTTTATTTATAAAATTCGCGTAAAACTAAGAAGCATATTGAATAATTTGAGATTTATTTTTGGTCAATAAGTGGTACCTATTATTTTCTGTTGATACAATAAAAAATACTATTTACGTGGAGTTAATAATTATGATCGTTATGTATAGGTTCTCATGTTATTATTATACTATAGCATTTTAATAATACCTGAAAGTAATAATAACAATAATACATTTTATAAGTTAATTAACCAAAAATAAAAAAAAGTGACAAATAAAATAAAGAGTAGTAGTAAACATTTTATATTTTTCTTCATTTATGGTCTGAAGTTAGCTTATGGACATATTATAGACAAATTAATTTCGATACCTGCCTTAAATGCGTCGGTCTTATGTCTACAATGTTTTAAACTAAACAATGAAACAATATAGAACTAAGATCCAATTCTTACAATTCTATCTTTAATTGCGGGATGATTATGTAACTTTCTACATTAAAAAACAATATTTAGATTACGATTTAGTTTCCACGTAAACAATATTTATGAAGGAATGACAGCGTATCGATAAAAGCCACATTTTCATTACCGACCTAAAAATAACGAATATTCGGTACAAAAGCCAAAACTGTAATCGCGGCCTAATATCCATCCCAGATAATCCTTATACCCGGTCTACTCCGCCAGTGTGTAATTAACCTAAATGTAATGTACAATAATGGTGCAATATAAAATATTATTTTACATCAAGTATATTACTTAGTATAAAACTTAACGTGAAATGTTTTTATTTCGTTTTCCCGCATTAAATGACTTAGTAGAACCACCAACATAGCAATGGAGTTTTTTTCGGTTGCCTTGGGTCGTATTTTCAATTTGTGGTGCATCGATTTAATTTTGTGATTCCATTTTTAAATATTTTTTTGGGTAGAGCAGTCGTACTATGGCACGATTAGGAGACTGTCCCGCCCTCACAACCAACACTGTAACTCCTGTGAGCCAGGATTAACAGTGGCACGCAATGTAATGACACCGAACATTGAAGCTCGGCGAGTCTCCGGGAATGTCTATCTTGTCTTTAACCCGCAACGAAATTAATCAGAAAGTTAAATTAATAGGAGGAGTTGGAAATAAATTATTGTCCACTTCCCTCCGTGCAAAGCGGGTGACAAAACATTGAACTGAAGAGGTAAATAACCTCGCAAAAAGACTTTTACAGCCGGAGAATCCAGCTGTAAAGCAACACGGATCAAATCATTATTACATTTAAAAGGGACCTATAATGTGAACTGTTATGCTTGATTCTAGTAATCGATATGGCAAAAACGCCGGAAAGCACGGAAGTTCTCTCTAGTCTCTATAAGGTCCATGTAGTATACAACTCCAGATGATATTTGCATACTATCTAGCATGGTTTTACGCTCATTCTGCCAAAGACTACACTCCCAAAGTATATGATGCGCGGACTGCTCATACTCGCAACTAGGTGTTGAACATGGACACGCAGGCGACGCAACAAGCTTAAAAGAGTATAGTTTAGACTTAAAGTTACCATGGCCCGTGAGGAATTATGATACGCAATAATTGACACGATTACAAAGCTCTCTCGTTTGAACCTTGGGCAAAGTGATATGGGATTTTTCTTTTCATTATCAGCCCGAAATCTAGCGTTTGTGCCCGATACGGTGGTTGGCTCCCAAGGTGCCGATAAATCTCATTAAAGCCATTAATTGTGACTTAAATATTAGCGGACTTCTACAAAAACCTTGCGAAACTTAGTTTCTAAATCTAAAATAATATTATAAAGCGGTAACGTTTGATTGTTTGTTTGCAATGAACAGGTTCTGAAACAACAGAATCGATTTGTAAAATACTTTCACCATTATAATCCTACGTTACCTCTGATGAACACAGGCGACATGTTTTCTAATAGGTAAGTATTACAAATCACCATCGGAGCCTACACATACTACCTACAATAACAAGTAACAGACATCAATGTAAGGATTTATGACTATTAATATAAGTATCCGATTCCACACGTATTCGTGTTATTAACAATAAAGTCACTGACTTTTCTTTGTTGATTGAAATTGACAGAAGGTCAATAACACTTATTGGTGCCTCGATTTTCTTTCTTTCCCTTTAAACGTAACCTCACGCCTTTACCCAGAATGGGTAGGCAGAGGAGTTAACAACACACTTGTGTTTTTCTTTGTATATTCCGTCCCACGATGTGTTAGTGGACGAGTCTTTCGCACACGGACACACATACCTGACGGACTAGCTCCGGGCTGAGATGAATTGGCAAATTCATTGTGAATATATCTATCACTTAAAAGTATTGTATGTGTGTTGGCTGCTATTATGAATGGCTGCTATTACTGATAATTAAGTATTGCTTGTTTGCTGAGGGTGTTGTCTATAAACTTTTTAATTTGCAGCTGGCGATAGGGCCGCCAATTGTTACCATGTTAAAGACATGTTTTAAGAATTTTATCTGTTTATTGTTTCTTATTTAGAAATATTGGTGCACAATAAATTGTAAAATAAATGAATATTTTTGATGCATTATTTTAGAAATATACGCAATAATATTCCTCAGTTAATTCATAATATGAACAAATATTTTGGAAACAGGATATCGCCGTATAAAACAGATATTGGCACGTTGGTTTACGATGTTCCAAGCGTTTTATTACAGTGCCACGACGCATATTGGCTATCGCACGAATGGACTTCTATGAACCTAGGTGATATTGTCGACCTACAAAAACCGATGAAAAACACAAAGAGGTATTATACTAGAGCGGACATTGGGAACCAAATCTCTGCACATTGTGCTGGTACACGCACACAGGAACCCAGTGAAGCGAGAGGGAAGATGATGTTACTGCGTAGGTGTGACAGAGACAGAAATAGTTCATATTGGTTGCCAGCATTTTGTTTGCAATGTCCCCTCTAGTACACTCGTAATATTTCAATGAAAAACCTATTTTTTTATGGATGTTCATGACCGCCAGTATTAATTTTAGATGAACCGTTTTTTGAGAAATTTCTCTCTTCTGAAAATCGTTAGTTTTTTTGTGAAGCATATTCAATCGACCACAATCTATAGATAATTCTATGCCAGTTTAACATGCAATTAATGGGATTTAAGGACAAAATATGGTTTCCTGTATTTACACGAATGTTACACATTGAAATAAATGCGGATTTGGGTTAACAAAAGCATTATTTAACTTCACGACCGACGTTTCGATTACTTTCAGTTTTCATGTTCACGGGGCGGAATAGTGTATTCCCGATAAAATTCGTAAAGTTTTTAGGTTTGAATCGGTTGGTATCGCCTATCACCAGGCCAACGGCATGCTCGCCTCGCCAGTCAAATCAATACAAAAAAAAAACAAGTTTTTAAATTCGCACAACCATATTCTTCGCATCTCGAATACACAATAGATTCAAAAAAATCTGGCAAGGTTTTATGATTATTAGAAGTATCAAAATAGTAGTGTTGATTTTATGTGTCTCAACGTCGGGAAGTCAAAAATGTAAAAATTTTAACCAAATCCGTGATAAAATCCGTAAATAATAGTTTTATTTCAATGAGTAATACTCGCGTAAACCTAAGAAATCATTAATATAATATTACCTAAACTATTACAAGTACAAGACATAATTATGTTTTTATCCAATACTGTATTACTAAAAAGCAAACTAAATGAAAATTGTAAAGGTCAAACCATTAATACAATCAACATTAATTATAATGATTAGATTCCATAAAAATAAAGAACGAAATTTAAATATGTATTGCGCTACTATTCAAGCATAACTATTTACTTCGGTTACTTTATTTTAATCTTGAAAATGATTTTATTTAACAATATTAAATTAATCCCAGATAAATATAACACAAAATGCGAATTGACAAATTGTTTCTCAACTACAATACTTTATTGAATCGATAAAATGTCATAAATTATTTAGATTCAGTCACTTTTTTTGTCACTTTCATCCGGTTCACAAGGCTGTTTTCGCCAGAGAAGAACGGACAAGAAACTGTAGCGTTGCTCTTTACAAAACAAGTTTACAATAGCAGCTTAGTTGAATACAAAGCAGGTCATAAATAATTTATAATAATATTGTTAGTGATTTTGAACGCCTGAGACTCGCCCAGAAAGCGGTATGAGTATACACTTTTCTCCCAAAACAACCAATAGCAACCAAAGTTTCAGAGTCTTATCTTATCTTATCTTATCAACCCATATACGTCCCACTGCAGGGCACGGGCCTACTCTACAATCGACAGTACGATTGAGAGTGGTTAGGCCATATAGTCCACCACGCTGGCCTAGTGCGGGTTGGCGGACTTACATACCATATAAATTTTTATAAATCGCTATGGTATGCAGGTTTCCTCACGATGTTTTCCTTCACCGTTTTAGTGCGTGGTGATTGACTATCAATACACACATAACTCCGAAAAGTCAGAGGTGTGCCCTAGGATTCGAACCCGCGACCACCGTGAATATGTTGGCAGCCGCGTCTAGTCCGTTTACCAACAGGCCACCACGCACTTCAAGTTTCAGAGTAATACGTAATAATTTCATACTCGTGACTGGATGCTGTTTGTCCTGACTTGCTTATAATCATGGCAGACCAGTCGAGGCAAGCAGCATCCGTTCACGAGTATGACGCGTGTGCCAGCCATAGGCTTTTTCAACCATATTGTGCGAGGTGCGACGCCGCAAGCACAGATGTTTCAACGAGGATGACGTACTCAAATTGTTTACAACTAAGATGAAATGAATTAGATATCAATACCATTCAACTATTTTTTTGCAATGAGTGACGAGACGAGCTTATCGTTCGCCTGATAGTAAGCTAAACGACCGCTCACTAACAGTAGCAAAACCAAATAACACCTTGAATAAAAAAGCAATGATTGGCATTGCACTGGGCTCGCCATCCTGAGGCATAAGATATTAAGTCTCAATATGTCCAGTAGTTAATCTGGTCCTTGTATCCGAAACATAACAGTGCATAAGTTAAATAATAGTTACTCTGGCTACAATGTCCCACACGATTACTAAGTAATGCAAAGATACTGCACTATTCTTAACAACTGGAAAAGTGAAGTCTTAGTTTTCTCATTGTTAATTAAACAGTAGTTATAGTATTCCAGATAAGTTAATGGTAGCTTGTTGATAAATGGACCAGACGCGGCTGCTAATATTTTCATGGTGGTCGCGGGCTGGAATCCCAAGGCACACCTTTGACTTTTCAGTCATGTGTGTATTGATAGCCAATCATTACGCACTATAATGGTGAAGGAAAACATCAATAAACGTTCTTATCTTAATGATTTGTAAGAATTTCTATGGTGTGTAAAGTCCGTGAAACACACTAGGCTAGCGTAGTAGACTATATGGCCTAACCACTCAATCGTAATCTCGATTATAGAGAAGGTCCGTGCCCTGCAGTAGGACGTATATGGGTTGAAATAGAAAAGTAAACATACAGTAACTGGACAGGCAAAAAAGACAAAATTTTGGCACTTACCCAGACAGCCGATTGCAGTTTGTGTGACAGACCTGCCAGAGTAAAAAAATAAAATGAATATATTGTCAATTCATATTTTAAGCCCCATTTACACGGGAAGAGTTTTTCGTTTCGAAGAAACGATTATTGTAAGACTATAAAAAGTCGCATCGTGCAAACATTTGTCAAAATACGATAAACGTAATAGAAATCCGCTTCTCGCCGCGAGAAACTTTTCATGTAATAGGGCTATAACTCTTCAGACTTCTTTCTATTGGTTGGAGTTAAAATAACAATCATATATTGTGTAGATACACTTTTCAAAATGGCGGCAAAAATGTTCAATTCAATTATCAATTTCGAATATCGACCAATTGGTCGACAAAAAACGAATAAAATTTCCTCATATTTTGTATATGTTTCATTATTGCGTCCCTCTTATAAGTCATAGAGCAATAATATATAGCGTATAGCATTCCTTGATATATCACCTCCAACACAGAAATATTTTTTTCAATTCAAACTGGTAAGTAGTTCCTGAGATTAGATGTAACAAACATACAATCTCTTCAGCTATATACAGCGCCGGATCTAGGTTTTTTTCGAGGCGGGGCAAAAACTGAAAAATGCCGCCCCCCCTTGCCTATATTTTTATCTTAATCATCATCATCATTTTTAGCAACCAGACGCCCACTCCACCCAGGACATCGGGAAAGAACGTCATTTTACTACCATGTTAAGCATTTTTACACGCTTTATATTAGCGTCACTTTTGAGGGTTAACGTCACACACGTCTGTAAGCTTTGACTCTACTTTTCCTACACGTAACCCCTGGGTAGTGCCAAATGAGTGACACAGTTCGTGGTGGTAGGACTTAAGTGTCCGTCTGGGTAGCGATCACCATCCACGGGGCGTAAAGACCGTAATAGTGATCTGATAGTGATTTTGTACGTATTTTTGATCGCTCTCGAAGGGAGGAGTGTTCACCCGCCGGCCAAAGAGACAGTACAGTACAAGAGCCCAATCGTGGCTAACCACCACGAGGGGCTGCCTCACCATGTCACACATAATCTTGGGCGGGTACGTCGTGCCGGTTGGTGACCGGATGTGGCCGACATTTAGCGACATGCCGACCCTTTCGTGCCGGTGCCCATTCAGCCTACTTAATGCCCGGACTTTGGCTTCTCGATGCCTCTTCATCAAACCCATCCCTTCAACTTCATGACAGCGCAATTAAACAAAGCAGGTCTTTCAGTGGTGCATAACCCCACCATCGCGTTCACTATGGAGTTCACCAACATCCGCGAACTCCAAACGACCTTAATGCCGTCCACCACCATCTCGAGACGGCCTAGTCTGCTTTGCTCTTCTTGATGGAGACGCGGATTCGTTGTCCGGCCGAATATTCCTATCTGCTGTACCCCGGTTATTCGCTTGAAGAAAGCTTCAAGCCTAAAGTCGGGGTATGCTTGTATGTATATTCGGTTGGACATCTACTGTCACCGTTTAAGCTGCATGGAGGGCCCCTCCTTCTCCGCTTTGTGTTTGCAAGTGAATCTTGGTTGCCTGAGCCGCATCGACGTGTGCCTTTACAGGTCTCACAACGGGGAAGATGAGACGACGCGGCTGTTCAGGTATCTCAGCCATGTGGCTGATGACGGGCGGACGCAGTTCCCGTCGGCTGAAATGGTCTTGGGGGATTTCAATGCACATCACAAACTGTCGCTGGGCTCCTCCAAGACTGGTTCAGTTGTACATTTATCCTGGGCTGTTTAAAAATAACAATGGTGGTTGTATCATTGAGATAAAACGATGTATGGCGATGGCTAGAGGGGCAATGGAGAAACTCAGGAAAATATGGAGGAATCGTACTACTACAAAAGCTACTAAAGATCAGGCTTGTCCGAGCACTTTCTCGTATTTCTGTATGCCGCTGAAACATGGACGTTACGGGAGAAGAAAAATGTAGCTTCCCTAGAGATGAGGTGTTGGAATGCTTGGAATATCAGGTCCGAATTCCACACAAACATTTCAAGAACTCGGCATCAAGTAGCGTCTTTCCGAGATAGTACGGCCCCGTATACTTCGAATATTCGGTAATTTCTCACGACGAATTAACGACTCCATAGAACGTCTTATAGTTAATAGGGCAGAGTAGACTGAAATAGACCTGGTGGTAGGACACCATACACATACATTTATATACGTTATACATACGTACAGCGGCACAGATATTATGGCGGATATTATAAGGATAGCCTTGTGAGGCCTCAAAACTTCCAGGTCTGATTCAAACTCAATTTCCTAAAAACGGAATGAATACAATACCTTTTTTTTAATCGATATCTACGGGGAGATCATAAGGTGCATGTCGAGGTCTCCAGTCTTCCAATCTGACGCACGGGGACAATTATTGTCTGTACCGCATAGATTTTGCAGCCAGGTTGGATGTATTACGGACAATAGGCAATGCGGATGAGCGAGTAACACCTAGTTGACTCGCCGTGCCACCCGGCGCACTTCCTAATATGGCTCCTCACAACTTAGGTAGGCGTAGATTTTCTCTGCAACGGACGCCCTAACCGTGGGCGTCCGCTATGAAAGCCACGAGTTCTGCCCCACATCTTAGAGTTTGCCAGCGACCCCAATGACCCCTATTAATCGCCTCTTACGCCAGCAAAGGAAACCGTAAAGGGAATTTGCCGCCCCTTGACCACGTGGTGCGTGAAAACAATAAATAACCAATTTGAAAAAAACTATATTTTTAGCAAGGAACTCTAAAGACTATAATCAATGTTAATAGGTGTTTTTTCACATTTAAGGAAGATTTTTTTTATAATGTATCATCTATTGGAATATTTTATACTATCCAAGTATAGATATTTACTTGGAGTGTCCTACCCGAATTGCCCCCGAACCAAGGTCTTGTTGCACCTGTTGCAACCCTGAAGAAGTTCTCTATAGCCTTCGTCGCATGAAGAACCGGAAAGCCGGTAGGGCCTGACTATATTCCGATAGAGGCGTGGAAGTCGTTGGGGCTTCATGGTGTGGAGCTTCTTGCTGCGTTATTTAACCGCATCCTAAATACCAAAAACTGCCTGACCTCATGGCGTTTGAGTGTGATAACTCCCGTGTACAAGGTAAAGGCTGTGTTCAGGAATGCGGTAATTATCGTGGCATTAAGGTCATGAGTCATACCATGAAGTCAGGCTCCGCCAAGAGAGTAATCTCTGAGTGTCAATACGGCTTCCGTCCTGACAGTGGTACTACCGACCCGATATTTGCACTCAGGACGCTTGGCGAGGCATACAGAGCCGAAGAAGACGCCACTGCACATGGCTTTCTTGGGCCTGCTGCAGGCCTTCAACTTGTGTGCCGCGATAGGCAATCTGGTGTGCGATGAGGGTGAAAGGGATACCGGAAGCCTATGTGGACATTATCAGAGACATCATGACAGACATCCGATCCGAGTCCTTCGTTTGGACCGCCGTTGGCGATACGAATCCTTTCCCCGATTGATGTGGGTGTGCACCAAGGCTCGGCGCTGAGTCCATTCCTCTTCAGTGTTGTGCTCGACGCCATTACGTCTCACATCCAGGACCCTGCGCCCTGGTTGTTGGATGTATGCCGAAGATATTGCACTGGTGGAGGAGGACCGGCGACTTTTGGAGCGCAAGGTCAACCGGTGGAAGGAACGTTGAGAGCGGTGGTCTGAAGTTTAAATGTGGCGAAGACCGAGTACATGGCTTGCGGGAGTACGGACCCCCAAAGCATCGTGATAGGGAACGAACTTGCCGTGAAGACGGACAAGTTCAAGTACCTTGGGTCCGTACTGCATGAGTCCGGTGACATCGCCCTTGACGTCAAAGCCCGTATAAGCGCTGCTTGGGCTAAGTGGAGGGAGATCTCGGGCATACTCTGCGACCGCAGGATGCCGATGAGGCTCAAGGGTCTCACCTATAAATGCATCGTGCGGCCGGTGCTCTTGTATGGGGTCTGAGACGTGGCCTGCCCTCAAGCGGCACGTCCAGGAGGTCCACGTCGCAGAGATGAAGATGCTGCGGTGGATGTGCAACGTTACGCGTTTGGACAAAATCCATAACGTGCACATCCGTGGCAGTCTTGGTGTCCGCGATGTGGCTGATAAACTCCAGGAATCCCGCTTGAGATGGTATGGTCACGTCCTAAGGAAACCGCAGGAGTGCGTCGGTAATGTGTGCCTGAGCCTCAATATTCCCGGACCTCGACCGCGGGGTAGACCCAAGAAGCGCTGGCTCGATGTCGTCAAGGAAGATATGGAGGGTCAATGGCCTTACTATTGAGGATGCCGAAGATCGGGCGAAATGAAGGAGAATTTTGCCGGAAGGCGGACCCTGGGCGCCGGCCGGGATAACGCCAGATAGAAAGAAGAAGAAGAAGATCCAAGTATAGATATTTAATAAAGTGTTTATTATTAAATTGTCAACGTGGAAACGTGGGAACATATTACTGAAATATTTTAACTATTCTTAATTTTCAAACCCCCATTTTTTCAGTGTGTAAAATATTGCCTTTTATTATTTCAGTAAATCAAAACAAAAAAATTGGCCCAGATTTGCCGCCCCTTTAAATTTGCCGCCCTAGGCTCCAGCCTACTCAGCTTACTAGTAAATTCGCCACTGCCACACACCACATAAAAGACGTTCGATGGTTAATCAACTAAACTTAAACTACTAAACACAAAATTGGATATTTGAAACTAAACGTAATTGTTGAGATGGGATAAATTATTATACATTCCAAATATTAAGTTTTCATCTCTTTTTGACGCGCCTCTATCGCATAATCACTAATTCGCGCACGGCGAAAAAAATGTGTAAGTGGTGCATTGACGTAAAATATATGGACGGGGCGGAGAGCGAGAAAAGTGTTGTCACGAAAGTGGTCTGCAGACCAGTTGCAGCGGTTGTGACGTCACAGCGCACCGGTCTGTAATTCGTCGTAAAATGCCCAATTGTATCGTGCGTGGGTGCAATAAAGATGACCGAAGTTCACAAAAAAA